>CAOLHI010001590.1:0-358857 GCA_948474755.1 Ctenosaura bakeri
CAGTGCCCACTAAAGAACTCATGTAGGGATAATTTGACAGTATACTTGCATATATACAAACAGGATTCCAGCCCAAATTTAGTATTAGAGATAGGGAATGTGTGCCCTTCCAGATGTTGTTGTACTGTAATTAGCAGTACTGCTAAGGAGAACTTCTACTGGCCCTCAGCATTAGCAAAGCTTTGTGGCACTAATGAGAAGTGCAATCCAACAACTTTGGGAAAGCCACACATTCTCTACCATTACATTAGAGTGCTACATAAGGCATATACATGAAAAGGCTTTCTGTAGGGACATACAGTGATGGCAGGGAGGGTTATGACAGCCATTACATAAATTAACTCCACATAAGAAAGAGTATACTGTGCTTCATACAATATGGAGAATAGCTCACTTTTTCTCCCACACTGGTTATAGAAAATGCATATAAATTTATCCAGTTAATATTGGCTGATAATTATAAATCCTCATGGGGAACAGCTATCCTTCAAAAACTGAGCCTTTGTGGACTTTCCAGTGACACTATTTTAAGGTTAGGATTAGATCAAGCAAAATCTATTGTAAGACAAAGCATCTTAAATATAGAAGGTCAGACAGAAATTGCTGCCTTGCTAACTACACATTTGCCAACAATTAAATGCTGGTTTCTAAACTGGCCACGTACTTATACTATGTTAGAGTACCCAAATTTAGGAAAGCTTTATCCTTGGCTCAATTCAACATTCTCCCAGCAGTGGTACTGGAAGGAAAATATGGGGAAATTTCCTATGAGACTTGATTTTGTCCTCGTAATACTGGTGCTATAGAAACTACATGTACTTCCATACTGTCAGTTTTATAGGGATATTTGCCAACAGCTGATTGCTCCCCTTTTAACCAAATTCCCAGGACATTCTGATGTTTTCTATTTACACTATCTGTTGGATAAACAGGAACAAACTTTCATACTTAAAGTAGCTAAATTTTTCTACATTATGTATAAGATATGCTTTCTAATGGCTAACAGTCATTGATGTGAGATACCAAAAGTTAACTTTGTTACCTGCTTTTATAACTGTATTTGTTATTTTATTTGTCAATGATTGAAATAAAGAGTCTGTCTGTCATATAAACTTCAGAGGCCAAATAGAGAACCACTCCATCTGCAACTGTATGCTCCACTCGCAAGTGTATTAAGATACCCATTCTCCTAAGAAAGAACCTTTTAATGGAAGATACTAAGAACTGAACAGAGAACCTTCTGTACAGAAAGTGTACAAGGCTGAACAATCCAGTATTTCCCCCAACTATTTTTATAAGGGGGTTGAAATTCTGGTCACAGAACTTGCTCAAAAAGAATGAAAATTAAACAACTCCTCCTCACTGAGCTTCACTCAAGATTACATCTTCCTGTTCATCTTTTCATTAAAAGAAATATAAGGGAAATGTTAAACGTGACTACTTTGAATGATCCCCAAGTGACTCTTCATAGAACATTTTTCATATTTGAATATCACTCCTGAGCTTTCACCACACATTATTTTAATAATATTCAGAAATAAAGTTATTTGATGATGGTTCAAGGTTCTAGAAAACTAGTCAACATCACATTTCCTGTAAATCAGTGGCTCTTAACCTGGGGCCCGGGAGCTCCTGGGGATCTGCAGAGCCCTCACAGGGTGTTCACGAAGCCCTACTGTGGGACACCAACAGCAGCAGCAGCAACAATGATGCAGCAGCAGGGGAATGCAGGTGCTGAAACAGCTCCCTGGTGGAGCAGTTTGGGCACATGCACATGCTTACCATGTCCCTTGGTGTCCACACTCCCTGTTGCAATTTTCCTTATGAAAGGGACACAGTGGCAGGCATGTGTGTGCACTCAAACCTCTCCCTAACTTGCACACAAGGAGCTGTTTGGGTATCCACACACCCCACTGCCATACCCCTGATGAAAGGAACAAGGCAGCAGGCATGTGCCCATGTCCAAATTATGACTGTGGAGACCAGGGTTTGAATCCCCACTTGGAAATGGATGGATGACCTCAGACAAGTCATATTCTCTCAGACTCAGGGAAAAGCAAGGGCAACAGACCTTAACAAGAAAACCCCCAAAATAGGTTTGTCTTAGAGTTGCCAAAAGTCAGTTTTTAAAGGGAAGAGACACAACGGTTAGAAAAAACCTCCCCCTGTCAGCAGCACTTTGTTGTTGTGTGCTTTCAAGTCATTTCAGACTTACAGCAACTCTAAGGTGAACCTTTCACAGGGGTTTTTTTTGGGGGGGAGACAAGATTTGTTCAGAGGGGGTTTGCCTGCACCTTCCTCTTAGACTGAGAGAATCTGACTTGCCCATGGCAACTCAGATTTGAATCCTAGTCTCCATAAGCTTTCAATGAACAAATAAATATTTGAATATTTAAATAAATATTTATATCCAGATTTAAATATTTAAATCTTGAGCTAAGTCTTGCGGGTCCCCAGCAATAAATTATATTTACGGGTGGGTGCTGGTAAAGAAAAGAAGCACTGCTATAGATGAAGAATCTACAAACAATGAAGGATCTACAAACCGCCCCCACTGATGCTCCTATGAACAGATATTTTTTCCCCAGAACTTTTAAAACAAACAGGACAATAATGATCAGTAATAGTGAATAAAGATTTACAGTGACTAACTGATGTACATATGAGCTATGCTGTGTTATGATTAGAGGTTGAATAACACATGCATTTTGAAAAAAGCTGTTTTCTTCATCTGGTGAATCAAATAAACATTTTCTTTCACTTATATCCTACCACTACCAAAACACCCAAAATGCATTTGTACAACCTCCCCCTTTCAACTGCTGTCAGCAGAGGCCAAGCCACCCACAGTTCTTCTTCATAACACTTTGCTACAATAGAAGTTTGATAATTTCTGTTTCTACAGGAGGCTGCAGAAGGTCTGCAGTAAGGAAGAATAAAGTACAGCAGAATGGGGGTCTGATCCTAGAACTTATTTTAACTTCTAGACTAAAACAATCAGGAGAGAAACATCCACTAAACTTTTATAATAAAACTTCTAAAGAAATACCAACTTCTCAGTAAAGCTATCAAATTTACTTCTTCATTTTGCTTTCCATCATTTATGACTTCAGTGATTGTGAAATCTAAACAGCTAATTAGAATTTAAAGAACTGATCTCACTCTAAACAGGAAAAGGAAAATGCATTGTTGATACTGAATAATTGTACACAAACAAATCACACACATTATATATGGCAACTACAAAGGTTATATATGTTATTGCGGAAGAAGAGGTTCCTTTAAAAGTGCATGACACAGCATTTTTTGAGATGTGGCAAGAACAAGTATGAATAAATATGAAGGGTAATTTTGCCATACTACTAAAACTCTTCTGGGTACATCCATATGACTTCTATTAGAGTTTAAGAGATTACCAGAACCACCATCTGTTGTCCTTTATCATAAAATCAGAGGCCTTATCAAACCAATAGATAATCTGTGTATTCTACTTTAGGCTATTTATCATTTAAAAGTGAAGTTTTTGGGTAACTGGATACACTATAAATTACCATATTAAACATTTTTTTAAAAAAAATATAATATACACGTATTAAAATTGATCTCTGATACAAGGATGTTATGAGAAATGTCCCAAACCAACAAAATGATTTGCAACGTCTGCAACAACAATAATTGGAATAATTAATTTCTGATGCCTGAGCATTATTTCCATTTGATCATGTGCGTGAACCTTTAGTCCACTGTTTCTTTTAAAAATTCTTACATTTATCTCCCTCAATCTTCCAAACTCAAATGCAAGGCTATATAGTGTTACCAAGCTAACTCAAACACAAACACTAACCCAAGCCAGATCTACTGGGTTGTATTTAGCAGTGCTGTTGGGTCATGTTTGTCTTTCTGTTTTATTCATAAAATTGGAAGAGACAACACTTCTGTAAGCACATAGCCTGGTAAAATTCTATGTTGCCACTGCACAGCTCAAAAAGTGTAACATGACTAAAAAGCAGTAATGAGAAAACACCATCACTGTGACCCAGCTGGAGACATCTGCATAAGGAAGCAAGCTTTGTTTGTATCTCTTTAACTGTGCGCACAAACAATACATATGTGGCTGCTGATATTAAAAATCTTGATGCAGCAGCCAAGGCACGTCGTTCAGGTCAGATCACTGGCAGCCATGTCTATCATATTAGGAGACTGGAAACAGGGGACTTAAATCTCTTTTTGTTCCACCTTCTCAACAAATGATAGGGATTATTGTCAATCATCTGACAGCAGCTACACATGCAGTCAGACAGCTACACTGGGATTTTGAGAATGCTTCTGCAAACATATACAGCTGAATTAGAGGCTGTGTAAAGCACTAACTTGAAAGCAAGATGCAAGGGGGATACAAAATAGCTCTAACCCTGCAGGTAAAGGAACTTGAAATCCCTATTTGGATTATAGTTTTTAAGAAGAAAAACTACAAATCCCTGCTGGGTGCATAGTTTCCTATTCACTTCTCTAGTACACAAACATTAAGTATACTAACTGATTTGCCTTAAATATTGCTAAAAGGATATTTAAGACAAATCAGCTAATTTAGCTGGTTTCTCATCCCCACAGCTGTATTGTATTACTACCCTATTAAGAGAGAAAATGTTACAGAAACGGAACACAACAGGTAAAAATGAAAATTGAAACCATATATGAAGATATAAACTGTTAAGAAAAATAACTACAACACTGCATGCTTCTTTGGTATTATCAAAATACTTACCTGGGATATATTCCACTGACCATATCATTCTGAAGGGAGTTCTCTGTTGTTATGCTGGGCCCAGCCGCCTTAGATATAAGTAAAACCACTAGACCTCTCATCTGCAAATTGTTTCTGCTATCAGACACAAAACCTCTGTCAAAGAGAAAAAAATAAAGTTAAGTCAGAACACTATTTTGGACCCTCAAATTATTCTCTATTGTTCATAATATGCCCACATCAGATGAATGTCTAATAATCGTTTCAGTGACTAGAAATGAATTCATTCATCTTGTTCCTGCTCCCCTAAATGACAGGTGGAAATCATGCAGGTGGTAGACAAGGTGTGGGCTCTGGAGGTCTTTTGTAAAGTCCCTGAAACCATCAGAATCCCTCCAATTGCAAAAAAATAAAAAAAATAAAAAAAAATGAGAGGATTGGGAACTGTACTTCCAAAACCACTGGGGCCCACAATTCTCCTATAAGACAAAGCCCCTCCCATTTTGTTTTGGGGTCAAACTAAAAACATTTTCTGGGAACAAAAGGAAGTGACCTTCCAGGCAATTCGGATTTTGCTTGCAGAGCAGGTGGAGCCCATGGTAAGCCCAGGAATTGTGGGAAATGGTCCCTGGACCCACCATAGTTGCCCACTACAGACCTAAACCCTGTTTTAGCTTAGGAGTTGTTTAGATCTGTTGAAAACTTCATTTCCTTGCCAATAATCTCTTAGAGGTGACATGCTGGTGGAACGTAGGACTGAAGAAAAAGCCAAACATAGACAAAAGTGTGGACAGGTTGAAAGCTAAAAGTAGGTGAGGCAACTGCAGAAGTAGGTAGGCCAACCCACCCCCTTTTTTCTCTCTTTCTGTCAAACTTTTCTCTCTCATTTTCTAACACTCTCTTTCTGTGTGTTGGCCCCTTCTCTATCCCTTCCTCGCACTCCTCTTCTTCTCCATCTAATGGACTCATGCAAAAGGCCAGATCCCTCTTGCAGAGGCCTCAACTGATAGCTTGCAGAGGCCTTTTTAAGATGAGACAGAAGATTCTGTGACATGAAGATGAGGCTTAGAAGCTGCCTCAGAAACAAAGGTTGCTCACCGGTGTATGTTACCTGAAACAGGCTAATGCAAAAGACCCAGTATTTATACATTTCATTTATGTAATTATTTGCCATTAATGGTAACAACTGAGGTTACTGCTTACAACTTGTGCTTTCAGCTGGTATGAGCTAGTATAAGCAGCTCTGGTTTGAGTTATCTCTGCAAACTATGATTTTAAGATAGGTATACAACAGTTGGGAACATGGGAAAGAAATGAGAGGAGAAGCAATGATAAGGAGGAAAGAAAGAAACATAAGGAAAATGAGTAAATTCCAGGTCCAACAAACCATGGTGACATGGCCAAATGAGTGCAACATTTGGTGGGATCTGTAGAACATAAGGCAAGCAGCACTACTGATAAAAACCATTCTCATTTCACACATGTAGTTAATGGAAAACCTATATAATTGCTGCATATGCTTGTGATTATGTGGACTCTTTTCATCTTCAGTACTTACCTAAAGGTTGTGTTTCAAACTCTCTCATTTCTATAAAATTTAAAGGTGATCAAAACTGGCATATTTATATCATATCTGTGCTAAAGAAACAATATTCAGGGGAAGGATCAACGCATATACTGTATTTTATATAGTATACAGAAATTATATAGTATATAGAAGCAAATATAATTAATGCATTGCCAGAAAGGAGTACCTAGTCAAGTAGTTAAGCACAAAGGTTATGTGCAAGTTGTATAACTGATTTTGAGAAAAGCAATATTCAAACTAGAAGCGCAAGACTATAAAGTCAATACTTTTAGCTATAAAGTTGGAATATATGTTCAGTCACCACAGCCACCCCCATTTTGGGCTGAATAAAAATGTAAATTAAGTCTATTACAATAAGATGGAGGCTAGATAAAAATAGAATTCCAAGGAAGAAATGGTGAAGAGATGCTAACCTGTGAAATAACCCAATTTAATGATAAAACAGCTGCTAATCAGTAGCAGCTCTAGACAGAAAAATGTCAGTGGATAGAATACAAAGGCAGAATCTTGATGCAAAGAAACTGATAAATAATACAGCATTCATTTATATGACTACTACCATCAAGCGTTCTATAGTTATTTATGATTTCTTTGTCCAAGTTATCAGTTAAGTAAGAGCTG
Organism: Ctenosaura bakeri; assembly: GCA_948474755.1. Taxonomy (NCBI): domain Eukaryota; kingdom Metazoa; phylum Chordata; class Lepidosauria; order Squamata; family Iguanidae; genus Ctenosaura; species Ctenosaura bakeri. Next base: position 6,954 of record CAOLHI010001590.1, read on the forward strand.
AAGTACTTTTCCTCCTAAAGCGGTAAACAGAATTACATTGGTGACATGTACTCAATCTTCACTAGAGCAAATTACATGAGACTTGAAACAAATAAAGCCTAAGGTGACCATCCTTTAGTAACTAGAAGCCATTGCAGTCACTTGACATGGCTCCAGGGGTCACATTCACATTCTACCTGAATCCAGTTCCCTAGAGATACTCATTCCTAGTCACAGGTACATAAAAGCCTTCCAGATGGTGCAATTATTCTTGATGGGTATGTAGCAGAAGACAGGTGCCTCTAGGGGAAAAAAGTGAACTGGAAGCAGCCCAAGTAAAATGGGGTGCACAGCACACACATACATCAGGATCAGAGGCAGATTCTTTTTTAACAGCTTGGTTAAAGTACAATCACGAGTATAAACACAAATATAAAACTCCCAAGATTCTGATTCTCCTTCTATTTTGTGCATCTTGTAACTATGAAACAGGACACCCTCAAGGTAAATAAAATTAGACTTGAACAATGAGCCATAGCAAATCTACATTTACATAACAATAAGAAGAATGAAAGTGATGTACAATTATTGCCAGTATTATTCACGTGACAAAACCAATTTTTAAAAAACTGTCAGATTCACAGATTTAATCATATTTTTTTTAAAAAAAAATCCTGTTGATGCGGGGGGGGAGAGTCTAGCTCTGAAACAAATACACTATTATGGTATGCTGAGATAAGACTCGCACCACCCACACAGCAGTAACACAGGCTAATAGTTTATGTGCTGTAAGAATTACACCTCCTACTACTGTCCATCTGTTTAAAAGAATAAATCAAGCAAACATGAGCATTCCCATTAAAAATTTGCACACTTCAACTTCTAAAAACCAGCCATTTCACTTTAGAGCTAGAGATATGAGATGAATCCATAATTTCAGTAGTTTAGCTGCACTCTTCACTGAAATATTTTTGCCAGAAGGAAAAACAAAATAGTGGAAGTAATTTGGAGGCTGAGTACTACTGATAAAGGCTCTTCAAACATATTTTTCAAATCCTGGATTTATAATACATCAGACAATAGCAATCCAGAACATCTGGTAGCAAAAGACATTTATTTTCTACGGCAGATAGAAGAGCAGGGAATTATTTAGGGAAAAAAATATAGAAAAATCAAAGAAAGACTTGGGAACTTCATGAGCAAGTTCAGATCTAAACCACATACATGCAAGATCATATCAACTCTCCTAGTGAAATGGCAGCACTTGCAGAACATTTTCACGTATTCAGTATAGTGCATGATTTGTACAATATCATCATGGTCATTTCCAAGAGCAGCACTATTTATGTCAAATGCCAGCACAGCAATGACTTTCCACCCCCATGGGCTCCCTGTCCTTAACATGAAAACAGTTCCTTCCATTCTTCCCAGCCCCTTTTTCAGTTCACATCTGAATTTCCTGAACCTAACAAGAGAAAACTGTGTAGTAGTGCATGAAATGGAAAGGAGTAAGAACACTTAAAGAGGTGAGCAGTAAGGCCCTGAACATGTATGGCAATCCAACACACATTCTACCCGATTTGTGCTCATCTCAAGTTATTAGTCCTCACATCTACCAATGAATAACATTTTTCAATAACATAGGCCATTTCTACCCTACATTGTTATAGTGCTATTATTCTACTTTCAATGTCCTATGGAATCCTGGGGCTTGCAGTTTAGGGAGCAGCCTTTAGAATTCTCAGCCAGAGAGCTCTTTGGCCTCAATAAATTACAAACCTCAGAATTCCACAGGATGTTGAAAGAGGAATAATAGCACCACAATACTGTAGTGCAGAAATGTACATAGTATTTCCCATTGTCTTTTAACCTCTCAAGTGACTTACAGGTGTTTCTAGATGCTACTGAACACTTACAAACCATCCAAAACTTTCTAAGTGCTGTGAAAATGCTAAAATGATATCAGTATCACAATCAAATAAACATGATACAAAAGAAAAAAGTGACGGGATGGGAAAGGGGAAGAAAAGAAATCACTGAAGAAACTGCTTGTTCTCTGACTATGGGTGGAGCCTGGCTGGGTTTGCTCTTGCAGTGAGGTTTTTCCTGGGTGGCAGCCTTCCCAGTCCTTGATGTCCTGGTTGGTGGCAAAGCACTTATCATTCAGATCTTTCATGCGACCCCAAAGCAACAATATGCTTTGAGTCCATACCTGGAAACAGTAATAGCTAAAAATAATAATAACCTAGCCACAGCTCCCTACTACAACATATGTGCTGTGTGTGGCTTCTCTTGAAGATCGTTCAGAGTATGCACCTGATGCAAAGTGCCACATTCCAGAGGCAAGGACATTACGCCTGTTCTGAAATAGGTGGACTGCGTGTCAGTGAGCTACCAGGCCCAATCTGAGATGCCAGTATAACATACCAGGAAAGTCAGCTTGGTGTTGTGGTCTGAGCACTGGACTACAACTCTGGAGACCAGAGTCTGAATCTCCGCTCTGCCATAGAAACCCACTGACTGGGTGATCTTGGGCAAATCACATTCCCTCAACCTCAGAGGAAGACAAAGGCAAACCTCCTCTGAACATATCTTGCAAAAAAACAACAAACCACTCTGACAGGTTTGCCTTAGGGTCCAACAATAAGCTGAAAATGACATGAAGGCTCACATCAACATAATATAGTATAGTGTGCTGTTTTCACTGTTGTTGTGTGCTTTCAAGTCATTTCTGATTTATGCCAACTGAAGTAAATCTCTCATGGGATTTTCTGGGGCTGAGAGTATGTGATGCACCAAAGTCACCCAGTGGGTTTCCATGGCTTGGTGGGGAATCGAACCCCAGTCTCCAGAGTCATAGTCCATGCTCAAACCACTACACCATGTATAAAACCCTAAACAGCTCAATACCCAGGTACCTGAAGGTACACCTAGTAGTGATCTATCCAGGTTTCAGTATCAGCCAGGTAGACCCTCCTCAAAGTGTCCTGATGTAGCATGGCCTCCACATGTGCCAAGACTTTCCTGTTTGTGGTCTTCTTGGTGTTTAACTCCCTTCCACAAAATTTAGCTGTTCAAATATTTAATTATTTCTTATTTGTGATTTTAATCTGTTTTTATGTTAATTTTTCATTGCCCTGGGATTTGTGAAGAAGGCTGGTATAACACAACAGCCTCAGTTTAATAACAGTAGCAACAACAATTTAATCTCTTACTTGCCCCTCCCAAAGGCATATAACACAGATTAAAATAAATATATAACTAGAAACACATAAAACCATTTAACATACAAAACTAGATTAAAACACAGCCATAAAAATAGACCAATTTAAAATTCATAGCTTAAAATCAACTGGGTAGGCCTGCAGGAGGAGATAGGTCTTTAATACTTTTTAAAATTCAGACAGCATGGTTAGTTGTCGAATCTCTTCCAACAAGGTCCTCTGGGTGACTGCTGCTGGTCTAAACCTGGCTGGTTTAAGTAAATGGCTCCCAGATGATCTGAGTGAGTGGAGCAAATTGTATAGAAGGAGGTAATCTTACAGGTAATTTGGACCCAAACTCACGTAAGGCATTAACTAACACTTTGTTCTTTGTCCAGAAACTAACTGGCAGCTAATGGAATGATTTTAATATTGGTGCGATACGCTCACTCCTGGATATACCTGTAACAATTCTAGTTACCATATTTTGGACCAGTAGGAGTTTGTGAACTTGGGAGAAAGGTAGCCCAGCATTCAGCACATTGCAGAAGTCTAACCTTAAGGTTACCAGTGTGTGAAACTATCATCTTTAGGTGTTCTAATTCCAGGAAGGGGCGCAGTTGGCGTATCAGCTGAAGCTCATAATAAGCACTCCGGACTTTTTCACCTATCTGAGCTGAAATTTGGAGAGAGGGATCCAGGAGCACTCCCAAGTTGCAAACAGTCTTTTAGGGGAGTGTGATCCCATCCAGAACTGGTTGGCATACCTCTAACGCCACATTAGGACCCTTAATAGTAAGCACTTCTATCTTGTCTGGATTCAATTTCAATTTGTTTTCCTTCATCCAGTCCACAATGTCTCCCAACCATTCACTCTAAGGAGACATACTATCCTTAACTGAGACTGTTTTTGAAGGCATGGAGAAATGGGTGTCATCAATGTACTGATAGCACCCTGCCCCATGCCTTCAGATGATCTCTTCCAATAGTTTCACATAGCAATAGCATGTGTATTTCCATACTGCTTATCAGCTAAGTGCTCTCGAAGTAGTTTACAATGTGTTAGCTAATTTCCCCCAACAAGTTGGGTACTCATTTTACTGACTTGTGGAAGGATAGAAGGCTGACTCAACCTAGAGCCCAGCAGGATCAAACTCACAACGTTGTGGCTACAGTACCGGCATTTAACCACTGCACCACCAGGGCTCTTACATAGATGTTAAAAATCATCAGCATCTACTCCAAAGCCTACAGCAAAGTCCTTTGGAATTTCAAGGCTGCTTCCAGATGAGGGTTTTATTGTGCTATGGCAATCTTCACTCAGAGAATTTTGTGGCAGTCTCTCATCCATAAAAAATTGTGACAAAACCCATCTTCTACTTACAGCCCTGCTATGTTTTCCCATGATTTTCCCCATCTTTTTCTTTCATAAGTTAAAAAAAAGTTAATTAAAAAAATGAAACAGCTATACAATATCCTCCATCCTGAAGTATCACAAAAGTACCACCTCTCAAATAATTCTAGCTAACCTGCAGATAACTAGATGGTATGAATGATAGAATTTTAGGACTTTAATGTGTGGGCACCTCATTCTGTTTCTAAGACTTAGCATCATTCTCAATCCTTTACACTGTGACTTTTTGTCCACTAAATCCAGATTACAACATGCCACAAAAGAGAGCTAGAGTGAACAAGATGTGGCTCACCAAAGGTACCTAAAGACAAGGAATAATGTAACTGACTCTAGAACAGCGGTTCTCAACCTGTGGGTCACGACCCCTTTGGGGGCTGAACGACCCTTTCACAGGGGTTGCCTAAGACCATCAGAAAATACATATTTCCGATGGTCTTAGGCTCCATTCCCTCCTCGGTGGTGGTGCGCAAGTGCAAGCCACACGCTCGCATCCTCCTGCCCCCTGTTCAGAAGGGACTGAAATCACCCCCCTTCTCCGCTACCGGAGAAACTCCCGTCTGACGGGCCAGCTTGAGGGGGGTGGCAGCACGGGGGGCAGGCCCCCTCCTCGCCACGGCCCCTGCCCCACTCACCACAGAGGGGGGGCGTTGTGGAAGGGCCGGGGGGCTGCAAGGCGGTGCTTTTCCGGGGGGGGCGAGCTGCACCTGGTGCAAAAGACAAAGGCGCTGGGATTCCTCCACCCCCCAGCCAGGGTCGACACTCTGGAAACTTTTCCCACACTGCCCCCCCCCAGTGAAATGAGAGTGAAGCAGAAGCAGAGCCCGGGGGGGATTCTCAGAGTTCTTTCCCGGGGGAGATGTGTGGCTCCTCTTTCCCTCCTGCCTGCCCCCCCCCGTTCCTGGCTGGCGAGGCGGTCTTTGCCGGGGGGGGAGGCATTGTAAATAATAAATAAATAACTTTATGGTTGGGGGTCACCACAACATGAGGAACTATATTAAAGGGTCATGGCATTAGGAAGGTTGAGAACCACTGCTCTAGAAAAAGCTCATATAAACAGCAGATTCAATTTCTAAAACCTACACAATTATATTTTTAGTGCATTGTGGAATCCCACAGTCCAGCTAGCAATGTAGTTATATACATCACTGTCTATACACTACACACACACACACACAATCAAGTTACCATTTGTGACAAAATACATCGAACATACTTTACAGTTAACAACTGGTGAGAAAATAACTAGAACATTTCCAATGTATTTCTCATGTGCATATTCACCCTTGAGAGAGCTCAAGATTTTCAAAGGTGGAAAATTTAAGTAACTTGCAGTTTTGGAAATGTTAGTTTCCACAGCAACCAGAATAATTTTCTTTATATAGCATTATCAACAGATGGCAAAAGAGTGGTCACGTTTGTTTCTTTCCTAACATGTCAATGAAAACTTTAGTCCTACATAATATATCTGAGTTATTGAATAATCCAGCTATGCTAGCCACAGAATCTATCACAGGCAAATACAATTACATCTGTATTTTTCTTTCATACACATAACTCTGAAATAGCAGACTCACTCTGTTCACAGTTTTCTCTGGAAAAAGCTTCTAAAGACATCCATTTACTACTTGGCTTGTGAGATATAATCACATTTGTAGAATATAACAGTAAAATAGTATAGCACAGCTGTAATGGTTTGTTTGCTATATCTCTTTTGTTGCTTAATTTTGGCCTGGTTAAATTGTTTCTGAATTTAAAATCTCATAGAACATCAAGGGAAATATCACACATATTTTTGGGACAACCTGTAAAATATAATTTTAAACAGCAATGTAATCCATAGTGGTTTGAAATTAGCAAGGAGCTACTAGCCACATTCCAGTGTAACAGCAACCCATGATTTGATGTTACACAAAAAAGCAACAATGACCCCATTCCAAACTTATGATCTCATTCCATCTTCCCTAATGCTCTCTTTATTGTACATTGTGATTTCCTGGAAACTTTCTGGTTTCTCAGCAAACCACAGCTTGCCATCACATATGAATGTGTAGCCTAGTGGTTTACATCACTATACATATCTTGATACATTTATGGTATTCATCTTTCCTATGCAGTATATATAGCAATTGGTAAACAATATAAAGAGTTCATATATTATTACAAAATAAAATAGCACAAAAGAGCCAGCCTGGTGTAGTGATTTAGCATTTGACTATGACCTTGGAGACCAGAGTTCAATCCCCCCACTCATCTACAGACGCACACTAGGTGACCTTGGGAGTGTCACACATTCTTAGCCTCAGAAAACCCCATGATAGGTTTACCATAGGGTCACCATAAGAAACAACTTGAAGGCACACAACAACAACAACAACAACAACAACGTACACAACATCAACTGCAGATAAAGCTATTATAGACATAGTACCATAAAATCACCTAAAAGTAGACTGGAATAAAGCAAGTCTTTATGTCTTTTTTAAAAAACAACATATGGCCCACATATATTTGCTTGGATCTGCAGCAACTGCTCCAGAGATGGGGACAAACTACAAGAAGGTTCCGTACTCACCAATGTGATAATTCTCACTCATGGACCAGAGAGGACCTCTGATGCTGATTGTAGGTGTCAGTCTCATATATTGTATACAAAGATAAATCTTCCTTAAAGTAACTTTGTCCCAAACCACTCAGTGCCCCGAAATTGGGCCAGATACAAATAGACAGCCAGCATTAAGTAGTACAGAATAGTCCATTTGGCCATTACTGATACTTGCACCTCCATATGAAATACGGGGTATGGGAAAACTTTAGTCAGTATATCAGGCACTTACAGAGGTGTACAGCCACATTCAGAACTAGCCACACACTATTGATTTAGGAGAGCACACAGTCTAATCCATAATACTGCCTTCTTCTCTGGATTCAAGCTGGTTTCAACATTTTGCCTACATCTACAACAAAGCTGCCTCCAAAAAACTCTTCAAGGTTTCTACCACCTGTTGAGGATTAGAAGTTGGAAAAGTTATGACCACTATCTTACAATGGTTACATAGTGACCCATCATCAGAAGTATATGTCAAAAGAAAACCTCAAGAAACTATTAGGGCCACCACTTTTTTCATATACAACTGTGGGGGTGAGGGAGTACAACCACCACGAGGCATCATGCATCTAATTCTGTGGTCCTGTCTCCCAAATACTTCCAGTCTGCCTTTTTACAGGAAAAATGGTGAACTGCCTCCTGAAAGCCTCCAGAAGCAGTTGTTTACCTTTTACATAAGTCATGGTCCACACCAAGTATTTTTAACAGTGTACATATTTTTTTATTTTTAAAAATCAAAAGTGATTTCTGCCCCTTCTAGAGTCTCCCTCCAGTCTTTGCTGTTTTTAGCAGCCACTGGAGAGTCCTGAAAATTGGCTTCCTACCTCAGTATACAAGCCTAGCACCAACTGCTTCTTTTGTCTCCTAAATTCTGGAAATCTTATCCAGATCATCCTCATCTGTTACCAAGACAACAAGTTCTGGCACTCTGGTCTTGATACTTGTAACTTTGTTCCAAGGTTCCTTGCCTTTCTCACACTGAAATAGTCTTTAATAGTTATGTTTCCTTCAAGGGCCCTGCAACTTCCCTTTGAGGAAAATAACTAAACAGATTAAAGAAGACATATATTTTAGAAACAACTTCAGTTTCAGGAAACCAGCAATCTTTAAAAAGAAAAAAATTATGTTTAAAATCAACATCCACTGGGAGCTGCTATTTCCACAGATCCATGTTTAATGTCAGCTGAAGCCACAATAGTATGCCAGTGTGATTTGTAGGGTTTCATTGTGAATTTTTATTTTGTTAAATACCAGTGGTAATTCTAAGTCTTTAGCCAAGATTTCTACTAGAGAAATGCGAATGAATATATTATAAATATATTGATGTTTGAATTTTGCTTATGGGAGTACTGACAGATGTTCACTTTAAAATTTGCATGATTAAAATACTGGAGGTGTGGACCTGAGGAATGAGGAGGAGCCCATGGAAAATAAGGCAAAGGCTACCATCTGCTTCATCCACAGAAGGTGCCTCAATCTGGTTTTCCTTGATCTCTCCTTTCCCCCTCAGCCCCACCACTGCAGCCCACTAGCCACTACCACTTCATCTAGAGGGAACATTTTCGGGGGGGGGGGCTGGTGAGGAAATGAGTGAGTGGGAAAGTTCTTCATCACAGGCAAATATATAGGTCCCATCCAAAGGGACATTTGTCTTAGTAAACATACAAAGGGTTGCACTGGCCATCCCACTGCTTCTACTGAAATCAATAGGATTTGCTATGATTGGTCAGAATTTGTATCTTTGATGCTATGCTCTGTTCTATAGATAGTCCCTTATTATCATTCAATTCCTTATTTAAAACATCAAAAATGCAAAGTTCTGTTCTGGAAACAAAACTGTATACATTCATCCTGGTTACAAAACTTGAATACATTTCTTACTGACATGACACCATGTTGATAATTTTTATACGAAATTTAAATCTACTCCTTTAAAACAGAATTACACGTGAGTGTGGTAGTGCATTTTTTCCAACAATTAAAAAAGGTCCAAAGTAATCCAAATCCATTAAATTGTTCTTTCCCTTCCACCAACTCAGGAAAACTATTACACGAACCTCACTCAAATACATAATACCATTCTTCGTCCTACAAGGCTTGGCTTTTCACCAGATCAAAAGGAGGAAAAAGACAGAGATATGTGGGAGTGCAAATGCCTTGGGTGCAAGAGGAAAACACTTAGGAAAACACATGGCTATTTCACTGACTCACTGCGCTGACACTAAATGCCAGTTCCCAGGCCAATCACAACAGCTTCCAGGAAGTAGTCAGGGAGCAATATGAACCACTGCTCTGTCTACGCAAAACAGCAACATGTAGATCAAGCAGAACAAAATTATAGGTGACTAGTTAGGGAAGTCCAGTTATCTCAGTCAATAACTTAAACTACATATTAAATTTAGTCTTCGCTAAAAAGAAAACATCTATATCATTATTAAAAATTATAGTTTGTTGCCTAGCATAAGCTTATGTTATCTTGAGAATTCCTTTTAGCACTTCAGAAACAGTTCACAAAATAATGTAACATAGTAAGATTTTGTGCTTATGATTCATTTGAGCATTCTCTTCCCTACTTCTGTCTCTCCCTTAGCATTATAGCTACTTTATTTCAGAGCCAGGCAGTTTTACGAAGGTTATAATGGAAGGTTTCCTCAAATGTGCCAGTATATGCCTGCCTTCTAAATCCTTCCTAAGTCACTGAACAAACCAAATCTCTGTATGAACATGAAAAGATCATTCAAAACACACACAGCTAGCCAAGGGCACCAGTTTTGAGTAGGCACCACAAAGTAAAACAACTTTAACTTTGCAAGGAACAGAATCTGTCTATTTTGGGAGTTCATAACAGAAAAAAAGTTAGGGAAAATTCAAAATTAAAAAGCTACCTCGTTTACAGAAAGCAAGTATCTGCCAACTGTCAGAAGTGATTTGCCTGAAACTTTCCATCCAGCAGCTACCATAATATAAGAATACAACTGCAAAACTTCAAGCAGCTTTGCAGTATCTGGAATTTCTCTAGGGTAGGAATGAAATACAAGGCAAAATTAGGCTTATCATAGAAGAATTTGCCTGTACCATAAGAGCCAAGTAACTTCAGAGACGCCTAAGCAGGAAAGGTTCCTCTCTTTAACTGCCAAATTTAAATCTAGACTAGCGCAGCTGTACTATTGTACTAGGCAAAATGTAGTAGGCCTTGAACAGTTGTGATCTAAAACAGGTTATAGTCTGCAAATAAACAGTGCTGGAACAGATAATTTCAATCAATAATTTCATTCATGATTAACATACTACCATTCATTTCCTGATTAATTCAAGCAAAAGATAATTAAATATATTCTAAACAAAAAAAAAATAAGTTGAACCATTTTGTTTAACCATGGATGTGTCATTTTGGTTTTGAAAGACCGTTGCATCAGCAACTATAATTCCATATTATGTTGATTTTCCTTAGTGAGAAATACACTTATGCCAAAACTGCAACAAATCACCTCCTTTACAGTAGAGATTCATTAACTTACCTCTAATGACTCTAAATTACCTTATGCATATCCTCATGGTTTTTCCTGACTTTGGTATTAGCATGGGATCTAACAAGATTCTGAAGAGAAATTGATCTGGAATATAAACTCTTTCGTCTTATAATGACAAGCTTCCAAATGTTCTGTAATAAACATATTGACTACTTGTGTGCAATTCAAGATCTGGCACTACTGGTGAGAGTAGCATTTGCCACCAAAAAGATTATCTACACAAGGTTTTGCCATCACATGAGATACATGTCTGTATAGTTCACTGAATGCTATTATATAGCACTAAGTTGAGATCGAAGGGCTTAATTTATAGCTAGTATAGTTAGGCCTCACTATTTATACTGTAATAGCACTCTAGTAGATAACACATACTTGCCTGTGAGAACATTAGAGCATACAGAGTCTGAGAGATAAGAGGAAGTGATTCTATTGTAGATACCTTTGCTTTTTTTCTAAACATGCTAAATGCACCAGACCTGTTTTATCTTGGAAGCTAAGCGGGGTCAGACCTGGCTAGTACTTGGATGGGAGACCAGCAAGGAATATCAAGGCCTGTAGGCTATACTTCACAGGAAGTAGGTGGCAAACGACTACTGTGTATTCTTTGCCTAAGAAAACAGGCAACCTGAACACATACACACATGGTTTTTATTTTCTGTTCTCAAAGCTTCTAAGTAGAGAGAAGATAAGCCTGCTTGAGATGACACTGTTAGTGTCATCCTGGGGAAAGGTGGAACATAGATTTGGAAAGGACGTCATGAAAGAATTAAATAAAACAGTTCATTAAATGCCAAAGTCAAAATCATCCAGGCCATAGTATTCTTGATTTTTTTGTACAATTGTGAAAGCTGGACAGTGAAGTTGGCAGGAAAAAATAAAGTCATTTCAAATGTGGTACTGGAGAAGAGTTCTGCAGATACCATGGAATGCTAGAAAAAAACAAATGAATAAGTCTTAGAGCAAATCAAGCCAGGAGGTGGTGTATGGGTCAGTGTAGCATACGGCCTTTATGCTACATTAAGGAGATGTTGAATTGACGTCATAATTTCTTCCAGTAGCGTAGGAACATGGGGGCGGGGAGGCGATTCACCCCAGGCTGCAATGTTTCTGGGCTGTACTGGCCCATAGCCACACCCCTGCACACCCTGGCCACACCCCTGAGCGCCTTGGCCATGTTCCCATGCAACACAGCCACACACCCCGCCCAGTGGCTACATCCCTCGTGCCGTAGCCTCACCCCTCTCCCGCTCCCCCCAACACACTCCAAGCTCTGCCACTGATTTCTTCAATGTCATTAGGTCCATGCTCAGGTTCACTGGTTACAATAACTGTCTACCACTAGGCTTACAAGGCTACAGGAGCTTCCCTGGAAAAAGCAAATTAACAATCCCCTGGAGGACCAAGTGAACATTCTACTACTGTTGGAGAGTTTCTGCTCCAGGCTGATTGGAATTGGATGACTAATAGATTCTGTACCTGCAGGAGCGCAATGGTCAGCAACTCGACCATGTAGCTCCCTGGCTAGGATGCACAGTAGGTGTTCATGAAGAAGTGGGAGAACAGACATGCAATCTGGATGCTTAGCCTGTTCTCATGCCCCAATCAAATGCAGAGAGGAATACTACTCTGAAAGCAAATACACATACTTCTACGTTTGGGAACTGTGCATGCTTGTGGTGACAGTGAGTGGCTGGCCAGCAACAACTGGAATGGATTGTCTGTCCTTTGTCAACAGAGTGCCTCAGCTGCGGGGCAGCACTGACTCCATCTGTCAAATGGAGAGTGGAAAAGGGATTTAAACAAGAGTTCAGAACTTACTCATTCCAAATAATGAGTTATCTATAATTAATTCCCCTTTCCTAAGTCATAAATACGTTATATTACAAAGGTAACTTTAAGAATTCTCTCCTTTTGTTGTATAGCTTTTACTGTTTTACAGCCAGGGATGCAACACAATGTAGGTGTATTTTGTACCAGAGGCCAGTAGTTTGTAAAGAGAAAGAAAAGAACTGCTTTTAAGAAAGTGCACCTATTATAACAAATTAACTAAAATAAAAGTGGGTCCTGGAATGGTCATGGTAAGCAATTGCTTTTTTAAAAGTAAAATTCTAAGCTCTGGTTTTAAAGCAAGACACTTCAGAAAAGAGAGAGTGACCACACATCAAAAGTGGGGAGAGGTATTTGAAGCTATTTCACTGATTTGTGGCATTATGTCCACCTTCCTTTGCTTATTTGTATGGAATAGTCATTTCTGACACTTAGAGCTGTTGTGAGTAGAATTTGATGCTGGGCACTTGCATCTCTAAGATGAGATAACTGTTTGGGTATAACGAAGAAAACAGTTAGCGGTGCGTGCATGATATGAGACCAGAGAATTACAGCCTCACATGCTGTGCTCTGTCCTCTGCATCATGGTCCTTTGTATGTGCTGTGACCAGTGGGTTCGGTTGCAGCCTATACTGTGGTCTGTCCTCAAGATATAAATAAAGGCAGAAATATTTTTATGTCCCCCGCCACAACTCTTCATTTCATTCAGTGAGATGTGCACCAGGTCTAGGCCTGATGAAGTGACTGGGTTGTGGTTCTCTGCTGGAGTATTAGATACAGCATAAAATGTTCTGCTTTTCCTCTCTTTTAGGGACAAGCTATTGCCTTATATTAAATACATAGCTGATATTTCCCCCCCTAATGTACTGTGTCAATTTGGAGCAGGACCACAGCTCACAGGTAAGTAAAATTTAAAATCCTCTCCCCAGCCACTTGCTTTCTGGAATTTGGTCTATAAATGAATCCTGAACCCTTAATTGAGAAGTAAACTGCATGGTACATATTTAATGCAACTAGTTTGACCTATTGCTGTTCCACCAATATATCAATCACAGCAGTGATGTTTATGGCATTCTGGCATCATAGTATAGCATAGCATCAGCCAAATCCTATTGCTCAGCCTTCCTCAAACTTGTGTTTTCCAGATTATTTGGAGTAATTCCCAATATTCCTGGCCAATGGTCATTCTGGCTGAGGCCTGAAGTTCATATCATTTGGGACACAGGCTTGAGGTGGTTACAGCTCAGGATAGGCAGCTGTAGCCATCCAGTTATCCTATGACTCTCACCTGACCCATGCAGCATAGGCAATAGTGGGATAATGGGAGACACAGCCCAGGAACATCTTGTCAGTTGTAATCATTTATGCCCCCTACAGTTCCTCAACTGGTAAAACTCAAATATAGAAATGAGCCCTAAAATATATGAAATGTAATTCACTATATGTCTTTTAGGGATAAAAAGCTCTATAAATTGTTAAGAACTATAGGCTTCTCTCTGTTTTAAAATTCTAACTGCTAAATGCAGTAACTGTGCCTCCTATGTCTGATTTTCTTTTATTTCAAACAGATATTATTTCCTACAATTAATCTGGCTATATAGGTACCAATCATGTCTAAAGATGTTTTGAGACTACTTGAGAATTCTAAAAATCTCAGTGTGACTCACAACATGACCGAGGTATTTAGCTTGCATCCAACAATGGGGGTTTTGATCACTGGCTACGGGATAGTCTGGTTAGAATTTGTTTGGGGGCCCAATTCGACTACTGGCCTACTGGCTGTGTGGCGATACTGAGCCACATCAGTGAAAGGGGTAGAATGCTTCTCTCCTGTGTATCATCTGCTGAATTATTTATCGCCAATACAGTTTATGCTACAGCAGCAATGTGGTGTCCAGCACCAAAAGAACCCTTGGAGATGCCTGAAACTACATCCAGTTCTGGAACAAGACACAGAAGAAGAAGCAATCACAGCTTCATCATGACTAGGCCTAGAAGCAGGCGAAAGACCTGTCCCACTGCCATTCCCCTTTCCTTGTATGTGATATCTTATTTAGACCGTAAGTCTAAAGACAGAGAATTGTCAAATTAACAATTTGTAAGCTGCTCTGAGAGCCTTTGTGGTTGAAGAATGGGTTATACATACTCTAACTAAATAAATGCATGTATGTTAATACATTACCCCAAGCATTTTTGAAGAGTAGTCCTTTAATTCTTTATTTCAGAGACAAACACAGTTAGATAGATCACAGTGGATAATGTTACATTGCTTGGCCAAAATCACAAAGTAGTTGCAAAGCATCAGAACCCCAAGGAACATTCCTACACACGCTCAGCCTCTATTACCAGTAGAAGAGGTATGCTAGGAAATACAACGGTGATTTAATGCTTTCAACCAATTTAAGTTTTTCTTAAATCAACATCTTCTTTTTAATCCATCTGTTGTTATGTGCCTTCAAGTCAACTCTGACTTACGGCAAGTTATCACAGGGTGTTTTCGCAATATTTATTCAGAAGTGGTTTGCCACTACCTTCCTGTTAAGCTGAGAGACCATGACTTGACCAAGGCCACTCAAAGGTTTTTCATGACTAAGTAGGACTCAAGCCTTGGTCTTCCAGAGTACTACTCCAAGATCCAAACTGCTATATCAAAATGTCTGTCTGTCTGTCTCTTCCTTCCTTCCTTATTGTATTTATATTCCACCTTTTCTCCCACAGTGGGACCCAAGGCAACTTCCAAAAAAGTTAAAAAAATTAAAAATATTTAAAACAATTAAAAACATTAAAAACTATAAAACTGTAAAAACTTACAACAGTTTTTTTAAAAAAAAACAGCTTGCTAAATAGATAAAAAGCTCCCCTGCTCACACATTAAAAGCCTGCTTGAAAAGAATTTTTTTTTGTCTATCCGCAAAAGGAAAGCAGGGAGGGGGTTAGCCTAGCTTTCTACAGAGGAGAGTTCCACAGGGCTGGAGCAGCCACTGAGAGGGCTCTCTCCTGTGTCCTCACCAGGTGAGCTTGAGATGGTAGTGGGACTGAGAGAAAGCCTTCCCTTATAGATCTCAGGGCTCTGGCAGATTTGTATAGGGACAGTCTTTCAATAATCTAGACCTAAACCATATAGGTCTTTATAGGTCATGACCAGCACTTTGAATTGTGCTTGAAAACAAACAGGTAGCCAGTAAAACTGTTTTAACAAGGGAGTTATGTGCTCCCTGTAACTGGTCCTGGTAAGCGTTCTAGCTGCCACATTTTGAACCCACTGAAGGTTCTGACCAGTTTCTGAAGGCAGCCCCATGTAGAGCACATTACAATAGTCCAACTGAGCTGTAATCAAGGTGTATGTCACTGTAGCCAGATCTGACATCTCAAGGAACAGGCGCAGCTGGCAGACAAATTTTAGCTATGCAAATGCTCTACAACTAAATAAAACGAGATATTACAAGATCTCAGTATGGATGCCCTTTTGGGAAAGTGAAGAAACAAACAAAATCATCCACATTTAACACTTCCCTTTTCCATGACTACAACCAAGAGAGCCTTCCAAAGCAAATCCTTAATTTACAGTCTGTACCAATTAAAGTTAACATCATCTTACTTGGATTTCACTCTTCTGTGTTAAAGATTCCCTTGTTGCAATAAACACTGCAAAACATTATGGCGGTTTTGGTACCAGATGAAGGTGTTTTTTAAAGTTTCCCAGGCATTTTAAGGGCTTCTGCATAATCCCACTCATAAACTGTTGCTAATTTTAATAGTTTTATCCACTGTAACATTCTTCTCTCTGTTGATGACTTTATATTCTGCTGTCTTCAACCACTGTCTTGTTTGATTGTTATAGTTTATATTTTTAGTAGACTGTGTAACACTTAGAAAACTCTGATTAATGAGCCATTTGAACATGCAATAAATTGGGGTAGGAAAATGCAGCCTCCCAAGGACATTTTTGTGGGCCCCAGGGATCAGAAAAAGTTCTCCTTTGGGTGCAAATCATTTTTTGTTAAACATCTGGAAAGCACCTATTTTCTTCACATTATCACAATGATTCCAATAATAATGTCCAAATAAAGCTCTGAATGTGTTTGAACAGAAAATTTAAACCTACTCAGATAGCATAATTTAAAACACTGGAAAATTTACCACAAAAATGTCTAGTTCTGTTTTTCCTGGGGAACCCACATGAATGTCAGAAGGGCATTAAACCCAACACAGAACATAGTGGGATAAAAGACGGTTAGTCTGTTCTTCCTGTCCTGAGCTAAGCACTGGAATTGTTAGGTGATCTCACTTTGCCTTGGCACTTCACATTGTACTGTGACTGACTAGAAGAGTACCATGACCCTGGATAAAATTATCTGCAGCCATTATCCCTCTTCTGGATGTCCTCCTACAGATAATTCCGAAATACGCAACATGAACACAACCTAGTAAATGTCTTGAACTGTTCCAACCCTACTTCCACTCCTGTGCTGTACAATTTAGAGGTCTCAGAGTTTAGAGACCCTTGCAAAAGTGGAAAAGATTTATTTCAAAGACTGAAAAATAACTCTTAATATTCAGTGTTACTGGGATTACCCCTTTTTTTAAGCCTCTCTCTTGTCACAAAACAAGTTCCCATTTACTCTAGCAGCTGAAGAGAGCCCAGATGAATTTCCATATCCAATCTTGTTAGTAGCCACAATCCCATTTGCTACACCAGGGATGCGCATAGCAAAGTAGAAGAGTTAATGAAACAAAGCAGAATAATCCATATTCTTCTGTCTACATCAAGCTTCCTAGCATCCAAGGTTAAGCGTCTGGGCATTCTTAGTAACAAGTGGCTATCACTGTATAGCTTCAGTGTCTAAAACAGACACATAAACCTTGCCCAGTTGCAACTCCATATCAAATCTCCAGCATGCCAAGGTATGGCCAAAGTACAGAATTAGCATACAAGAAGCATGTTGACACCCTTCTTATAATGCAATGCTTAAAGGTTTTAGCACCTCTGAATTCAGTCAAGACTGATGAATCATCTCACCAAAGAGAAGGACAAAAATATTAAGGAATGCACAAGAAACATGACTTACATTTTCCCCAGTATGTATAACTTTTGAGCTAAGTGCAAAAATGTATACATGGTAGTTTTAGACCTTACAGGTGAGCCACCTATCAGCATTGAGAAGCTCTGTGATTTTTTTCCAGCTGGAAGATTTAAGGCAAAACTAGACACCTGGAAGCTACTAGTGATCTGTATATCTCTCAGAACTTGAAAATGTTGCTTTTGGAGAATTCCAGGAGCCATTATCAAAAAAAACAAAACCCAGCTCCTCCAAGCTCAGGTCCCTTCCTCTCTCCATCCCTCCCTCTCCTCATAACATGTAGTAAGATTAGCAAAATAGATGGCATCGCTGTCATGGACATCAGCCTATCTCATTAACAAATAAACAGTGTTTATGGGAAACATAACAAACATAACAAACAACACAATGGTGGCTCATAACATGACTAGGAACATTGATGAAGGTATGGAAAAGCAACATATCCTCAAGCACTTTAACAGTAGGACTATATTTATTTCAAGCTTTACATATTATGTGTTGGTCAGAAAACACGCAGGACCTGAAGCTATATTGGAGACCAAGGGTGGGCAATTTCACCCCAGCCCTCACTAAAAGCCATTTCCAATTTCAATTTTGGCTCATTTTTGTCTGTTTTTTTTTCCAGGTTTGGAAGAGTTTGGAGGGACAAAATACTCACAACCCACCATGTTCAGGTGAAATTCTGCAGCACTTTGGGGAAATTTTTCATTTGGGAAAAATGTAAGAAATGGGATCTGGGGGGGTTGGGGTGTCTAAGGAGCTGAGAAGGCAAAAGAAAAAAAAAGTTTGGAGCTACAGCATACCTATGGACTCTTCCCCACTCCTGCTATAGACTCTGCAGAACTTATTTTCCTAAGATGGCCATTTTAAAAAACTGATTATACAAACTGTGCCACTGAACACAGTGATAAGTGTGTGTAGAGCTGGCTAAACTAGTCTCAGAGTTTGCTAAATAAGATTTTGAGGTGTAGTGGGAAAAATCCTGTTTCTGGAATAACTCCTTGCTATCTTATATAAGTAGCAATTAAAACTCTAATCTGCAGACTGCAAAGTTCACCAACAATTAGCACAGAATTCAGACATTTTTCTAATATTTAGCATGGACTGAATTCAGTTCTTCTCATAAACAGTGAAGTGGCCCAGGCTTTTACAATAGAAACTAAATCTCTACAGTCCACTCTGCTGAAGCTAACAGAAATACACAAGAGTCTCACCAGCTCCCTCTGAAAACTCCATTGAGACACATGTCAGACAAAGTTAGACCCAGACACACATGAAATTCAGTGGCAGAGAACCTGTTGCACATGCAGAAGGTCTTGGATTCAAACCCTGAACTATCAGTTAAAGGAAGAGATTCAGATAGCAGAGCTACAGTAAGAAAAGCCCTTGAAAGTTCTAAGGAACTGCTGTCAGAACAGACAGACCAATGATCTGGCTCAGAACAAGGCCATATCAAAGTACCCCCAAAGGTGCACAGAACCAGAACAAGAGCTCTTTTTACAGAAACACAAAAACCATGCACTGTTAAAAGAAGTAAGACAGGCAAGAGAAGGGCAAATAAGAAGAGGACTTCCTATCTTGCAATATTTCACAGATGAAAATTGGGTCATTTAAAACCAAGCAACATCAGGTTTGGGTCATTAAGGAGGAAGAACAAATAAGGTCAGAAAACCTGCAGTAGTTTGCTTTTTTCTGAATCTAGAGGGGAGGCCAAGACTCCAATCTCTCCTCCCCACCCCCAAATTAATTGACTGCAAACTATTTCTTGCACCCTGAACTAAGGGCCTTTCTACACTACACTGTTATAGCGCTATCATTCCACTTTCAACATCCTGTGGAATTCTGGGGTTTGTAGTTTACTAAAAAGCTCTCCGGATGAGAATTCTAAATGCCCCTCACTAAACTGCAAACCCCAGGATTACACAGGATGTTGAAAATGGAATAATAGAACTATAACAGTGTACTATGGAAAGGTCTTAAGTTTGCAGTAACTGAAGCAAGTTGAGGACAAAGGGGGGAAATGGAAGAAGAGAACAACTTGGATATGTTTAAAAGAAGCCAGAAAAAGGCACCACAGAGGATTAATCATATTGTCCATGTCAAATCACTACACCTGGAGAATATGGTATTTAAGTTTTCCATTAGTCTGAATTTTTTTCTTAAATTTGCCCTGTAAGTTGGAGGTTTTGCTATCTGTTTGAAATGGGGGCAGGGATGCCCCTTTGTAATGCTTAAGGTTCATGTACAGAAGATACACTTGGATTTCTAGCATGGAGCCTGCTCCCCGCAGCTGACCAGTTCAACTTGCACTAAGCTCCTTGCAGATTTGATCCTCTGTTTACAGTGTGTCCCCATTCAGTTTTGTGGTTTTAGCACCTTAACTGTGAGTGTACAATTTGGCACTGATTAAGCACTTGGGCTATGTGTGTTCTTTTTAAAAATAAAACTGACCATTTGCAGTTTTTAATAATAAAAAAAAGCTTTCCATTAGTCTGCTAGTCTAATATCTGTCAAGAACACTGTCACCATTTCCGCACTACAGTGTTAAAGTGCTGCTATTCCACTATCAACCTCCTATGGAATCCTGGGTTTAGTAGTTTAGGGAGGGGCCTTTAGAATTCTCAGCCAGAGAGCTCTTTGGTCTCAGTAAACTACAAACCCCAGAATTCCACAGGGCATTGAAAGTGGAATAGCAGCAGTTTAACACCGTAGTGCGGAAATGGCCTGTGATAGCCAATGCGGAGGAGAGCCTCTGTGTGTGTGTGTGTGTGTGTGTGTGTGTTCCCACCAGCGCTTACCTGGCTGTATCAAGCAGGGGATGCTTGGTTCCCACCAGCTTGCGCACTTGCATGGCAATGTTGCTCAGCTCGTCGCTCAGGAGGCAGCGGAGGCTCATGAAGGAGGTCGGGTAGCCCACGATCTTCTCTGCCTCAGAGACCACTTTGCTCCAGTGGGAAGCTGACGAAGGGGAACCAGAGAAGAGGCACCGAAGCTGCCGCTCTTTCCTTCCTGCTCCCGCTCCCGCCGCCGGACGGGACTGCCAAAGGGTCCGGGAGCAACTCCGAATCAACAGCGGCAGCCAGGCGGACCGCATCCTCTCAGCCGTCTCTGTTGCCCCGACTCTCCCCGAATTTGGCCTCCTGCGAAATGCAGGCGGGAACCCACCCGTCCCTACCGTTCACTGGACCCCCGACAGACAAGCCCTTCGAGGGCCTTCAGACCCCGCTCCAGGCCGCCCCCTCGCCTGCCGGCTCCTGCAACTTCCCAGCCCACCCCATGAGGCGACCCCCCATTAATTTCCACACGCCCCACTCTCTGCACCCCTCTCCCGGTGGGCGCCTTCCTTTCGCCCCTCTCTAGAAGTACAAAGTTGGTGTTACGTCTCAGGTCATGAATGAAGTGATGTCCCGTTATAAACTCCCTCAGGTCTCCGGCCCAAAGGCCACCGTACTAGTCACGCTCCCTTCAGCAACAAGCGAGACGCATGGAAGCCGCCATCTTAGGTGTCGCAAAAGGAGAAGCGCGGCGTCGTCGGAGCAGCCTATTTGCGCCGGCCTTTTTTTTTACTTTACGGCATCCTCTCAGGGGAGGGGCGCTTTGTGGAAGAAATAAATCAGAGTGATTGGTAGGGGATGGAGGGGGACGGCTTTTCCTGGTGCTTCACTGCTTCTGAAGGCTTGTCGTAAAGCGGAGCGGGAAATTCGCGGTCCCTGGTGCTCGGTTGATGGAGAGCATCAAGTCGCCTATAATTCTCCCCACAAAACCCCTCTCCCCTCCCCGCGAGAATGGGAAGACGAAAAAAGGGAGGGCGCCGTCTCTCATGCGGCCACGCACTCGTTTTTAAATTCTTTTTCTTCCTCCCCTACGCTTGAGATTCCATAGTGGCCGCAGGGCTTGCGCCATGTCCGCACTCGCCTGTTATAGCGCGATGATTCCACTTTCAACGTCGTCTGGAATCCTGGGGTTTGCAGTTTCGGGAGGGGCCGGTCGGCCCCTCCCGAAACTGCAAACCCCAGGATTCCAGACGACGTTGAAAGTGGAATCATCGCGCTATAACAGGCGAGTGCGGACATGGCCTCAGATAGTTAAGGCCATTCCCGCACTATACCGTTATGGTGCTGCTGTTCCACTTTCAACACCCTATGGAATCCTGGGATTTGCAGTTTAGGGAGGAGCCTTTAGAATTCTCAGCTGGAGAGCTGTTGGGCCTCAGTAAACTACAAACCCCAGAAGTCCACAGGATGTTGACCTTGGAATGATAGCACAATAACAGTGTAGCCTGGAAATGGCCTTGGAGTGAGAGGGTAGACCTATTAGTCTGTTTTGTTGCACCTTGAAGGCGAACAAATGTTGACATCAGCGTCCATAAACTGATAAAGTGGGCTGCGATCCACGAAATCTTTTGCCATGTAAAATGTGTTCCTCTGTGAAATGCAATAAGACTGTGTTGTTGGGTGTTTTGTTTTGTTCTAGTGATATTGAAGGTACCAAACCTCGCTCCGGGAGAATATGCATGAGAAAAAAATATGTAGTTTGCCAAGAAAGCAAGGTATTCAGTGGAGCATAGTTGAAAGCAATATGGAGGTAGACCTGTGGACCCTGAAATATGTGTGTGTGTGTGTGTGTATGAACTTATTTTGTTCACAATCCTCTTGTTCACTGATTTATGTTCTTTATTGAATTCTGTGCCTTTCAGTGATCTGAGGACTTTTGAAAGAAAAGATAGCTGCAGAAATTAGAAGTCAAGGGCTTAAAAAATAAATAAAAAAATTCAAAACGGAGCCTAACATTCAATTCATACTGATTTTAATGAATCAAGTGTGCATTTGAAAATGCAACCCTATCATGCCTGCTCAGATCCAAATCCCACTGCATTTAATGCCACATACTCCTGCTTTTTTGTTGTGCTCCTTCAAGTCATTTCTGACTTATGGCGCCCTAGGTCAAACCTATCACAGATTCTTCTTGGCATAATTTGTTCAGAGAGGGATTGCCCTTGCTTTCCTCTAAGGCTGAGACATTGTGATTTGCCCAAGGTTACCCAATAGGTTTCCATGGCTAGGCAGGGATTCAAACCCTGGTCTCCTGCTGTCTGGTCCAACATTCAAGCCACTCTCTGGCTCTTACTCTCTCTCCCTCAGTATACAACCACTTACTAGAATAATGCAATTCTAGTGAGAATAATATAATATTATTCTTGCTAGAATAATACAAGCACTTTTAAATTCCAGTGCAATCCTATACATGGCTACTGAAAAGTAAGTTCCTCAAAGTTCAGTGGGACTGATACTTTATACTCCCATTTACTAGAATATGAGTTCCATTAAACTTTGAAGAATGCACTTTTCAGTAGCCATGTACAGGATTGGTGACACTTACAGGAATTTAAAAGTGCTTGGGATATTTTACTGGTAGCTCAAATGCTTTCAGAATAGAAACTAAAGGAAACAATTGACTAATGAATACTAAGAAAGGATGCAGTAACTCAGACTGGAGTCAGATCCCATTGTTGGTATAAATCTACTGCCAACTTTTTTCACCTGTTCTCAATTAATGTAAAATTATATTATTAAAAATTTATGTTCTGCCTTTTTTTTAGTACAAAGCCCAAGGAAACACATACACAGAGGAAAGGAATATGATTCATTTGCAGCATGGACTGAGTGTTCAACTACTGCTTTTAGTTTCTCTGACTCTTGCTCACATCCCTCACAGTTCTGCCAAATCAGAAGGGAAAAAAATAGTTTGCAGTAATCATGATTCTTCTTAGTATGAACTGCAAAAAAGGCAAACAGGAAAAGAAAATTACATGAACTTTCAACTGGTGTTTTAAAGCTGCTCTTTGGAAAGAATGAAATCGAAGCAGAAAAGATGATTATCTCAGAGGAACGAAGCCTTAGGGGTGACTTGAGACACAATTATGTTTGGAACACAGTTCTAGGCAAACACTTACCAGAAGGTATTACTGCCACTGCTGCTGCTAGCTCTAGCAAATGCTCCAAGCTACATGTGAGAAGGGTTTTTTTTTTAACATGATAGAAATAATTTCCCTCTTCTACCTACAGTGAAATATCTCCCTGTCACAAGTGCAAATATATACACAAATTGCTTTTTAAAAAAAAGGCCTGCAGATTATTAAAGAGTTATAGCTGCCTCGATACTGGCATCTCCTCTGAACACCAATATTAAAATAGCAAAATAACAAACTGCACACCTGCTGTTTTCTTCAGTGACAAGATAATTATGTTTTCTTAATGAACTCAAAAGAGTGAAGGGACTTGAAATCTAAGTGTGCATAGTATTATAGTGGAGCATATATATTACACTGAAAAGTGAAGAAGCTTAAAGTTTGAGTAGAACTAATAGGAAACTATGTTATTCCAGCTATTGCGCATGCTGCTGTCACAGCTACTGCTGTCAGGATATCATTGCACATGGTACTTATGGAGGGAAAACTTGTAGTAAGCTGGTTGTGTGAAGTCCTGTACCATTTGCTGAACTCAGTATTGATTTGTTTGTTCATTTTATATTCTGCCTTTTCGCCTAGTACAGGACTCAAGGCAGATTACAACATGAATTTAAAAAAATAAAAAGCTGAAAGACAATAAATTATAAAAGAACAATTTAAAAACAATTAAATAAACTATCACATAAAACCAAGCACTGAATTAAAACAGTCAAATATTATTTTTAAAAAAATCCAAGAAAGGGGAAGAGGTGTACACACACACACACCAATTAAAATACCCTCCTGCAGCCACCAGTTAATGGTCAAATGCCTATCTAAATGAAAAGGTCTTTCTTACCAGTAGAAGGAGAGCAGAGAGGAGGCCAAGTTAGCTACCCTTGGAAGGAGATTCCACAGCCTGGGAGCAGCAACTGAGAAAGACCCTCTTGTGTCCTTACAAAAGGTGTCTGTGAGAGTAGTTGGACTAGGAGCAAGCCTTCCTGTGGAGATCTCAACACTCAAGCAGGTTCATACAGGGAGATACATATAGTCTAGACTGAGAGATCAAAGTTTCTCCTACAGTAAACTTGTATAAATCTTTATAGGTCACAAACAGCAGTTTGAATTGTGCTTAGAAACACACCTGTAGCCAGTGAAGCTGTTGTAACTATAACCTTCTGTTCTCCCTGTGACCAGCTCTGACCAGCAGTTTAGCCTCAGTGCAGTTTCTGAACACTTTCCAAAGGCAGCCCCATGTAAACTGTAGGACAGTAATCCAAACAGGACGTAACCAAATCATGCATTACCATAGGCAGATCAGACATTTCCAGGAATAAGTGCAGATAGATAATAGATTTAACTCCAAATGTGTTCTTGTCCACTTCTGAAACCTAATCATCTAGTCTCAGGGCTGAGTCCATGAGCATAACCAACCTGAACACCTGAGTTTCAGTGGGAATAGACTGAATTCATATTCCCTGACTGACATTGCAGCAGACCCAAATCACATCTGTCTTACCTGGCTAGTAATTAAAGAGTATAGTGAGGTACAGAGATTTTTTCCTCCATTAAAGGTCTCCCCGTACCACTTCCCTTACTCTGTCAACCAGTTCCTCTCTACTGCTTTTATGAAGGGCAAGGGTCCAACACTCATTTCCCCTTTCCAAACATCCTGTCCACATCCTCAGGTGTACAGATATGATACTCAACTGTCCCAAATGCACTTTGTTAGCACTTGATGCATACTAACCCAATGTCTGGTAACAAGCCTCACATCAGCTGCTTGCTATGAGTTGTAACACGTGTGGTTAGATTTGTGTGTGTGTGTGTGTGTATAAAGTAAAACCTGATCCCATCTGAATTTGGAAGCTAATCAAGGTCAGCCCTGGATAATATTTGAATGAGAGACTGCTAATGGATACTGAGTGCTGTATATTCAGTTTCAGAGAAAGGACCTGGCAAAACCACCTCTGGTTGCCTAAGAAAACTCTTATTAAATTCATGCGATCATCATAAGTTGACAGACAACTTGAAGGCACATACACACACAATCTTTGAATGTATGCTGTTAGTTCCAACTATATAGCAGTGATATGATCCCTTTCCAAAGTCCTTGCAGTCTTCGATGGTACACTGCATCCTTGCCTTCATTAACTATATTGAACAATACCATGCAAAAGCACCATATAGTGATTTGGTTTAAATTCATGATGAAAAATTTACATGGCTGGTTTACTGTAAGCACATTTTGAGCCTGAGCTGAAAACAAGTAGATTTTAAAGGGGCTCGTCATGAGTCCCAGTGTTGTATTTATTTGCCTTATATCTACTTTATGTTGGTCTGTTGTGAACAAGATTGAAACTCCAGAAGGATTGACTTAGTAGGTTATTATATTGCTATTTTTTCTGTTAGTACTATATTACATTCATAAATAACAGAGATGGGCAACAGTAGTATTCCAGATGTTACTGGGTTTCAGGGCATTTTTAAAGGCTAAGTTAAGATACAACTATTACTGTACTTTCAAAAGGCCTTGTGTGGACTGAAAAATTTCATCAGCCTTTGCCAGTATTGCAAGCAGTGAAGGATTGAGGGAGCTGCAATCCAAGAACATCTAGAGGGCTCACCCCCTACCCTAACTGATATGTAAGCACTGTAGAAAACATAGATGTGATACAATCCATGGCTAAAAGGCTTACTATGTACCACAATAAATTGAGGACTGGCCCACAAATACATGCTCCATCTTTCAGAGCACATGTTTGTTGACTGAGGGTGGGGAACCTTTGAATCTCCAACTCCCATCAGCCCTCTACCAGGATAGTCAGTGACAGGGGACAATGTGGTTTGTAGCCTGAAGGACCAAAGAATCCCCACTTCTTTTGTAGAGGATGCCATGCAAATACCCACAATGGCAAACAAGGCAGCTAAAATAAAGCAGCCAAGCTGGACAGAAGATATACTTCCCAACTAAAGCCTCCTAGGTCATGTCCCAACACCATGAACATTTTCTATTGTTCCATTTTTTAAGCAAACCCCAAGACAGACTATTAGTCAGAAATATTCTTAATAAACTTTAAAATAATATGTTAGGAATTCGCAAAATAACAGTACATCAGCCAAAGTCAAGCCAACCGCTTCTATATCTGTTCCATTGACCTTCCTTGCTGAACCTATACATGATTTTCAAAGTGAAATTTAGGCCTCTTGTGAGAAAAGCAAGGAAGCTATTTTGAAAGTTGAACAGTGAAAACAGAGGAAGAAAATTAACTCAATCTAGCATTTGTGGTGTTAGGGAAGACTTATATGGATACCCACTGACTGCTAAAAAAGACAAGTGAATGTGTCTTAGAGCAAATCAACCCTGAACTCTCTCTAGAATCGAAGACAACTAAACTGAGGCTGTCATACTTGACTCATTAAAAAAGACAATAATGCTTGGTAAAGTGGGTGGTAACAGGAAAAGAGGGTGGATACACTACAAGTGGATTAAATCAGTGAAGGTAGCCATGACCCTGAGTTTGCAAGACCTGAACAGGGCACCAGATGATTAGGGAACCTGTGGGTCTTTCCCTCATAGGATTGCCCTAAGCTGAAGTCAAATTGACAGCATAGAAAAACAACAACAGTAAACCTATTTTGACATACAGTATGGTAAGCTATAGGAAACTGAGAAAGCCTTTTGATGATGGATAGTTTCAGCAGCTGCTTTACCTTAGGGAAATGAAACAAGCAGCAAGATGCTGTGAACCAATTTTTCTTTTTTTTGTCTTCTACCTCTGCCACTTCAGGTATGTGGTGTAAGTTGTACAATTTCTTTTTGCAATTCTGTTTTAGGAAAATTGCAAACTATTTGTCCTTGACTTCCATAGTCTTACTAATATGTCACACATTTTAAATATGATTGAATCCTACTGTCTCAACTTCAGTCAATGGCAGCTGTACTGGAATGAGATGGCATTCTTGATTTTGGACTCTTGAAGGAAATAACCAAGTGTGAGTATATATTACTTCTGTGTATGATATATGTATTGAAAGAACTGATTTCCATAATCAGAATAGTATACTTTAACCTGAAATGAAGGTAGGATTAAACTCCATGATTCAATCCTCAACCCAATTTATAATATTATTAAGTGAATCTCTTAGACCAAAACAACATTTAAAAGAGCCAGCTGATTTTTATAATTATGAAAAAGAATCACCAATCACAAACTAATATTTTAAATTTGTGATATTGGACCATAATAAGATTTTACATATAAACAGACAGAGATTCTGTGGGAATCTGAAACAATTTGTTAAGTGAGTGCCATAAATTATTCTTGAATGTGACAATGAAATAAAACTGCTAACTATTGTAGTAAGGGCTTATGCTACTCTCATTTATAATAAGTAAAAATGTGTTTGATTAGAAATGTTATCATCATTGGTAGGAATGACCATGAGATTCCATGTGATCCTGTATGTCTTTGCATTGTATTGATGGACAAGAACATTTGAAACCGAAATAATTCATTTCTCGTATGGTCACCACACAAAGGATGTGGTAAATTGTGGTCAGGATCCTGTTGATGCAGTGCACAGGCATAACTGTGCCAGCACAGATGGTGTTGGTTGAGGATGAAGGCTATAGGTGTTGTGGCTGCGAAGGAATGAAGGCACTGGATAAATAGGCTGCTTGCCTATCTTATCACCACTGTGGGACTCTGGAAAAAGTATAGCTACTAGCCTAGTGCTTCAAAAGGGTTCCAGTCTACAAGTTATACTGTCTCTGAGAGACTGGCTAAATAAATATGGGTATCTACTTTTCTTTTTTCTGGAAGACAAGAGGCAAAGATGAGATAATTTTATTATTGTTCATTACATATTAAAGAGGTGATAGGGTTTTGTTTTTTTAAAACAGATTCTTTCCTTAAGGATGTCAAACGGGAATTATTTTTCAAACCAGAATTGTTAAGCAAAAAACAAACACCCTCTAGCACTGCAAAGTGTTCTATAAATTTTGAGTGGTCAGAAGGAACTCAAACGGATCCTGTTTCTCCTTTTCTTTCCCAGAGGTCCTTTTTTCCTTCTGCAGTTGATTTCATAGAGAAGAAGTAATATTATATTCTAAACCAAGGCAGAATGACCAATAAGTGTCATAGCTGAACTGAACATCTCCTGGACCCTCAAACTTGATTTCATTTTCTCTCCTTTCTTTCGCTCCAACACATCACCAGCTACAAGAAATAGAAAACCACTCATTCACTGTTTTTACTTAGGCTGATATAACATAAACAATACACATATAGCAGTGTGTTGCTGTTAGACAAAGAGAGGCAGTCTCATCAGCCAAGAAAGCCAATGCGATTCTTGGTTGCATCAATAGGAGTATGGTGTCTAGATCAAGGGAGATAATGGCATCACTCTATTCTGCCTTGGCTAGACCTCATCTGGAATACAGTGTCCAGTTCTGGGCACCTCATTTCAAGAATGAAATTGACAAGCTGGAGCGTGTCCAAAGGAGGGTGACTAAAATGGTGAAGGATCTGGAAGCTATGCCATGCCCTATGAGGAGCGGCTTAGGGAGCTGGGTATGTTTAGTCTGCAGAAGAGAAAGTTAAGAGAGGACATGATCACCATGTTTAAATATTTGAAGGGATGTCATGTCGAGGAAGGAGCAGGCTTGTTTTCTGCTGCTCCAGAGACTAGGACAAGGAGCAATGGATTCAAGCTGCAGGAAAGGAGATTCCACCTGAACCTCAGGAAGAGCTTCCTGGCGGTCAGAGCTGTTCGGCAGTGGAATATGCTACCTCGGAATGTAGTGGTGTCTCCTTCTTTTGAGGTTTTTAAGCAGAGGCCATCTGTCAGCAGTGCTTTGATGTGTGATCCTGCATGGCAGGGGGCTGGACTGGATAGCCCCTGGGGTCTCTTCCTACTCTATGATTCTATCAGGTGAAAGATGCTGGGGGATCCTGAATGGATACAGTTGCATGTACCACATGACTTCCTCTATGTGTCCTCCATAGACCTCTTATAGAATCCTAGAATTGGAAGAGACCCCCAGGGGCCATCCAGTCCAACCCCCTGCTAAGCAGGAACACCCATCAAAGCATTCCCAACAGATGGCCATCCAGCCTCTGCTTAAAAACCTCCAAAGAAGGAGACTTCACCACACTCCGAGGCAGCCGATTCCACTGCCGGACAGCTCTGACGATCAGGAAGTTCTTCCTGAGGTTCAGGTGGAATCTCTTTTCTTCCCTCATGTGGAAGGATGCTGCCCTGCCAGGTTTTGTACATAGAATCTGGTGGGGGTGGGAGAAGGGGAATGGTGCCAACTTGTCCTTTGCCTGAAGCAGCAGCAGTCACATAGGGACAAGGGGGGGCAGGGGGCAGTTCACCCCAGGTGGCAATGTTTTTGGGGTGTCCCAGCTCGTAGCCACTTCCCTGCACACCCTGGCCAAACTCCATGTGCCCTGGCCCCGGCCCCATGCACAGTGGTCACATCCCTCATGCTGTAGCCCAGCCTCCTCTCACCCCCTCCCCACACTCCAAGCTTTGCCACTGAGCAGCAGGATGGTTCAGTCAACCCAGGCTTTTATCAACTTTATTATTTCAGAAGGACAAAACATATCTATTAAATTCTCAAATACATAATATAAAAATAATCGTATAGGGGCTTTAATACCCTACAGGCCCCAGATTCCATCTGATTTCAGAAGTTAAACAGTGTGAGCTCTGGTCAGTATTTGGATAGGAGACCAGCAGTGAATACCAGGTGCTTCAGTCTATATTTCAGAGGAAGGAACTGGCAAAACCACCTCTGAGTGTTCCTTGCCTAAGAAAACACTATGAAATTCATGGGGTTGCTCTGAGTCAACAGGCAACTTGAAGGTACATAACACACACACACACACACACACAGTATCCACAGATGTATTTTTGTGAGTTCTACAGTGGTAAGTACTCCTGTAGATTTGTTTTTTAAGTACAAAGAAGACTGTCTTACTAATAGTCCAATGAATGAACAGGAATATAACAATTTCCTCCAAATAAAATAAAATAAAATAAAATATAGAACCTAAACAACATTGCATAATTCAATATTAACTCACCTCTTAAGGCTCATTCACAAATGTCAGTGAGAAAAAAATGCATTAGAATGTGTATACTAGGAAGAAAGCATACCAAAAAATGCATTCTTTAGGAAAAACACATATCACAATATGCAGAAGTTTCCATTCAGGAAGAAAAAAGTTTCACTGCCATAAGAATTTTATATGGAAGAAGAATGCTGATGAGATTTTGAGAAACACAACAAAACTGAAATGACAGCTTTTTCCATCCCTAAAGTGTAAACTACAAATATTCCAGTTACTTTTCCCATGTTGTGAGAGAAATGGAGATGTAACACTGAATTCCTTAATTGGTAAGATAGATGAAGGGTGTTTTTTTTTTTTAAAAAAAAAAGCTTTTACTCAATTAAAAATATTTCCAAATTCTGGGTAGTCAAAAAATTGATATGCAGGTATTTTAATACAAATACTTATAAAAACTGTAGATGGTAAACTCCATCTTAAGAGGCATTTCCTGTTTTATCTCACATAACAGGTATGCTTCTTCTAAGAGGATATGTATTAGATACAAATTGACTAAAACTCATTGACTAATATTTATTTTCTTTGATGACAACTGCACTATGTTACCACTTCCAAACAACTTACGCTAACACTTCCAAAAACTAATCTGTCATATAGATTTCAACAGAACTTAAGTGTAATCAAGTTTCTGACTATTTGGTTCAAGAAACATTTATGGACTCGTGAATGTTTACCCAAAGACTTCTTCTCAGTGTAAAGTTGTTGTTCTGTTCCCTGCATCTACCCACACTTGCTGCCCAAACTGCTCTGGGTGGTTCTCCAAACCCTGGAGCAGACAGGATTTGCTGATGAGGAAGGGGAAATCTGCTTTCTTAATGAACACTGATCCATTGATGGATAGGCTGAACTGGATTTCATCCACAGTGTCTTCAAAATGACACCATAGTGGGATGGATATAAAAGGGGACAGATAGGTGTCCTTAGGCACCTCCCTTGTACACACAAAGTGCCCTGTTGATACGTGTAATTTCCCAGGTAGCCCAGAGCACTTCAGAGTGGCCTTCAGAAATCTGAGTGAGAAAGACTACTGGGTTCAGTGGAATGATGTCCTTTACCATTTGCATTATGGGCAAATTGCTTGCCTCTTTGTTTAACCAGTTTGCCTTCACTATAAAATGAATTTGCACTGGAGTAGAAATCAAAGCATTCAAGGGAGTGACCTTTGCAGTCTAGATCTCATTTTTGTATTGTGTTCATACTGTCCATCCAGTGATCTCACCCTTCTCATTACTCACTTCCCATCTAACTGTTGCTAACAACCAGCTGAAGAGTAAAGAAGAGATCTCCATACTCCACAGCCACTCACCAAAAATCAGCTGAGAGGTGCCTGAGCCCAGTACTATGGGTTTTTGAACCCCACAGGATGCTTCTAGTGTATAGGCAGACAAACTGCAGCCTGTGGTCTGTGTGGAACTACTGGTCATTTTGTGCCCCCTATGCCCTCTCAGAGCCACTTGTAGGCCTAGAATGGCCCAGAGAGGCAAACATGTGATAAAATGTCCCCACATCCCTAGAAGGCATTTGGGGTGTTTTGTCCCCTGTAACAATTTTTTCTCAGTCTTTTCACCACTGTTGGGGGCTGTGGGTCACAACAATGGCCCTGGAGGTTGCATGTGGTCTCAAGGACAAAAATGTGGCGAAATGCACCCAAGATCCAGAGTATTATTTGAAAGCATTGGGCAAGATCAGCGCAATGCATCTCTCTAGCTTATGACAATTGTCCATTCCTCTTCTAGGGCTTCCAAATAATACAGCCAGCCAAAAAGCTGCTTGTAGATCACAAGAAGTTAGTGTGGTTTTTAACAAAAATTTTAAAGCAGGAACTTCTCAGGGTAGGTGTATGTGTGTTTGTAGGTAAGAAAGACAGATGGAAATGGCCCCTATTTTTGTTATATGAACATGTCACCGTAGGTTAAACTCAGTAATATCAGGGTTAGTGTTCCTCTTCATCTGACACTAATAATTATGTCAGTTTATTATTATTGCTAGACAGAACTCTAACAATAGCAACAACAGTACCTTACTATTCATTTGAAAAGTTAAGGTTGCCACGTTTGCCAGAAAGAAAACTTTCAAGAGAAAACACTAAAATCCATACTGGCACAGTATGTCTATTAGGCCAGCTCAAAGGTCACAAAATACTGTAGAAGCTTTGGGGGTTTTAGAGCTCTTCATCAGGCAAGATGGTAGGCAAAGAAAAAGTATGGATGATGAAGAAAGTAGGTGGTGCATTTGATTACAATCTTATCATGCAGAGAAAGAAGGGGTGGATAACCATGGATGGTTCAAGATATTTTGGTTCCTGAAGTGAAACACAGCAAAAGGGTGCTCTTGCCTCCATTCCAGAGAAAGAAGCTGACTGGACTAGTGGTTTCAGCACTGTCACTGGGACAGCATCCTCCGTCAAGGGGAGCAGGTGAGTTTAGGGGTTGCAGGGCCATCTGTTATTACAGAGCTCTGTCCTTCAGCACCTCATTCCCAGTTCCTCAGCTTCTGCTGCCAGAGGCAACTGCCCCACTCTGCTGCTAAGGACAACATTCAAATTAAACTCTACCAGGATTGAGACAATTTCAGCTTATATATGAGACTTTCCAAAGGTTGCTAAGGTGAGAGTTGGGAGAAGCAAGCAAACAGGCAATGGAATAACATCAATTTTGAAACATATAAAATCCAACTGTTTATTCAAAACTTCTCCATCTTTACTCAAAACAAGCAGTTTTCTTGGTAAGTGGAAACAAACGGAGAATGAAACTAGATGGGTTTTATATTGATAAATCTGGAGAAAATAATGTTCTCGGATTTTTTTTAAAAAGGACAGGGAGGGAGGGAGGGAGGGAGCAAGGGAGAAAGAAAAGCTCATAGAAACTAAAGACTAGTGGTGGAAAGGGATGTTCCCTGACAGAATGAAAATCCCAGCTTCAGGTGATAGATGGTAATCTTCCAGTATAGGACTCTTGACAGGCTCGGGTTTGCCATTATGCAAAGACAAAAACAATCTGCGTCACTGAGCTGAAAGGATAGGAAGAACAAAGGAAAGGATTATGGCCCAAACATAATGATTTGTTTGAATGCATTGGCTTCTCCTGTGGTCAAGCTGCCACCATGTGGTTTCTCTCCTTCCAGCTGCCAAACCTTGCTGGTGGTGTCAGGAAAGAAACCATATGACATCAAAATCTCTAACATGGGCCACTCCACTTCAACAGCTTGTCCTGTGGAACAGCTGCCATGTAATGTCATTTCGAGGAAGCCTAAACGATAGTGGCTGTTTCATGTGTTTAGTTTCCTGATGGTGGAGTTTCATGTGGCAGTTCCTGAGGAAGCTGCAAGAAAATTAAAGAAGGCATAAGAGACAGGTCTGAAAATTAAATAAAAGCAAGAAGATAGGATTGTTGCTTCAGAATCATGAGAAGAGCTACATTTAAAAGGTGCATGGAAAGGAAAATTGGATACATTGCATTGTATGTTGGCTAACAAAGCTGGTGAAACTCTTTCATATATACTTTCTCAGGTCTAGATTTCACAATCCATATACAGCAGGTGGGAGTTGCAAAAATGTATTATGAGATGTTGGGATTTCACTAGGCACACAAAAGATTTGGGGTTCAGGCCTATAAGGCATAAATCTCCATAAATTTTAAATATATGCACATTTAGAAATAGTCATCAGAGTTCATTTAAATTTCACAGCAGGCAAAGCCAGTCAATTAAATTCTTGTGCAAATCATCTTAAGTAAAATGAAATCTTCAATTGATTTGTACTCTGACCCAAAACATTCAAAATATGTAGTTCCTGTTCAGTTATAATTAATTTGCAATGGTGTAGAGAAATATACAGAGAGAAAGCCAGAGATAATCGAGTGAGACTGGCTAGTAGTTTATAAAATGGTTTCAACTGCTACATGCTCACATACCAATCTAAAAATTTGCAACCTTTGTATCAAAATGAAGTTTCAAAAATTTGTCAGGGTGCTAATCCTAAAGTAAGGGAAAAGCAGTTTTGGGCTCACTCATTTCTCACCCAGAACCTGTTAAACAAATAGTAATAGGAAAACTGATCAAATTTATTATTTTTTTAAAATTTGATTAATTCCCCTATTACTAACTGTATAAATTAAATTCAGAATAACATGAATAGTTCCATGGGACAGGGTTTAAAATCTTATGTGCCTTTAAGTCATTTCCAACTTACAGCAGCTTTAAGGTGAATCTATAAAGGGGTTTTCTTGGCAAGATTTGTTCAGAGAGGGTTTACCTTTGCCATCCTCTGAGGCTGAGAGAGTGTGACTAGCCCAAAGTCAGTCAGTGAGTTTCCATTGCCAGGCAGGGGTTTGGCCTCTTGTCTCCAGAGTTGCAGTCCAATGCTCAAACTACTACCCCATGCTGGCTTTCACACCAGCAATTGATGTATCATAATATAAGGTAGGGAGATGCAAAAAGCTTCCAAGGAACTATGTGCCACCTACCCTAAAGGCCGCCCTCAAAGACACATTGAGGATGTGCCACATTTGGAGAGCATGCTTAACCTTTCAGGAGAGTACTAAACACATCTTCCCTCCCCATCACAACTACATTGCAACCAGGTTGGAAAACCCACTACCACATGGCAACTGAAGCTGAGATAGGTATCAAGAGAACTATCCATCCTGGCTGTCATGTAGGATGGTGGTGACTTGAGTGGGGAGGAGCTTGTTACTGCAGTTATCTGGCCCAACCTGAGGTCTACAATTTCATATTGGTTATGGTTAATATTTCCGCGTGGCACTCCATAAAGATGAACTCCACATGTCTGATTGGGTCACGGAGAGCCTGTGTAGGCAGGCACGGCCATAGGGCCTTAATTATGCAAGCTAGGTCTAGGCCAGTAAACAACTATCTGTTGCACAGCCAGTAGTGCCCTCCAGACACAGCCAACCATTAAGCAAAAAGCAACGGCTCTCAGTCCCGAACTGCTTGCTTGATGGGATTAGCACATCCATCTATACAATCGCTAAGCGCTTCTCATCTGCATACTGTTCTAACAATTGGCAGTGCTGACAAAATCTCATCAATTTTGATTTCGACCTTTCGGAGGCTTTGTCTCCACTCAAATCCCTATTGTTCTCCTTGGGAGAGGGCTAGCCTCCAGGTGCAATCTTCCCTATAAAAACTCCAAGTTTGAGCTTCTTGTTGGAACGCTCGTGCCTTGCATCCCGAACTGCTGCCGCTCTGTTTGGTGAGCCTCCCCTCAGCCTTCACGTGCTGGGAAACCACGAACCCAAGCCTCGAACTCTATTTCTCATCTCCCGGACTGCAGGATCAGGTGGAGTATTACCCCAGAAATCCGCTTAAAACCCCTATCAATTTTCCTCACTTTCTTCTTGTATAGTTCTTAGATGAGTGTGTGAGTGCATGTGTCTGTGTGTGCTGAATTGAGTAAATTATAATAAAATCTTTTAAATTGAACAACCATGCCTAGTTCTTGCCGCGGCCTGACCCCGTAAACATAGGGTTAAAGATCTCACTACGTTGCCCTGCCTCTCACAGTGTCAGCTTGTGCTCTCAGTTAATTCCCAATTCCCCAATATTTGAGCACATTGTGGTGTCCCTCCCGGGACCCCCAGAAATCTGGGTAACAAGCTGCCCCTGAAAACATGCTTCCCTCCTGCGTGGCAATTAAGTTAATGGGGTAAAAATATTTCATTGGCATCAATGGACATCCAGGGCTCTGGCACCTGGAAAACAGATTTGGGACTGGGGTTTCACAGGCTCATTCCTGCCAATGCCTCTGTATCTATGCACACCTTGTTCTATTTATGCTACTTCCATTATCTAATACAGTATATTACAATGTAGTGTCTTATAGTAAATCAAAATAAAATAGACACAGGCACAGGCAACTAGAAAGAACCTCAATGATTCATGTGTAGCAGGGCTTGACATAAGAAAAAAATTCTCTCCACTTATACTCAAAATAGAAAAGAACTATAAGCAGAATGAGTCATAAACCTGTTAAGCTGAAATATTTGGATTTAAGCCTATTCAGTCTCAAACATCTGCTATTCATGTTCCCATTCCTGACTGGACTACAGATCAGGCTGTACAACATATATCAAAGGTCCACAGTTGTATACGGACATATTTAGTTTCATCTCTAAAATATTACAAATACACACCAAACATTCCATTTATGATTAATATTAAAGAGCCTAGCTTCACTCTCCGTCCCACCAAAATGTACTCTTTATATTGATAACTATAGTTATAACATGACTGTTTCATAGACGTAAATTTGTAACTGGTTTGTAGATGAAGCAAAAACCTCTTCTAAAGCATATAAGGTGTATACTGCTTAATATAGCATGCAGTCTACATTCTATTGAATACAACTGGAAAATTTCTCTCACTTTTTAACAGACCTGGAGTACAGCTCCAGGCTCGGGTTTTAAGCAACTCATTGGACATGAGTGCAGTTGAAATCAGTGTAGCTCAGTCCAAATAATTCTGCTTGCTTGACGTTAAATTATTTGCATTATTTTAAACTATGACTGAAGTTTTGCAACCACTTTTGTTACAGAGTGTGCGTACAAAATCCAGCATCTAGGGCTGTTGGTTATATATTATAGTATGTTTCTTGATTAAGTAAAAGAAAACAGTTATTTAAATAGACTGCACTCTTAGGCACAGAATTTAGTGGGACTTTTTGTGATTAAATATGCATCAACACTCATGGGTAGATGGATAAGATTGTAGTACATGTCAGAAGTACTTAGCTGACCTAACATAACACAACCTTGAAGCTAATGGTTTCCTTGATAATACTTAGTTCTTCAAAAACAGAATAAAACACTGTCTAATTTACACAACCACTAGAGCCTCCAAGCATTGTACACACCACTAACTTCCATTGGAGTAGTTTCTTGGTGATGGGTAGATTAGTCAGAGCTTGCAAAAGTTATTTTGTTGGACTGCATCTTCCAGAATATCCAACCAACACATCCTGTTTTAGCCCCTAAAGTAACATTTCTTTAGCTTTTGCCTGACCAGCCCACAAGGGTGGATTATCAATGGTGCAATTAGAGCAAAGTAACTGTAAATGGCGGGGGGGGGCACATGCTGCTCATGGTGCCACATTCATGTGTGTTTACACTCACTCCCCCCCACTCCCATGCATAAACTTCTTGTACTGTGATGTTGCTAAAGAAAGAAGTGCTTTCAAGGAGGGAATCTGTAGATCTCTTTCTCCCCCCCCCGCTTCCTAAGAACTGGTAGCATTTATCACCCAGCCTGGCCCTATTTCCCCACTGGTGGATGGTCATGGTGGATGGTACAAAGGCAGAGGGAAGTCCACAGCTACCTCCTTCTTTAAAACTTGGACATTGCTGGTTCTGGCCCCACCAGGCTGCTCTTCATCCAGTAGTGCCACAAAGCCTTATCTGCTGCAATGCAAAGCTGACCCTCCCACAGGGCAGGTTGCACATATTCACAAAGGAGACCTTGTTTGTGGAACTGTTACAGGGACCCAAGCATTCTAATGAAACCTTGCCATAATCAGAAAACCTTCACTAGCTTAAAAAAAAAAAAAAAGCAGCCACCAAGATTACATTGGTTATCATTTGCCTATGGACCAAAATGGTTGTGGACATACATGGTCTGTGACTGAGTGCTGGCAACAACTATTTTACAATGCAATGTATCTGTGCAAACTTTTTAGGTTGCCTCGAAAGATGATTTCCCAGCACCTTACTAAATGAGGAAAAAGGGCACCACACGCACAAACATGGTAAGACAAAAAATGTCAAGCCAATTCTACAATAGCATTTCAAGCTGCTGCCCTTGTAGGGGAAAAGTCACATTGAAATGTATGGGACTTAATTTCCAGGTAAATGTTTAAATGACTATGGACTAGTAAATAGGAGGGCTTAAACGGTGAATCTTTCATGTAAAATCTGCCTCTGCTTAGGCTTCTTGTATGACCTTGGAGAAAAAGCTCTCCTGCCCAACCTCAGTTCACCATCTGTAAAATGGGAAGAAGAGTAATGTGCTGTTGCATTAGGATCCAGAGACCTGAATCAAGAGTGTATCAATCCAAATTCCACTTCTGCTATGAAACTAGTTGTGTCTCAGCTTCTGTGCTTCAGCATCATTTCCATCCCACTTTTCCATCTGCAATGTGAAGACAGTAACAATGACCTAAGTTACGATGGGAAAGGGAGAGATTTAAAAGATTGCACAGTGAATATGCAATGTTAAAGCTACATTGAACAATTTCCATCAGGAACAGTACTGTCATTAGGCAGATATCTCAAGCAGTACATACTGAGAACACAGAACAGTGTCAAGTTGTTGGAGGACAGAGCTGTGTGTGCCATAAAAACTGTCCTGCCCTTCTTTAGTAGCCTCTGGCAGTGAAGGACCGTGTCCTGCTCTTGGTTTAAGTAAGATCCAGTTGTCTGTCCCATTGGCTTGTGTATGAGGACTGGGGCAAAGAGGCCATCTGGAGTTTTGACTCAGGGAGTAAAATATCTTTGAGGTGGTTCTGTTTATTATTCAAAAGGCTGCTAAAGTACTTGACAAATCATATTTTTATATCGTGATTAGCAGTGTATGACAGGGGAGTAAGTCTCATTAGAATCCATGAACTGAATTGCTTATGGGTTTATGTCTAAGCAGACATGCATAGAATCACACTGTTAAGGGCTTTGGCCATGAATTTTTTTTAAACCTGTACCTTTCTATACCTTCTATTGGATAACAGGGAGTTAGTTCTGTGCTCTTCCCCACTGTTTCGAGAATAAAAAAAGGGGTTTTCTTTCTTCTTCATAAACGTCAATGATCTAAACTCAAGAAACAAACAAATGCAAATCTGATGTAGCAACAAAGCAAACACACTTAGGTGTGACAGGTTAAGTAGATTTAAAAAAAAAAGCTTGGAGAACCTCTTCATATACACACCAAACACATTCTGCCTTTAATTTTGCTTGTACAGGAAAAAAAAAAAAAAGAAGGAAAGAAAGAAAGAAAAAGGTGTATAATTTTAAGCTCAACTGCAGTCATAATGACAAATTCCTTCACAATTACCATTTTGACTAATGGAACAATGGACACCCCCATATTGTATTGTATCAGGTAATTATGAACTGCCAAAGAGTAGGAAAGCACGAACCTGGAATAATCAATGTATCCTTCTTCAATGTGTACCGTAATTCAGCTCTTCGTTTTGCCAGTACCTCCTATTCCATCGTTCCTCCCCCCTCCCCCTCCTCTCCACGCAGTTAGAAAAGGCAAATAAAAGTAAGCAAAGCCTTTCAATGACACGTAGAGAGAGGCAGCTTCTGAGAGCGAACTTCGCTGAACGCACCTCGAACCAAACCTGCAAGGCGCGGCGGGGGAAGGTGGAAGCAAGGGGGGGGTTGTGGGACCCGTTGGCTACCATGGCGAACAGCTCGTTCCCTTTGAGAGCCTCCTTCTCAGGAGCCACCAGTCCCGACGGCCTACATAAAAGTGACCCTGGAAACTCGATTTAGGTGGGAGCTGATCTCAGACTTCCAGAGACAGGGAATGGAAAGAAGGAACTTCTTTAGAGTTTTTTTTTGCTTCCTCCATCACCGGTCGAGAAGAAAACGTTTAAAAAACAAACCGAGGGAACTCTCCCAGAGTTTAATATTACAGATGAGACCTCGCCGTGGGACTCTAGCCTAGAAATTCTTCCCTGTAGTCCCATATGTGATGCAATCTGGGCATCACAGGTTACGCGATGCGCTTATGCTTTACAGATAAGGCAAACTAGGACACTCTGCACATGCTTAGGCACACCTTAATTATCATTAAGGGATATCCTAACCGTGCCCTAAGGTTTAATGTTACCGCATATGACTCAAGTGCCTCCTGGCTGGGACAATTCCTCCTATTAAGCGATGTTTTTTTTTTCCCCTGAGGACTAGTTGCACAGAGCTAGGGAAAAAGCAAGGGTTGCCGACAGAGAATTCCTCCCGCCAATTTTTTTTTTTAAGGACTACAGAACAAAAGCAAACGCGCGCACCCCCTACACCCGCCACTTCCCCGGTCCTGGGTAATCTCCCTGCTTCGCTTAATGCTAGCTCGGCTGCAGCGGCCCAGCTCCTTCCAAAACAGCCGCCCACCCGTGTAAACGTCAAACTCCGCCTCAGCTGGAGCGCTTTCAGAGCAACTGTGTCTATGCGTTTCCCTCCGAGCGGCGTGGGCAGGCGGGCGGGCGGGCATTTTCTGCGCTGTCCCCGCTCCCCACCGTCGCCTAAAGGTGGAATCGCGCTGCGGAGGGAGAGGCGGAGAGGCTGGGGCGGGCGGCGAGCCAGTCTCGCGCGCGCGGCATCTCCAGTCCATCCTGGCTGGCCCCGCGCTCATTCTCCCTCTCGCGCGCTCTCTTTCTTTCTCTGACACACACACACACACTCGCTCACACACAATTTCTTAACTATCACCGAAGGAAACAATCCTTCTTCCCATGCTACCCACTGGTTCCTTCTCCAGCCAGAGGCAACCCCCCCACTGGCAATTAATATTAATCCCTCTCTCTTTCTCTCTCTCTCTCACACACACACACATACACACGCACACACTGTCACGCGTTTTGAGGCCAGCCGCGCAGGGACGCGCGCGCGTATTTACCAGAGGGAATTTAGGATGGTTCACTTGGAGGGAGAATTTAAAAAAACAACACCACCACCCTGGCACTTTCTTTTGTCCCAGTGTTTTCGGCGGCGGGCAAGAGCGCGTAGCCGAGGCTAGTGTGGTGGGCAAGTGCGTGTGACAGAATAAGACTGGTGTGCGGGGTGTGTGTGTGTCGGGGGGGGGAGAGACCGTATGCCTTGGTGTGTTCTCAGTCATGGATGACCGTCCCCGCGGGGGAGGAGGATGACAACTGAAGCGCAAGAAGTCCCCCCTCTCTTTCTCCGTTTGAATTTGAGCCGCAGGAGCGGGAGGAGGCGGAGGCGAAGGCGAGGAGGCGGTGGCGAAGGATTTGGTGACCGTGGAAGCCCCGCCCGCTGCCTGGGCAGGGGGGCCGTCCTGCCCCCCACCTTAGAAGGAGCTGGACGGGCTCCTTTCTTTCTCTTTCTCTCCCCCCACCCACTCTCCTCCTTCTCCCCCCACCCCCCCCACACGCACGCAGAGCGAGTCTCTCGCGCTGGCTCCTGCAGACAGACAGGGAGACAGAAGATGGCTGACTCGCCCGGGCAACCCACAGTCCAGCCCGCCCGCATCCCCGACCCTCCCAGAGCCGCTTTCTCCTTTGACACCCGCTGACGCCTTCGCCCTGCACGGAAAGCCGCCACCCCCTCGCCTTCGCTCCCTCCCTCCCTCCCTCCCTTTCCACAACCTTCCCCCCAACCTTTCCCCAAATAATACCAGCAGCCATTTCATCTCCACCAAAGTAGATATACATACACACACGCGGGGCTCACCCACACACACGCACGCACGCACACAAACACAGACCCAGACAAAAATGGCAGAAATGGAGAAAGAAGGGAGACCTCCGGAAAATAAAAGGAGCAGGAAACCGGCTCACCCCGTGAAAAGGGAAATCAATGAGGAGATGAAGGTATGTGCGCGCGCCCCCCGCTCTCGCTCTGGGTGCCTGATGCGGAAAGGCGAAGGAAGAGGGGGAGACGCGGGGAGGGAGGAGGAGGAGGAGGAGGAGGGGGAGCCCCTTTGCAAACACCCCCCCCTCAGCCGTGCGTGGATGTCTAAGAAAGAAAGAGTCTGTTGTTTTGATTTTTTTTTTTCCTTGAAAGAAGGAGACAAACAAATGGGGTGAAGGAAATGTGTCTCAACTCCTCCTCTTCCTCCCGAACTACAAACAGAGACCCATTTACAAGCTATAAAGCCAGGTCACTGAGCAGCTTTGATATCATCATCATCATCATCATCATCATCATCATCATCTTCCTCTGCTACTGCTTCTGTTCCTTCCCTAGAGCTTCCAGACAAAATGCCCTTTTCTATGCCAAACCCTACCGCGATCACCCCAAAGCTGTTAAAGTTAGAAAAGAAGGGAAGTCGTTTAAGTACCGTCTCCCTCTTCCCCTTCCCGCTCCCCCCGCCCCGCTTTTCCAGTAGCCAGCTGCAACTGTGTAATTAAATTGTCAAAGTGAAATGTTATGGTCTGAACTGCACATCATTCTTGTACTTGGACACAGGGTCTCTTGTCTTTCCTTCGCTTTTCCACTTCCTCCGTCTGTTTTCCATGCTTCACTTCACAGTTAATAAAGCTAGCAGAGCGTTGCGTTGAAAGAGAGCTGTCTTAGAAGGATCCGTGCCTCGCTGGGTCTGTGTACACACATGCATATGTATATATTGTATAATACCGATTTGTTTGGAGTGGCTGGGGTGGAGGAGAGAAAGCCAATGTCCTGACAGGAAACAGTGCCAGTCCAGCTGTGTTCCAGAGGTAGTGCTGTGGGGTGGGCTCTCCAGATGTTAGCATAGCAGCGGTTGCACAAAAAAACACATCTTAGGACTTCCTTTATCCTCAAGTCTTCGGCTGAGCTTAAATGGTCCTCTGTTCCATATGTTTATTATTTAGCAAGCCCCCTGACTCTATTTATTTTTATGCTCCATATTTGTCTTTTCCTTGTGGCTCACACGTGTTGCAGGGCTGAGGTGAACTTACTTCGCCTCAAAATAATTAAGACGCTTCAGTTTAGGTTAGAGGATGAAATGTCATTGACTGCAAAGGATTGTTCGCCCTGGATCTGATGAGAGTGTCCATTAGCTGAAATGTCCAAGCAGTGTGTTCAGTGCTAAAATATCAGTCTGGGACATCTGTATGGAATTTGTGTTTATGTGTGTTGGGACAGTAATGCGCATGGATTAAAGAGGTTATTTTATTTATTTTTCTTACCAAAGCTAATTGAATGTTCAGTTTCCATTCCTGCTCTTATGCATAATCCTCAAGGAAGGTGTTTTCTCTTTGCTGTTTTGCTTTTCTTTTGGTTACTGAGGATTTGTCCAATACCAGACAGATGGACATTGGAACAAAGGTGGTTGTATATATAAAGAACAAATTGCTCTGCATATTAATAACATTTGCTTAGTCTCTACATCTTCTCTACAAGCAGCTTTATTTCCTTGAGATATGCATGACACTGTATGTCTTGAGATGAATATACACTCTTCAACATAAGAATAATTATTACTCAGCTAGCTCCTTTTAGGACTTGATTTTGTGGGGGTGGGAGTAGAGAAGGATTCAGAAGAAGGGAGGGCAGTGCATACAGAAATCTGGTCCACTGTGCATTGTCCCTTTAAGACATTTCTTCATGTGATCTATGTGGACTGCAGTTTTTAAGTTTCATAGGTTCTAGGATTACAAATTAGCTAATTTTAATCAAAACA
Source organism: Ctenosaura bakeri (assembly GCA_948474755.1). Taxonomy (NCBI): domain Eukaryota; kingdom Metazoa; phylum Chordata; class Lepidosauria; order Squamata; family Iguanidae; genus Ctenosaura; species Ctenosaura bakeri. The sequence goes on from CAOLHI010001590.1 coordinate 51,035, forward strand.
TGTGAAATGTTATCCTGGCTGGATATAAAGGCTGACTGTGCTGGATCCCCTGGGTTTGTTTTGTTTACTTTGGCTGCAGGCACTCTCAGTGGTTTGGGAGATAGTTGTTCTTCTGCAGTATAACAGATGTTTGTCTGAAAGGGTGAGGAAGAAACAAAAACAACACTGTGTGTGAAAGGAGGAAAATTACATCTCTTTTTGGAAAAGACCATGGTATTAATTGTGAGTGTTAATCTTACACAGAAAAGTTTTCCCTCTCCTTAAATCTCTGCTAGTGGGCTGAATGTTAAAAGAAATAATTATATCAGACTTTCAGCTATATGGGTGATTTAATCCAAAGTTGTAGACTGATGTAAATCTGAGGACAATTTCTACAGTCTGTGCGGCTGAAAGGTTAGGCTTTCAGGCAACAAGGATCACATACCAGGGCATGTCACCTTATCAAGTGTGGAGTCCACATTCTTTTAATAGGATTGGTGAGTTATTATAACTTAAGTTTTAGTCAGGTTGCATTTTTGTTTCATCTGAGTAGAAAGGGTTGCTTGTTGTTCTAACAGCAATTCTGCATTTGCTGAAAATAAATATATACTTGGAGAGATTTCTTCCTCTTCACAAAGTCAAAAGAGTACAGTAAGGTAAGAAATTAATCACATTGTATAAAAGGTAGGCAACAAAGTGTCACAGTGAGCACAATGTGCCCTTGTGTAGGTACATATCTGTACTGTTCAAACAGCTTGACTGCTTCCCTTCATCTGAACTGCTTTCATCTGGACCAATGTAAAATAAGCTCTGGTAAGTAATCACGACAGAGCAGAAAGAAAGGAATGTATACAGCAATAGACAGCCTAAGCTGTAAAAACTGTAACCTGAGTCCCAGCAGCAGATCAGATATCAAGGCTGTAAGGTAGAGGGAAATGAAAGAGATGAAGGGGAGGGATAGAAGTGTGTGTGGGGGGAGAGGGTTCAGGAATGGAAAAGTCAGCTTCGAAAAGTGAAGGACTAGTAGGAGGGCCCCCTCAGGGAAATTTGGCTCATGGATTAGGGAATTTTATCATGGTGTACAGTGACCTACTCAGGTTTCAGACTATGTTAGATTGAATTGCTTCCATTTGCTAGGAGTAAGAAAAAGGGCCAGCGTGTATGTGATTCCCTCTCCCCACCCTTCTTTCCAGTAATAAAAAGCCACTGGGTACAAGTGTATATTTTAAGTACAGCAAATACAAGGCACCGCGAATGAGTAATAAAATTACCTCATCACACAGATTTTCTTGAAGATTTACTGTTTGATCGAGCTACATATTTTCTCAACAATGATGAGGAGAGACCCAGTTACTGATTTTTCCTCTGTCACATCAGCTATGTCACTTGCTGCTCAGTTTTAATAGGACTGCCAACTGAGGTTTTTTGTTTGTTTGTTTGTTTCATCATGGGTGATATTAGGTTATCTTTTTGTTATCTCTACCTTAAGGTACATGACAGTTGTTACAAATTTCAGGCTGATGCAAAACTGTGTCCAAAAAGTACATGACTACACTGAAATTTTCTGTAATAAATGTTTGGTTCCATTATGACCTTCATTCTATTTCTACTGTTCTACTGTCTGTTTCTCACTATTTGCCTGTCTATGTGTCTGTCTGTCTATCCTTCCTCCCTCCCTTCCTTCCTTCCTTCCTTCCTTCCTTCCTTCCTTCCTTCCTTCATCGTGAGGATATAGGATGTTCTTAATATCACTGGACTGGGTTAGATTGTAAATTACATAGAATATATCATCCCATAGCCAGCATGGTGTAGTGGAGACCAGGGTTCGATTCTCTGCTTAGCCATGGAAATGCACCAAATGACCTTGGGTGTGTCACACACTCTCAGCCCCAGAACACCCCATGGTAGGTTTGCCTTCAGATTGCCATAAACTGGAAATGACTTGAAGGTGCACAACAACAAATATCAAATAATACTAATGTTTCAGGCTGAAAGAGTATTGTTCACTAGTAGAATAATCTGAAAACAAAATAATTTTTTATAAAAACCACAAAGGGTCCTGAAGCATTTTAAAGGCTAGCAAGTTTCATTGGGCATAAGATTTTGTGGATTACAGCCTATTCCACAGAAAGCTTTGCTCAGTGAAACTTGGTAGTTTTTGAAATACCACATGACTCTCTTCTTTTTTAACATGGGCACCTCTCTGGAAATTCCAGTTTATACAGTTTAATCAATGTGTTCAGCTAGAGATATAAAATATTTGTACGTAAATGTAATCTTATAATAAAAATCCTGAAATCCACATTTTATTTCGTTAGCCTAGAAAAGTTCCTATACTGAATAAATGGACTGTGGTCATTCACAGGTGTAATACCAAATACAACAGTCAATAATACAAGAACGCAAGTGCTTTAAATCACAGTTAAGGTATATTTGAATAAATTAATGTGATTACACTTAGCAGATTGTACTGGAAATTTTCCTAAATAAGTATCTACACTTTTATCCACCTTCTCAGTTGATGGTTCTATAATTTCGCATAGGGGGCTCCATGTGCCTGTAATGTTTTTCTGGATTCTCAATAACTTTTTTGTAACTAAAATAACACAGCGATATCACTTTGGGATATTCAACACATGATTGTCACAGTGTGAACACTAGAAACAATGGGTTGAATCTAGATATAATCATATGTAAGAGTTAGGCCCATTGATATCAATGGGGACTTGAACTACTCATGAATATGAGTTAGTCATGTCAAGTGTGACTAAGTCCTGATCCAAACCCAAGTCTCTGATTACACAAGAGAGCTGGTATTTCATATTCCTTAAGGCAGAAAAGATTCCTGTGAATAGCAGAAAAAGAGATGTGGTTAAACATTTTAAAGAAATCTTGGAAAATATACTATTATACTATTTCAGAGATTTTGTGAAAGATAGGACCACTATAAAACTATTTCTGTGGATGAGAAATACCTTCCTATTCAGGATATATATGAGCTACTTATATGAGGTGGATAAACTTCTGTTAGACAATCATATAGCTTTTTTCTTCTTCTCTGAGAACTAGGAATGCTTTGTGTAGGCTAGTGTGAATTCATAGATAGTACTAGCCTCCAGTCTTTAACCCTAAAACAGGATTAAAGGAAGCATAAATGATGAGATCATATTACTGATGTAGCTTTTTAATTTCCTTTATTAGCTTAAGAGAGACACATGCCCTTTGTGCTTTGTATATTTAAGACCAATAATGCAAGCAAGTGGGGAAAAAGGGGGGATCCACTCCACTTTCAAAATCTGAAAGAAACATTCAGTAATATAACCTGGTAGAAAATGAATGTGACGACATATCCTCTTTTGTATTACCAGGCTGTGTTTGCTTGGTCCTATTCTTTGCTTCATAGCAGAGAAAAGACTGTATAATACAGCATTTTCTATATTAAAATACATAGAAAACATATAAGTGGTGTATATATCTTTAAGAAACAGGAAGACTCTGTTATGCAACTTGAAATCTTATGCCTTCAACATGATAAAGTTAACAGTAAAATGTATTTCATATACAGTATGTATTCTTTTGTTTGCCATTGAAGAGGAAAATGTGTGTTTACATGTAGAATCAAGTCATAATAATTATTGTACTAACCAGATATTATGTATCTTTGTGCATTATGCAACCCAATAAAGGAGACTATTAAGTGAGCCGTATAAAAATTATTGTTCTTATTTAGTGTTTTTCAGGTGAAAATCAGTTTTAAAAACCCCAAATAAATAAATTATATATTATGAGGAGCTGAATAGAAAGTTCTCCAGAATCTTTTTAAAGTCAATTAATTTGGTAAACCTAATTAAATACATAGCAATTGGTAGCACACAGTCACCTGACTTGTCAGTCCAGATATTCCCAGTATCTTGATTTTATAATTCCTTGGCTTTAACTGTTTGATTATACCCACGTTAGTCTGCATGATTACTGTTCTGAAAGTTGGAAGTGTGAAAGAAAACAGAAGCAGGAACCTAAACATTAAGACAAATCTAGGTGCTCTTCCCCCACCCTAATTTTCTAAAGTCAAAAACGTTTGCTGTTACCCTGTAGTCTAGGTGCTATAACTCTTGTCTGTCAACTCTTCATTGTACAGTTTGGTGAAAATACAGTGTTTATATCCATCTTTAATTTCTTGCCCTAGTGTCTTCTCAGTCTTTTTTCTGTACAAAATCTCCTCACATCTGTCACGTCCTCAAAAGTCAACTAAATCCCCATGGATGCTGCAGCTTCATCTGCATACCACACTCTCACCTCCCTTTCTTTTTCATTTTTTTTTTTTGGTTTTTTTGGTTGGAGGGTAGTGAGTGGTCTATATTTGTTCTTTCTGCCAGTCTTACTAGGCCCTCTTAAATAAACTTTCTAAGCATTCCACTCAACTGGAACAGCTGTATCTACAGTTTCCAGTGTTGCTCTGTTTGTCTGTTCTCAGAGTGCTCATACTTGTCAATATATCTTCATTCTTTGACACTCAGGGCATTTCTGCACTGGACTGTTATAGCACTATTATTCCACTTTCAACATCCTATGGAATCTTGGGGTTTCAGTTTAGGGAGGGCCCAGCTGGTTGCAAGTTGAAAGTGGAATAATAGCACTATAACAGTCCAGTGCAGAAATGCCCTCAGTCTTTAATACTGTTATTCTTGGTATGCAGCAGGATCCTTTTCATATTATTCAAAAACATGCCACATAGAGTAATTACTGTTAAGTAAGTGTTCTTCATTCTCTTCTCTTGTCCTACTTATGTGCTGAAGGATTCTCTTGCTTGTTCTCTCTCTAACCAATTACTTTCTGACTTCTTTCTTCTCATCTTTACTGACCTTCTTAGATGTCCCATACACTTAGAGATATTGTTGTTGGGTCACGAAGAAAGAGCCCGTACTTCATCTCCTCCCCATGCCAGCATCTCTTTTTTAAAAAATTGGAGCAATATTGTCTTGGAAACAAAACATATGAAAGATATGCCACATTGTCTGAGTTTTTCATGTTAACCATGCAGCATGAGAAGGTGGTATGATAGCTCCCATATAGTGAAGGTATGACAGCCTGTCTTCTTTCATGACACTTTGTACTGCATTTTGCTCTTCCACTGTGCATAAACTAATGTATTGTGAGCCTGTTTGCTGCCCCCTCCTCCTCCTCCTCCCCTCACCTGCCTTCCAGGTTGCTTCCTGTAAGTTGAGGAGCTTGCTCTTTTCTAATTATCAGAGCTCCATCCTAAAACTCTACTTATTCCATAAATAAGTTCTTCCATCTTTCCATCTTTAATTGCATTTTCTTTGCTACCTGACACACTTCTACATTCATGATTTTGTACTTCTGTTCTCTCTTTCCAACTGCCTTTTCTGTTAAAATTGATCACATCTATGTTCTGTACAATACAGGACATATAGCTGGTGAAAATTAAATGATAATGGTAGTTGCACCAGTGGCAGCACGATAACCATAGTTATCTGATTTTTAAAATTAGAATTGCCAGTGTGATTGCCTTCTGGATGCAGAGCATGTTCTGAAGAGATCATAGAACTATTTAATGGGAAATGTTCAACATATTGTTGATCAAGTGACATTTAATATACTCTTAAGATTACCTAGGTATGCACAAGGCATTGTTAAACTGTTGGTATGCCTACCAGAAACTAATTTTGCAGAAAAATTTCTTATGGTCTAGTGGTCCTCATTAGATGCTTGTTTTCTATCACTGTGGGAAGTAATGGTAGAAACAATAAATGCATATACTGAATGTTTTTCAACTCAAAGCCCAAGTTTGCTTGGATGTGTTGAGTACACATCCAGTGATGGTGATAAATAGTGTTTAAGACAAAATATTCTGAGAATGATTCTGTGATAACATGTAACACACATAGAGTACTTTCTAAAGTGTACATTTTAGGGGAGTGTTTAAATGTTCTGGCATAGTCTGTGCAGATGATAACAGCAGCCTTGCTAAAACTAAGCAGATCTGAATGTAGTCCAGGTCTGCCTGGGATTCCTGTGTATACAGCCTACAGAAACATAAATCAATATGTAAGGTGCTAATCCTTAGAAGCACCTCCTTCTAAGGTTGATTAGTATTATTGTCCCCATATTGCAAATACAGGTAAAGGAATGAAATTATGGCTTTTTTACATACATACATACATATATATATATATATATATTATTGAAATTTTAATAGAAATTACGGCTTTCTTAATGCCACCCAGCGAGTTCATGCTAAGGTCATCTGAGAACCAATGTATTTCTAGCACATACCTTTAGCTACTATATTTCAACCAGTGTTATCTGGTTGAAGCAGCAAGCTTGGAGAGCAACCATAGCACAGTAGTAGGGCATTTGCTTTGCATGCAGGAGGTTCAGTTCCTCTGTCTCCAGGTAGAGCTAGGAAACAATCTTGTCAGAGAAAAAGAGATTATTGAAGAGTCACTTCCAGTCAGTGTTGCTTGTACTGAACTAATGGTCTGACTTAGTAAAAAGCACTTTCCTGTTGTATGTGTGTTTTGTTCAATGCTTGGAAAAAACTGGTTTGGGGCTATAACTCACAGAATTCTTCAGCCAACATGTCACAGCTGGATTACTACTGAAGAGTCATTTGAGCTTTAGTTTGTGGGTATTGCAAGGAGAACTTTAGACCACGTCTGATTGATTCACCATGTGGAACTGTCTCATTAAGGATGATTATCTGAACTAATGTTAAATGTAGTTTAACTATTCTCTAAACTGTTGTAGGCCAATAAATCATTGATCTTCTTTTCCCTTGAAGGCTCAAGAAGTTTTGGTCCCTGAGACAAAGGAAACAGCATTATATATTAAACTAAAACATGCTTCTTGAGGTGACAGCTTCAAACCACCACTGCCTAATGATAGATTCCGATTTCTTGCTTTTGCATCTCAAGTTTTCTTTTTTCATGAGTCAAAACAGTATATCTTTCTTCTACCTGTAACCTCTACTATCAATTTTGTTTATTTTCCTCTTGCAATCTTTCTTGACTCACTTGCCCATGAATCTCCAAGCTATTTGAATGCTCAGCACTTTTGATATTTTGCACAGTGGATTGGGGGCTCAATTACTATTTTATTCTTTGGCTTTTACTGCTATTTACAGATAGAGTTGGATGCTAACATCCAGTCATTGTTCAGTTTTTTGAGGTCTCCATGTTAGACTTTCCCATCTTTCTTTAATTTTTCCTTCAAAAGGTGATTGATGATTGAGAAAAATGATAGATGATATAATAAAACAACCCTAAAGAGTAAGAAGTTTTCATAAGCTTTCATGTTCTTCTATGAAAATATATATTTGTGGTTTGATAAAGATGGGACATATCTCTTCATAGCTATTTAGGACCATAATCTGGGAAGAAGTAAAATTAATATAAATGTAGATAAAGGTAAGATGTGTGGTTTTCCAGTGAGGGGAGAAAACATTTTCATGCAATAAAGCTAATTTGAAATAATAGTGATGCTGTCCATGGTGGCTAAGAAATGAGTGAGCAGAATGGTGTAGAACAGCATGTCATGTCTTGCTTCTCCTATGACCATGTTTAATACTAACTTCAGAACAGAAAACTAGACAACAAATCACACATACCCAATTTGTATTCTAATATCTCATTTTTTAAAAACAGCAAGCTCCCACCTTTTTGTATGGATGGTTTGCAAGACAGCATATAAACTGCTGGGTATAGGAGGAAAATAGCATTCCCCAGAGAAAGAAGGAAGAGAAGCATGAGCCCAAAATTTATTGTGACTGGTTCTCACAACAGTTCCACTTGTTGACAAGGTATTGGAGCATGTGGTAGCCTACTAGCTCCGCGGATTTCTGGATGAAATGGGCTACTTTGATCTATTTCAATTTGGCTTCAGTTCTGCTTATAGGATAGGGATGGATTTGGTTGCCTTGGTGAATGGCCTATGCTGAGAGCTAGACGTGGAGGAATATGTCCCTGTTGGTTTTGCTGGATCTGTTTGTGGTTCTTGATCTCACCAATCAGGATATGTTTCTGGGCCATCTTGCCGGGATGGTGGCTTGGTGGCACTGTTTTATGGTAGCTCTGTGCCTTCCTGGAGGGATGAGCCCAGAAGGTTTGGCTTCTTAGCTGCTGACCTGTGGAGCCCCTCAGGTCTTTGTTCTGTTCTGCGTGCTATTAAATATTTACATGAAACCACCAGGAGAAGGTGTCTGGAGGTTTGGGATTCAGCACCACCTAATGAGGCAATTACACCTCTTTCTGGAGATGTCTAACCTGGCCATGGTGGTACATGCCTTAGTGATATCTTGCTTCAATTACTTAACACCCATGGGGCTTCTTTTGAAGAGTGTTCAGAAACTTCACCTGGTACAAAGAACTGCATCCAGCATGTTAAGTGGGGTGAAGTACAGGTACCATAAAACTCCACTACTACAATTCTACTGATTGCCATTTCTAGGCACCATTCAAAGTGTTGTTAATGGTCTATAAAGACTCATATAGCTTATGTCCATGTTATCTGACAGACCATCTCTCCCTCATATGAGCCTGCCTGTCCCCTGAGATTCCCAGGAGAGGCCTTTCTTTCTGTTCCACCACTTTCATAGACATGCCTGGTGGGGATGCAAGATAAGACCTCATTGGTGACTGCCCCTAGGCTCTGAAATTTCCTTTCCAAGGTGGCCATTCTGTTGTTAGGCAAAGCCTTTTTAAAAAAAATTCTGACAGGCTTTTAGAAGGTTTTTAAAGAAAGGTTTTAGGGATATTGTTGTGATGTGTTCTTTTTATTGTACAGCTTTTAATCTGCCTTTAATCCTTCTGAAGTGTATGATTGAAATTGTTCTAATACTGTGAATAGTTTAATTCTATGTTAATACTGATTTTATGTATGTTTTCAGTTATATTGTTGCTGTGCCGTCAAATCGTTTATGACTTATGGTGATCCTAAGGTGACCCGATCACAGATGAGTTTTTTTGGCAAGATTTGTTCAGAGGAGAGTTGTCTGTGCCTTCCTCTGAGGCGGAAAGAGTGTGACTTGTCACTCAGTGAGTTTCTATGGGCGAGTGAGGAATTGAACCCTGATCTCTAGAGGACCAGTTCAATACTCAAATCACTATACCATGCTGGCTCTTCTAGCTGTATTACATTTGTTTAAAATTGTAAGCTACCTGGAGTCTCGATTTTGGGGAAAGGGTGCAGTGTAAGTAAAGATGGTAGTGATAGCAACAGCAGCAGCAACAACAATGACAAAAACAGGCATTACATCTGAAACAGCCTATAACAAATCCACTGACAATGTTGGTTATTTAAGGATCTGAATCCCTGTTTTTCTAAATTGAAGCTTAATAGTCAAGTCATGATGCAGCAGGAAAATGGAAGAACTTGTCAGGCAATATGTTTTTCTTCCCAGTTTGCTCCTGGGCATCCAGGTAAGTTTTTGGAGGTAGTCTAATGTTATGGGATTGTCACATCTGCTCAGGATGTGAACTGTAGAATCCTCACCAAAAGGGAAAATGGAGAATTTGCCCATCTAGCATATTTGATTATGGTTGTAGACACTATGTGCAATATGGTTGTATAGATGTCACACTTAATTAATTGGTGGCTATTGCATTTGATGATAAATAACAAAGCTTCCTTTTATACCTAACTTCAACATTGTTTCCCTGTAAATAAAGATTCAGCCATAGGAAATACCCTAAAGCAGTGGTTTTCAACCTTCCTAATGTCATGACCCTTTAATACAGTTCCTCATGTTGTGGTGACCCCCAACCATAAAATTATGTATTTATTATTTACAATGCCTCCCCCCTCGGCAAAGACCACCTCACTGGCCAGGAACGGAGGGGCGGGTAGGGAGGGAAAGCGGAGCTGCACGTCTTCCCCGGGAAAAAAGTCTGAGAACCCCCTCTGGGCTCTGCTTCTGCTTCTCTCTCGCTTCTGCTGGGGGAGGAGAGTGTGGGAAAAGTTTCCAGAGTATCAGCCCTGGCCTGGGGGGGAAGTAATCCCAGCACCCTTGTCTTTTGTGCCGGGCGCAGCTCCCCCCCAGAAAAGTGCCGCCTTGCGGCCCCCCGGCACTTCTGCAGTGCCCGCCTCCGTGGCGAGTGGGGCAGGGGCCGTGGCGAGGAGGGGGCCTGCCCCCGTGCTGCCGCCCCCCCAAGCTGGCCTGTCAGACAGGAGGTTCTCCCGGTAGCAGAGAAGGGGAGCAATTTCAGTCCCTTCTGAACAGGGGGCAGGAGGACGTGAGCGCATGGCTCACGCTTGCGCACTACCACTCCTGCTGTGGCGATGCTGTGGCCACACACGCTCCCACCAAAGGGGGCAGGAGGACGTGAGCACGTGGCTCGTGCTTGCGCACCACCACCGAGGAGGGAATGGAGCCTAAGACCATCGGAAATACATATTTTCCGATGGTCTTAGGCGACCCCTGTGAAAGGGTCGTTTGACCCCCAAAGGGGTCGCGACCCACAGGTTGAGAACCACTGCCCTAAAGGCACCGGATCCATCTGATCTTGGAGGTTAAGTGGGGTCACCTCTGGTTAGTACTTGGATGTGTTGACAAATACTAGGTGCTGTAGACTATATTTCAGAGGAAAGAACTGGCAAAACCACCTCTGAGTGTTCCTTGCCAAAATATCCCTGTGAAATTCATGGGATTGCCCTTAGTTGACAGGCAGCTTGAAGGCACATGGCACGAATGCACACACAGGCACACACAATAACCATGTAGAGTTACAAATTATAACATTATTTATTCAAAGTTTCCCAGACTGTTTGTTGTTTATTGATGATGGTGGCGATTTTTTAAATAATCTTTATTGCCAATTTATCAAGAAGTATAAAAGAACAATTCCATATATTTAATGAACAAAACATATACAAAACCCCCCCACAAAAAACAAAAATATATATACAAAGAAAAAGAAAAAATATACAAACTGACAAATAATCAACAATGCACGCATATACATATATATACTTATATGAATAAGTTTAGATACATGTATATTTATTAAAGAAGTTAACAAACGTACCTAAAAGAAAATGACTAAAATATACATAAAACAAACTTCCAACTTTAAACCCCTTTGTGAGACAGTTATCTTTTTAAATGTCACGAGTCCTGGTATGTGTGTAGTTTAAATCTGTTCTTTACCATTACTAAGCAAACTATAGTCAGTAATATATAGTCAAACAGAAGTAGAAGCCTTAAATGTCAAAGCCTGCTACAGAAAGTTTCCCCCATCTGTCTTCGCAAAGATAGTGATATTTTCAGTGGTTTTAATAATGGTCGTTACCACTGGTCTTTGTTCCTGTCTTGACTGCTTTTATGTGTGTGTGTAAGAGCAAGAGAACACAGTAATTGCAAAATGAACAAAACCGGGTGAATAGAGGCAACCAATTTAGCACGTGAAGATACTTGCCCATTTTGAAAAATGCTGCCAAAGTAAATGGCAGTGGTTGGTTTTGAACTATTCTGTGACTGCTGCTGCTCACTCGTAGTTACTAGTTCTGTTGCTATGGAGAGAAGACATTCACTCTACCTAGCCATCTTTCTGTTCATTGCTGCAGTTATCACTGCTTCCTACTTCTTTGTTTAGTGGAGTAGATGGGGAATCTCTGCTTTTTTCTGGCTTTTAAACAAGAATGTGCTGCTTTTAAATCTGTAGGTGCTTCATTGACTGCAAGGTGTAAAATTAACATTATTTTAGTGTTGTTGTTTTTTTTTTCAAATTATTTTTTCCCCGTGGCAGAATGTGTATGTGCATAGATTATAACAAAATGATGTAAGGTTAGCAGGGATAAAGACCACTTATATCCATACTCCACCCAGTTCTCTCACCGCATCACTCACATAAATAACAGTAATCTCAGAGATGTGACTTAAGTTTCTTGTGAAACAACCCACCTTTCAGAATATAAGACATTAAGTGAGTACCATAAAAATCTATTTAAATCATTTAGAATGCATAAATTAGTTTTGGAAAAGAAATCTGAATCTAAGATATGAAAACCATGAAGAAAAAGCAAGGAAAAATAGCATAAACCATTCAGCTGATTCCCTAAAGGACTATTCCAGTCATGAAACTCTGTTGTTTGGTTATTAAACCTTTTTTACACAGTATTATCAAGTTTTCCCATTCAATATGACCTGGAACAGATTATTAATACAGATTACCAAACTTCTGAATGAGAAAGCTTAACCCCTTAATAAAGCTCAGATGCTACCATACTTAGAATGTGTGACATGAAGGGGAAAATATCCATTATATTTGCATAAATACTTAGAGCCAAGCAAGTACATGATTAAAAAAAGACTTACAGTGTGGTAAATGCGGTCACCTACATTCACCAACAGTTTTAAAGTCTGTCAAAAATGTTGAGCACAGTGCTTTGCAAGTTCACACATCACATAGTTTCAGCTTCTGGATATGTACCAAGATACAAATATTGCATTGGGATGACTGTTAAATTTTTTAGCAAAGGATGTATTTAGCTTACTGCTAAAGGTGATACTGATGGAAGATTACAAATAACTTATATTTATTTTACATGTCTGCTTTCTGTAAATCTAATCCTTCAGCAGCTGTAGCTGTGGTCATGCAACATTGCTAAACATATGTTTAACATTAAGATTGAATATTGGCAGTAAGCTAGTGAACCTACTCATGAGCTAAGATTTGGCATATGTGTAAGATGGCACCAGAAGTAATGTGTACAGCAGAGAAGTGTCTTATGTATAGAATATGTGTGTAATAGCCTTAACTATAAAGTTAAATAACACTTGTTTTTAAACCAACTTTGTTTAGTGTAATCCCACCTTATCTTCAGGGTTCAGAGGATATTACATTTTTTTAAAAATGAAGATTCATTTCTTATAATATCCTAAGGGCTTTTGATGCATCACACATTGTAATTTACAGTGTTTTTTTATATTTTATAAAAGCCAGTTAAGAGCAAATGTTTTATAGTATAAATCAATGGTTCTTAACTTTTTCTTTACTGAGGACTCCCTGTATATATAATTTGTTGCCAAGAACCACCAAGATTTAACTCAAGATTTAATTATTTAAATATAGATTTAAATATTCAAATATTTACCCAAATATCTATTTCTTTATTAAGAGGTTCAGGAGACTAGGACCATTTCTGCACTACACTGTTATAGTGTTATGATTCTACTTTCAACATCCAATGAAATCCTGGAGTTTGCAGTTGAGGGAGTCGCATTTAGAATTCTCATCCAGAGAGCTCTTTGGCCTCAAGAAACTACAAACCCCAGAATTCCACAGGATGTTCAAAGTGGAATAACAGCACTATAACAGTGTAGGGCGGAAATGGCCTAGGATTCAAATCCCAGCTCAGACACCAAGTGACCTTGGGCAACTCACATTCTCTCAGCCTCAGAGAAAGGCAAAAGCAAACCCCTCTAAACTAATCTTACAAACAAACAAAAAACTTCTGTGATAGGTGCTCCTGAGGGTTGGCATAAGAAAGAAGTGACTTGAAGGCACACAACAACAAAGTGCCACTGAAAGGGGGAGGTTCTTTCTAGCCATCATGTCTCTCCACTTTGAAAACTGACTCATGGCAACTCTAAGGCCATTTCCGCACTACACTCTTATAGCACAATTATTCCACTTTCAACCTCCTATGGAATCCTGGGGTTTGCTGCCTGGCTCCTCCCGAAACTGCAAACCCCAGGATTCCATAGGAGGTTGAAAGTGGAATAATTGCACTATAAGAGTGTAGTGCGAAAATGGCCCAAGGAGAAGCTATCATGGAGGTTTTCTTGGCAAGATTTGTTGCCTTTGCCTTTCTCTAAGGCTGAGAGAATGTGACTTGCCTGAAGTCACCCAGTGGGTTTCCATGGCCGAGTGGGGATTCGAACCCTGGTCTCCAGAGTCATAGTTTGTGTGTGTGTGCATGTTTGCAAATGAAGGAGCAGTTGGGTGTGTGCACATGCCTACCTCATGGTTGCTGTTATCAGAGATGCAGCAGGGAGTCTGGCAGCTGAGGGGCACACCAGCAGGTACGTGCACATACCAAAACTGCTTCTTCATTTGCAAACAAATGATACCCCCCCCACACACAGTGCCCTGTCCCTGTCCCTGGCACCACTTTTGGTGTCTAGCAACAGGGCTTTTTGGACCACAGGTTAAGAACCATTGCTATAGATCATTTAGAGAAATAACAAGCACTTATATTCTTCAGAAATAGATGGGCTTTCTTCCCCTTAAGTCAGTTTCTCTGGCTATGCCTTTCTTTTCTATTCAAACTAGCGGGCCCAGACTGGTTTCAAAACAATGCTATAAAGAATTAATAATTATAGCAAAATATGGATTGTTAACAATACGGCACAACTAACTCTATATAATACACTTTAATTCAGTAGTTTGTGCTAAATGCCACATCTCTACTAAGGGTATTTCCATAGTACGCTGTTACAGTGCTGTTATTCCACTTTCAACATCCTATGGAATCCTGGGGTTTGTAGTTTAGGGAGGGGCATTTAGAATTCTCAGCTAGAGAGCTCTTTAGCATCAGTAAACTACAAGCCCCAGAATTCCAGAGGATGTTGAAAGTGGAATAACAGCACTATAACAAGGTAGTGCAGAAAGGGCCTAAGTTTGTGATCGGCCTCAACAGTCACTGAGTTTAACAGCAAATTCAGCTACTGGCAGGATTATATCCAATACAGGTCACTGAGGAGTAACAAAACAGTGTAAAGTTTGCTTCCATTTTTTTCCAAAAGCTGTTACATTTTCCATTTGTGTTATATTTTCAGGAATTTTGAGCAGGTGCTTCTGGTTCACCAATCCAGCCCTCCTCTATGACTACAGGATGTGTTTATGTGATTTTTTCATTAATCACTGATGTTTTCACAGCCCCTGTTTCCCCCATTAGAAGGATTTTTCTCTGCTCTGTATTTGCCATCTTTATTTCTCACTATCACTGGTTACTTTGATTTTTTTTAATTTTGTCCTATATGTGATTATTGTATGCCTCTATCCATTTTGTAAAGTTGCTCAGCAGATGCCTTTCCACACTGTAATGGAGTCATTTTGCAATCAAGCATTGTCAAGTATGGATCTTGTCCTGTTTTCATCATATTTATTAGTATATTGTTACTATATATAGGTCTGCAGGTTTGTGGATATCTAGGGCTTGAAATTAAACAATGAAAATAATCAACTAGTATAGGACTTACCTATCTTTGAACTCTGGCACATTATTTGTTACTGTTCTTGAAATGCTATGATTGATAAATATAGGTTTTTATTTTTTAAATCTAAAACATTTTAAATATAACCATGCCTCAAACAAGCTGAATAGTTTACAAATGTGAAAAAGTACAAATACAAAACTATGAAATACTAAAATAAAGCAGCTGGTAATAATGATGGCTCTTCCAGACTGGCCAAAAGCCTTGGGATTTACTGAGAGTGTAATGGGAAGTGTGGTTTCTCTGATATCTGTATGCCATTCTTCCTGTCCCAGAAATTTTCATGTAAATTTCTAATTAGCAGCAACTTTTAAAGCCTACTTCAGGGTCTGAGAATTTTTTCCCATTTCCCCAGGAGTTTTATATACAGGATGCGGGGGGGGGGATGAATGTAACACATCTGCATTCATTGTCTCAGTTCATCTTGCTGTACTTTTGGGTGGTCCTAGTGATTATATTTGGAATGGGGATGTGACCTTTCCCACTGAGATTTTTCCGCTGAATTTTTGGTTACCAGACTGAATGTTGCTCCTCTTCCAGTTATAGGGCTGCAACTTTTGAAATGGCAATTTAAAAGAAATAAATGTGCAAAACAAGGAACATGGATACAGGGGACGAGCATGGGGGTTAGAGTTGAGTTCATCAGGGAGTCAGGGGAATGGAAGGAAACCACTTCCCAAATCACAGCTTAACCGCACCGGAAGTGGGAGAAAAATGTGGTTGACAAGAAGTGTGCAGGTGGTGGTTTGTGCTAAAACTAGCAACAAACCAGAGCCAAAACCCAGTACATTTTGGGTACAACTGGATGTAGGAACAGAAACAACCATTATAAGTCATGAAATCCTGAAACAGAAAGCCCTGACATCAGAATTATTAGTTCTAAATAAGAAGTCAATGTTGTATCTAACAATCTTTGAGTTCCTTTATTTATCTTTCACTTTTTTATTCATTATGGCTTGTTTCTTTGATATTTAGGTAAAAGAAGTTAATCTTCTATGTGAATATGCTATAAATATTTAGAACTGGCATTTTATTTTGTTTAGCTTAAAATGTTCCATTCTTACAATTTCCAGTGCTCTCTTAATTCTTTCATGCTGTTTTTTGTTTTTTGTGCACCAAATGATGATGGCATGAATATATAAATTTACATCAGTTATTTTCACCTTCCTGCATCTTCTGACTCATGCTATGGTTGAACACCTAAGATAGTGAATAAAGACCAAAGAACAATCTTAGAAGCTGTTATTATCTACTGAAGGGTATGTTAACTTTGCAAATCTTTGAGCATTTTCTGAACAGTGGAATCTGCCTAAATCCAATTAATGCACCTGGTGTGATAAATAAAGGTACCACTTCTTTTTCAGACAGAATTTCCTCTCTTGTAGGTAAGTGTCAATGATCTTTCTCTATGTTTTTGGCCAGCTCTTTATAAGCTATAAACAATCTTGTTCTCCAGCTGTCTTCACAGAGATTATTTGAGAAAAGAACCAATTGGTTGGTTCCACTGCTTATGTGTTCTGGAATGATTTTTGAAATTTTTATGTGATCTTCCATAAGGCTTGTAGGAGATACCATGTATCACTGGTAGCACACCTGCCTTAACCATATTTTATATATTACTGGAAGACATCTTTGAGTATATCCTCAAATGTTTCCAGCATTTTCTTGTTTTTTAAAAAATGGCCAAAACCAACCCAAGCTCTTCACAAGTGTTTAGGTCTGATTGTTAGCTTACAGGTGCTGCCCAGTGCCTTGGCAAACTTTGCTTTCCATTAGAACAACCAGAACATATTCTCCCCGAACTGGAATTATTCTTTTGTTAAAAGGGTTTGGAGCCACAATTGACTCTTCGTGTCTGCTTGTTCCTTATGTTTCTGTGTTTTGGTTTTGATTATTATTTGCATTTCCTCTGGCTTTTATCCTATTATGTGTCATTATTGGTTAGTTTGATGATTCAAACATTCATGTTTGTGGGCTCCTCTCTGTTGGTGTTTAAAAGTGGCTCTCTTTGCTTTAAAACACTCTTTCTGTAATCGGAAAAAAGTTCAGAAGTTCTCACTGTATGTTTCATAGTAATGCTCAGGCCTGTAGCAGTATATACAAATAAGGCACAACTTTTATTGTTATAGTGCTCCAAGTCTTTGACGCTGTGTTTTTGGAACTGATTGTTTTTAGCAGATTTATCTTCAAAATGGTTCTTGCTACCCAATTGTATTAGCAGTTACCCATTGTATGGATCTGATCTTTTTCAGAATGTACATGTTTTCTTCGTTGTACTACTGTACAACATAACCAGATTCAGTTAACAAACAGTGAAATCAATGTCCTCACTTAAAAAAAATCACACTCCTCAAAACAATTTTATCTTTAATGCTCTACGTTCACATAATTTCATTTTCATTTGTCTGTAAGAAGTCTTTCCCCAGTTTCTCCTCCTTTGGAATATGCAACAAAATGTTATGCTCTGTAGTGTACTAGTTCAATGTTATATCCCATTAACCATGCCTTCTTGCATGATGTTCCATTCATTTCCTCTTCATTCTTAATTTTTCATTTGCCTCTCAACAGATAGTCAGCAATCTATGCCTTTTGCATGGGCTCAGTCCACTCTGGTAGGTTTAAAATATTTTTCTGCCATATTTTCCCCCCTAACCTTTTTGGACTTTCACAAACATGGGCTTTCTCTAACCATGCTAGTATCATCACCTTTTCATCTGTAGTACCACCTGTTTTAGCTTCATTAAGAGCAGCCTCTTGTAGAATTAATTCACTATAAAAATATATGAAGGTAATGTTAGTGTGAGGCTTGTTCCTTTTCAGATAACTATAAGTGGTCTCAAAACATTCTTCTTCAGCCCTTACTCATAATTATCAAATATATTAATATTTATGGTGTTTCTGGGCCTGCTTCTGTCGAAGGAGGCTCAGAGGTTTTGAATATGTAATATATTATTGTCTGTTCATCCTCCCTTTCAGCAGCTCCTACAGCCTTAATGCACAATTCATCTCTGCTTAAACCATTTCCAGCTTGAGTTACATTTTTCCCAAGTCTAAGTTCTAGTGAAAACTTTACTACCTGCCATTTTAATTGTGTTCCTTTCTCTCAGTCTTTCAGAAATTTATGGCTTCCATTCCTAGTGCCAAATGTTGTCTTTAAACAAAGAGGCCTGAGCAATAAACATTTTATTAACTCTGGAACTACTGGTGTTGCCATAGTAGGTTAAAACAAGTGGATATGAATAACCTGTGCCTCGAACAACCACCCCTAAGGATCTTCCTTTGTGCTCTATTGGTAATCCTATGCAGGTATTCAGCCTGTAACTAAAAGGGTAGTGGAAAGGTAGAGGTGAAGCCCATTATCCAACTCCTTCTCCTGGGATTCTGGCTTCTGTCTCTCTTCCTAACTTTGTCAGGATTGATGGGAAAAGTCTGGAAGGAGCTTATATTCATGCTTGCTTGAACTTGGGTAGATGCCTTTGTACAATCAGGAATTCTGAGTGGATGGCGATTTTGGGGACTTGTGGATATACGTTCACTGACACCACTCTTTTAGCACTCATGTGAACAAAAAGAATATCTGTACAAGCTGCTTTGAAAGTGACCTGCAAGAACTGGGTCACTCTGCATTAGGGGGATTAATTCTGTAATGGGGCACTGGCCAGACCATCTGAAGTATAGGTCTCAGAGGCTACACTGTGGTTTCATGGAGTTTGGAGTCTTCTCTCCACTGTTGCCAGGCCATCAAAATTCAGAATTCTGGATTTGCTTAGAGCTATCTTATAGGGAACATGAGAGGGATTCCGGTGACTACAGTCATAGTTTCCTTCTGCACCTCCTCATTTTCACCTCAAACCACTCCACTATGTGGAAATGCCTCTGAAGAGCTCAGTTTCTAATTTGTCCTTGTAGGTTTTCCTTTCTCACTGCAGACAGTACTGACTACAGCTTGGAAATTTTACATTTTTGGATTTAAATATCCAGGATCTTTATGGTGACTGAGGATTCTGCTACTTCAAAAATGTCGCTTTTCCAGACTCTGGAAATGACCCTAGGCAAATCCATTGCCCATTATACCTAAAGGGAAATGCGAGTTAAAGAGGCTTTCCTTCTCTCTTGAAATGTGTTCAATGTCCATCCCCCAATCATCTCATTGAGGCTTCCAAAGGGAAGCAGATGCAAGCTGTTTCCCCCCAACTCTGTTCCAGGTATCATAGGTTCTGCTGCTGCAGGGGAAAGGGTTGTGCAACCAAGAGTGCTCTTTTGCTGCAAGGTGCCTTTGGTTGTGGCGACAGTAGCAGCAGATAAAACACCTGTTTGAAGCCATTCAGCACCATTCGCACTCACACTCTTGCAAAAGTTCATACTGCATTGAGTTAGCATCTGAGCATGTGGATACAAAAGGCCTCACCTTGATTATTTTTTTACCCATAGATTCTCACAAATCTATTAATCCCTTTGCCCCCTTGTCATTCTGTTCACTGAATGACAAGAACTCTAATGTCATATTTATTTTATTTCTTTCATTTCATTTTGTTTTGCTACATAAAAAAATTCTCAAAATGACATACAATAGAAACAGAATGTTCACATACATACTTTCTGCATTACAAATTAAATAGTAAGTCATAAATAACAAGTTAAAAGACAGTAGGGAAGCTGTTAAATAAGCTGTTACTTAAGCTATTAAATGCTTATCTGAATAAGATTTATTTCTAGCATTTCTAGAAACTAAATAATATTCATAATAACGCAAGAAGTGGGTTTTTAAACTATCCAGAGAATCTCAGAGAATCTGGCTGCATTCTTACAACAACCAGCATGAACAAACTTCAACTCTCTGACAAGATCTCACACTGCTGTGGTGAGCGCTTGAATACAAAAATGCTATGGACAGAGTCAGGTGCATGGGACCCTCTAACAGACCAGTTTTGCAGCCTTTAGGGTGGGAGTAAGTGACACAATTTGTTTCTAACTATTCCTTTAGTATCTTTATGCCTTACCTTTCTTCCATCACTGAACTCAAGGGAGCATGCATGGGATTCCTGAGACAATCTCTTATCCAGGCACTCAATGAACTGCTAGAACTGCTTAGTTCTAGAACTGTGTAGCTATAACAGGATGGTTGCATCATGAGCCCTTGAATACTGTTCTGCTCGTGCTATCCTTGCCTTCAGACACTTACCTCAGTAGACTGCAACCTCAGCAAAAATAAGCATCTGATGCAACAACATATATTGTCATGAGCCAGGCTGAGCATGCTGCCGATTCAGACGGGGACTCTGAGTTAGACTTGGACTCCCAGCTGGGGGAGGATCCCTTGGCAGGAGAGGGGGCTCCTGCAGAGTCAAGGGAGGGGCCTGCCAGCGACCCCACAGCTGTCCCAGGGCTGGATCCTGAGCCAGTACCTGCAGCAGAGGAGACCAGTGCTTCGGGCTGGACAGAAGCTGCTGTTTCTGACTCCAGTCCGGAGTTTGCAGCAGACCCTCCCCCCACGTTCCTCCAGAGGTGGCTGGAGAAGGGGGCGGTTCGCAGATCACAGCGGCTGCGAAAGAAGCATCTGATGTCTGAGGGCCTCCAGCTGTGAGCTGGGCCAACGGACATTTGATCAGCCCCAGCTGGGCTAAAGACTGGGTATTTAAGACAGACGCTGGGGGGAGTTGGGCATGGAGCAACAACCGTCTACCACCTGGGAATCTGCATCCTGTATCATGGGCTTTCTATTCCAGGCTAATGCTTGCTGTTGAGCTGGCTGCCTCTGTTTGTTTTGGGTGATGTAACCTCTTGATTACTTTATTACTAAAAGCCATAAACTCAGCTCCTGCCTCTGTGTCTGCTTAAAGCCGCTGCCTGACATTGACATATATAAACATGTTTATAAACAGCCAATGATCCTAACAAAATATGCTAGCATCATATCTTAATTTTCTTAAGTTATATCCAGCTGGCTAGTTAAGCATTTCAACACTAGACCCCATGCTTATCTTTGTGCTGTTGACTGAGGCCATTTCTGCACTAGACTGCTATAGCGCTACTATTCCACTTTCAACATCTTATGGAATCCTGGGGTTTGCAGGCCCCTCCCTAAACTGCAAACCCCAGGATTCCATAGGATGTTGAACATGGAATAGTAGTGCTATAACAGTCTAGTGTGGAAATGGCCTGAGTAGTACTGAACTGCTATCAGGAAATAAGATGGGTAAATGTTGGAAATATGAAACAAATGGGGTTTTGCCAGCACCGTTTTCAAAACATGTCTGTACTGTAATTTTGTTCAACATGGTTTATAACAATCTTGGGTTGAGTCAGTAGCCTACACTAATTTGAATGGCTGTAATGTAGTGAGATTGATTGACTAGTGCCTGGGAAACCATCTTTGTCCTTCTATTGCTTTCCTGATGTGCTGTAAAACACTTTATAGTAGCACAGGATATAAACTTTAGTAAAAAAAAAATGTACTAAATATATCACTGGCTATCAATTTGTGTGCAAGAAATGATAAATAGCTTTCTTCCCCTTCATATTTTTCCTTAAATTGCAAATTCATGAAGGTCTGTCATAATTACACATGTCATTCAAAGATTTAAATGCATTACATTCTGTGTACGTGACTTGATAAATGAACATTAGTCTGGAGGAGGTGGGACAAACCTGCTATTTCATGGTACAATGAAAATAGATTTCGATTTATGCATTCATCTCTTAGTTCCAAATGATTATTGATTGCATAAATAAGTAGGCAATTCTTCTCTTTCAGAACTTTGCAGAAAACACCATGAATGAGCTCCTTGGCTGGTATGGTTATGATAAGGTTGAATTAAAAGATGGAGAAGATATTGAATTCAGGAACTACCCTGCGGATGGGGAGAGCCGACAGCACATTTCTGTTCTCAAAGGTAATGACATTTAATGTCCCTTTGTTCATGCAAAGCAGGATTAGCTGTGACAACTTGCTGGTATTTGCTTATGCTGGGATTCTTGTTTATTGTGGCACAGTCTTAAAGGTGTGACTTCTAGCAAGCAAAATCTAGAATCGCTCAGAGAGTATTGGACAAAATATTAGCTACTGTGCACATTTTGTAACAGCAATATTTTTTCTTCAAATAATCAATGCTCATTAAGCTATCGCTCAAGCAGCTACCAATACATGTTTAAAAATCAGGAGGAAAAGCAAATACAATGTTTCCTATCTAACTGGAAGCTGTCTGTTCTACATTGTAGTGAAACTGTCCAGCAGCAGGTCTTAAGTAAGTTATTATTTCAACATAAGAGTAATCATTTGTGCTTAAATATTTATTAGAAGCATTCAATCTCAAAAACAGGCTAGTAGATTCAAAGCAATGGATGAAATGTGTTCCTTTCCCACAGCCTTTCAACTTTCATTGTCCACAATTCTGCACTAACAGAAGAAATCACTACTGACAGAATTACCATGGTAGGACCTAAATTTTAGTTAGGTAGTAATGTCCTTCAGAGACTTATCCTGGCAAAACTGGGGTGAGTGACAAGCACAGGATGAGAAGAAAAACCCATCTGTTAATCCTCATGAACACAGAAGTAGCAATAACACAGTTGATGCTGTTCTGGAAATGGGGAAAGTCCTTGTTCTTCACTTGTTCAAGGTTTGCTAAGATGTTCAATAGGTAGTAGTGAGACAGTGGTTCTTTTTCAGGGCTTTTGCTTTAGGTTCCCTTCCATGATGAGGTCACTTTCTGTTGTCTGCATTTGGACATCCAGTATTTTGAGACGTTATTGTAGGCATTCAGACAAATGTTCACCCACCCTTTGTTGGGAATTTTAACAGAACTTTGCAATGGCTATGTTTAGTCTCTTCCATGCAGCTAGGCTCTCTTGCTCAAAGGCAAAACCATCTATGAGTATTTCAGTAAAAGTAGCAAGTAGCAGAGGTAGAATGCTAGACATCCTCCAAACATCTATAGCTGGGTGCCCTATTCCCTTCACTGGGGCATGGGGGCAGCTTACAAGCATGCATGCAATTGATTCTTTTTGTACATTGTATATTTGCTTTGGTCCCTTCAATAGGAAGTCCTCATCAATGGACAAAGAGTTGTTTATCCAATACACATTTTTTTTCATCATGCAGGAGACTGGGAGCAGAGGTGGGGTTAGGGACATGGTAAGATATGGAATGTTTGCAGTAGACATACTTTAAGGCACTGGCAATGTACTTTCTTGTTTCTTAGGCCATTTCCATACCTTACTCCTCTTCATTGTCATCCCATTGCGATCCCACTTCTCATGCTGCATTGGGGAAGGAAGTACCTAGATTGCACTTCCTCCATTTCTGCACAGCCACCAGCAACAGGAGCATTGAGCAATTGGGGGCCATTATCACATTTTTTTGGTAATGGAATATCCCGTGATTGCAATGTATGGGAACACATTGGCAACGATGTCATGCAAAAGCATGACTTGCAGACTGGCAGCAACGCGTGTCCATTACAGGAGAGTGACGTCATGCAGAAACAGCCTTAGAATCATAGATCTGGAAGAGACCATAAGGGATATCAGTTCCAACCCTCTACCATGCAGAAATACAAAATCAAAGCACTCCCAACAGATGGCTGCCCAATTTCTATTTTAAACACTTCCAAAGAAGGAGACTCCACCACACTACAGTGCGGTTTATTCCACGGTAAAACTGCTCTTACCATCAGAAAGTTCTTTCTAATGTTTAGATGGAATTTCTTTTCCTGAAGTTTGAAGCCATTGCTCCATGCCCTAGTCTCTGAAGCAGCAGAAAACAGACTTGCTCCATCCTCCATATGGCATTCCTTGAAACATTTAAACATGGTTACCATGTCACCTCTTAACCTTCTCTTCTCCAAGCTAAACATACCCAGCTCCCTAAGCCACTCCTCATAGGGCATGGTTTCCAGGCCTTTTACCATTTTGGTTGCCCTCCTCTAGACATGTTCCAACTTGTCAATATCCTTCTTGAACTGTGGTGCCCAGAAATGAACACAATATTCCAGGTGGGGTCTGACTAAAGTGAACTAGATTAGTATTGTTACTTCCCTTGAACTAGACATTATACTCCTATTGATGCAGCCTAAAATCACATTGGCTTTTTTAGCTGCCACATCACACTGCTGACTCATATTCAGCTTGTGATCTACTAAGACTCCTAGATCTCTTTCACATGTGTTGTGATCAAGCCAGATGTCATCCATCCTATATCTGTGCATTTAATTTTTAATTCTCAAGTGCAGCACCCTACATTTCTCCCTGTTGAAATTCATTTTGTTAGTTGTGGCCCAGCTCTGTAATCTGTTAAGGTCAGTTTGAATTTTGATTCTGTCCTGTTGGGTGTTAGGTATCCCTCCTAATTTAGTGTCATTTGCAGATTTGATAAGAATACCTCTATTCCCTCATCCAATTCATTGATAAAGAAGTTGAATAGCACTGGGTCCAGGACAGAACCCTGTGAATACCACTAGTCACTTCTCTCCAGGATAAAGAGGAGCCATTGGTGAGCACCTTTTGGGTTCAGTTGGTCAACCAATTACAAATCCATCTAACTAATTATGACTAATGCAGAATTTACTAGCTTGTTTGCAAGAATATAATGGGGGACCATATCAAAGGCTTGTATCACCAGTGAGAGGAATAAAGTGTAAAGAGTGAAGTGGAAATTCTTGCCAAATCTTTTGTTTGTGGAAAAGGTGGTTTCTTTTTATGTTATGTGCCTGTCACCACTGCTGTCTTTGCCAGAGTTGAGCTATTTTTTTTTGTGAGAATGAGGATGGGCAGAGGATTTTTTTAAAACAAATTTTTAAAACAAATCTGTAGTAATTCACCTTTTTCTGGCATTTTTTTCACCTTGCATGCACTATATTTACTTGACTTGAGCAGAAAAGAGTTAATTTTTCCTCATTTGATCATGTCAGTGCCTATTTTTGGCTCCTGTGTTTATGATGGTGTAATATCACACTAGGCTATTGTAAGACTTGTAGACATTGGTGTATTCACCAACACCAGGAGACTTGTTTGGGATGCTAAGTATCTGAACCCAGAAAAACTGAACCTCAGGCTTTCTCTGTAACTAGGGTTGTCTTGGCCTGCTGTGTTATTGAGATGGGTGGTGCAAACCCCTAACTATAGATTCACAGCTTCATTTGTCAGCTGCAAAACAAACCACCCCCTCTGCCAGTGTTCTAGGCTTAAAAGGAGGGCAAAATTAGTACCAATGGTAGGGTGGTATGCAAAGGAGACCACATTCTTTTCATTTCCTCTGTATTCCAATTCTTAGTGTGTTCTGACTTATAACACAGTACAGACCAGGTATGAGGATGGTGTGGCCCATGTGGTATAATGCAGGGTGAAAAAATGCCAGAAAAAAGGGAATTGCCACGAATGGCTAATTTCTTAAAAACATTTCCCATGCATCCTTGTCTTCACAAAAAAATAGCTCCACTTCTATTTTATTGCCAAAAATATTTGGTCTACTTGTGTCAAAAATTGCCCCTGCAGCTGCCTTGTCTGCTGTAGGAAAACAGAAGGAAAATTGTGCCTGAATTATGGTATGATTAGGAGGGCATATCAGGGACTGAAAGGAAAGGGAACTCTCTGTTCTCCATTTCTTTCAGCTAGCGCCGTCTTGCAACTCGCATCACAGTGCAAAGTGAAGAAAGGTGATCCCTGTTGTCCCAACTATCACTGTGCATGCAGCATAATGTTGGAAAGGTTTCCTGAACCATATCTGTGAGCTACCAGAACACAACCTGAAATGAGGGAAAAGATGCTGGATTACCTGGACAGTCTGGTGACTTTCCCTCTTGTCTCTCTGTGTTGCAACTCACTTCTTCTCTGACTGTGATGTTTGCAGACTCAGTAGGAGAGATGAAAGGCAAAATTTTTGTTAAGAGGTGTTTTTCATGTGATGTGTGCCCTCCATTTTGCTTTGAAGAATCACCAGTGCAATACTTTGGCTCAGCACTTATTATTGATGCACAATATTTAGCTTTCTGTAAATATATGTGAGTGCCTGTGTGCACACTTAAAAGGAGAAATAACTACAGTCATTCCTCCACATTCACTAGGGTTAGGGGCAGAGGACCCCTCTGAAAGTGGAAAAACTGCATAACTCTAGGCCCTCCCAAACCATATTTAACACACAAAAAAGTATGATCACCATATTCAACCCACCATGGATTCCTTTGAGGGATCAGGGTTCCTTCACAAGGCAGAAGTGGCTGGCTGGTGGGACATACTGCCACCTCCACTGCTTCCTCAAGCCATTTTTAATAGAGACTTACAAGCCTCATTCGCAGTTTCTCAGTCTCATGAGGCTTGCAGTCCCTATTAAAAATGGCATAGGGAAGCAGCAGACGTGACAGCAAATAATCTGTGAATGATCAAATTCCCAAAATGATACCCGCAAATGTGGATGGCTGATTGTACAGTACATCTAATTTTCAAGCTGTTTAGTTTTAATGAGGTCACTGTCTAAATAAAACCAATAAAGTCAAGAAAGTTATCAATAGTAAACATTTTGTACATAATATAAACTGGGTAGATACTCCATGCCGCTAAAAACATATGCTCCATTTTTTAAAATTACAAATGAAGACATTGGCCACCTGGACTTGATAGAAGCATTCATTTAATGGAATAGAATACAAAGAAAGAAACAAAATGTGTTTTATGACTCAAAATGAGACCTTATTTTAAGAGTACAGACACATAAAGAGAGGCACAGATACAATTTTAATGAATTCCCACAAGCTGAATCTAAGTTTAGGAGAAACAAAAGAATATAAATATGAATACATAGATGAAGGGTGTCTAAAATTAATATTTTATTGCTAGTTTTAGTTATTAATGATTGTAACTGATAATGTGCATGTACTGTAATGTTACTGTGAATAGATTAAATATACATATCGATTTTTATGTAAATTAATTCCATTTGATTAAGTAGTAGCTGAAAACAAGTGATTGAAGACAGAAAAGAAAATAGGGTAAAATGCTCCATAACAAGGGTTTAAATAATTTCTACAGTATGAGATTGACTTTGCTTTAAGCACTCCATAGCATAAGAGAGTATAACCCCATCAGTCATCTCAGCTACTGCAGAAAATGACTGACACTAATGTTTGTGTTCCCTCTTCCTTTATATAACATCTTAGATAGAACTTAATTAGATGGTGGTATGACATTTTGGAGATAGCCAGGTGGTGTAGTGGTTTGGGTGTTAGACTATGACCCCGGAGATCAGGATTCAATTTTCTGCTCGGCCATGGAAATCACTGGGTGACCTTGGGTTCATCACACACTCTCAGCCCCAGAAAACCCTGTGATAGGCTCTCTTTGGGGTTGCCATAAGTCGAAAATGACTGGAAGGCACACAACAACAGCAGCAGCAGCAGCAGCAACAATGATGCATGGAGTCCTCTGCTTCCTTTTCATATCACTGGCTACCAGTGTTCGGACAGGTACAAATAATATGTGACATTATGACAAGAGGCAACTCTGCTAGAGCCTATGAAGGACTATGAAGAAGTAGGACCTCACTTCTGATTAAAATCCATCTATTGAATCTTGTTTTTATCTAACTTTTCTGTTGAGGAAAGTAGCCTTGATACCTGCTGAACTCCTCATAAATTTTACTTTCATTTCACTTTTCTCAAATAGTTTGTAATCATACTTCTGTAAGAGTAGTTGATGGTTGAGAACAGAAGATTTCAATAGATTTAATGGAAGTATCATTGTGACTATATGCCCCTTTCAAGTTACTTGCTATTTTATTTAACCTTGGGCTCTTCTCATCTACCTTACCCTCTCTCCTGTGGGGGAGTAAGGGGACTCCAAACCTAGACAAGCATGTGTGTTCTTTAGGGTTCTTGTCTGTGCATGGCTGAAATTCAGCCCTCTGAGTGAAACAATAGGCAGAATTTAAACAACATAACAAGAATCAGTACTAACTTATTCCTTTCCATCCATGTTGCACTTTGTATCAGTTTCCAGTTCTCCCTGAACTCAAAATCTTTCTCCACCTTCTCTCAGACGTTCTAACTACAACTCTCACCTCATTCAAACTAACAATTTTTAAGAATTTAAGACTGCTTTTAGGAGTTTTTAAAGAGTATTTTAATGTGTTCTTAAAGCATTTTATCTTTGTATTATTTTAATCGGTTTTCATGTGCTCATTGCCTCGGGAACCCTTGAGGGCAAGATAATGATGCGGAAGTACTTTAAATAAATATGTAAACAAATAAATAAAAAGTTAAGCTGTCAAATTTTTCCTCCCCTTACAGCCACACTTCTGATCATTTCAAGGACTGTGAATTCCACATGTGGAACAGGTTCTCTGGTTCTGAAGTATATCACAATAATGCACATGTCTATCTATGTAACAGAGGTGGGCAACTGTGTCCCCCAGATGCTATCACATTGGCTATGCTGGTTAGGGCTAATAGGAACTTCAGGGCTAACGGGAACATCTGGGGGGACATAATTGCCCACGCTAATCTGTATCTAGATACCAATATAAAAACATGTTGACTTGAAATCAAATGCTTCTAAAAGTTAACATTGACTATAGTTCACTGCTAAATAAAAAATAAAGTGGCATAATTATAATATTGCCTAACTCCGATTGTTGGTTCCAACTGGAGTAAGCCAACTGATTCGTCAGGAACTATGGACATTTCAACACTACGCTGTTATAGTGCTACTATTCCACTTTCAACATCCTATGGAATCCTGGGATTTGCAGTTTAGGGAGGGGCATTTAGAATTCTCGGCCAGAGAGCTCTTTGGCCTCAATAAACTACAAATCCCGGAATTCCATAGGATGTTGAAAATGGAATAGTAGGACTATAACAGTGTAGTGCTGGAATGGCCTATGTAAGTCAACATGTAAGTTCTGTTGGTTTCAGTGGGTCTACTGTAGTTTAAACTAATAATTGGAAGTATGCTGTTATTAAAAAAAAAAGTCTTCTTTGGTATTGGAATTTATTTTGAAAGAGGAATGAGGACTAATTGTTATAGTCAGTAAGTGTGCAGCTACCTGCTTTGGATTTTTAAAACCTAGGTTGCAGTTTATATGTAAACTGCTATTGGTTCACCTTATATTTGAATATTGCAACACTGACATACCACTGACAAAGCACTGCATCTGATGAAGTAGACTCAGTCTATGAAAGCTTATGCTACCAACTCCTTTCCCTCAGTCTCAAAGGTGCTAGAAGATCCTTTTACATACCACTGTATACCCACTGATCTAGGAATGCGTACTCTCTAATCTGGGAGTAAACTAGTGGCCTTATTTCTGAGAAGGCATATATAGCAGTCTACAGTTAATGAAACTGTTTGTTTTGTAGTTATGTACTGAACTACTATATATGTGCATAGTAGGGCTAAGATCCAATGGTATACTATCATTGCACCTTGTTGCTTCCCTCTGAATGAGCGATCCCTGTTCCTTCCAGTAGCCTGCTGTGTACCCTACAAACCAGTTCTGAATGTTGGAATACCTTCTGGAGAAGGTTTTTGCAAAACTCAGTGCTGAAGTTGGCAACAGAAAGGGAAGACATTCCCAGTTCCATTGGCATTGAATACACTTATACTCTTTATTAAACCAGTTCTGGTCAAAGGACCACTGGGTACCTGCTTCATTGTTATATGAGTTGCCACAAGGAAGTGTATCTGATTAATAGTTTCAATATGTTTTGTAATTCATTCTTTTTCTTTTTTTTACAGAAAATTCTTTGCCAAAACCAAAATTACCTGAAGACAGTGTTATTTCATCATGCAATATAAATACAAGTTATCCAGGGCTTACCACAGGAAATGGACTCTCAGACTCACCAGCAGGGTCAAAGGAGCATGGGAACGTGCCCATTATTGTACCATTAATTCCACCACCTTTCATAAAGCCACCAGCAGGTAAATTACTTCATTTGTAATGCTCTCAGGCAGAAGTTTGCTTTTTTTAAAAAATTTTTTTTTATAAATAATCAGATTACAGAACCGTGGAAACTCTTTAGCATTTCTCTATATCACTTTTAAAAGGCTTAAAAACAATAGCCCATTGAACTGGATTCAAACTAATGGCACAATCCTATGTGTGTCTGCTCACAAATACCATCGTGTTCAATAGGGCTTACTCCTAGAAAGCATGTCTAGAACGGCAGCTTAAGATATTTGTGTTTAGTGTTCACTGAATCAGTGAGACAAAAATACACTGATGACCAACTTGTCTCTGTGTTTTCAGTGATAACTAAACTGAATTTAACTTAGTAAGGATGCAACCCATGTGAAACAGCATTAGTTAAAATCTTGGTTCGATTAGTTTAGTGACAGCACAGATTTATTTTCCCCTATCTAGCTAATTTCAGTTACTCATCTAGAAGACAGTAAAAAGTAACCTGTGCCTATTAGAGGAGAAGTGGGCAGTTGCAATCTCCCAAATGTTTTATTGTTGTCCCTCCCATCAGTCTAGCCAACATAACTCATATGTATGAGTGATGGGATTTTATAAATCCCATGAGAAGCACTGTTATTCACACTTTAACAGGAAAAGCCATACTGGTTGAAATTTTACTATACAGAACAAATTGTTCAGAAAGTAGATTCACACAATTAATAAATTTCTTTGGCAAGCTATTGTGAATTTTTGAAGTCTGTTTTGCAACTGGATACATCAGACAGCTCTGAGAGAGTTTTGAGTGGGAGATCTTTTATGACCATGGCAATAGAAGCCGTATTAGTATTTATTGACTTGCTTTGATTGCTTTCTTTGGAGTGTTATAAATATTACATAAAACCTTCTTTTTTAGCATACAAATTGTGCATTCACAAAGTAATGCTTAAAATAACCAATTGGCATAAGAGCAATATTCCAGTGGCATTTGCAGTAGTAGAGTGTATCAACTGATGGGCTGATTGTCAGGTTTAAAATCAAACATAGCTGAACAGCCATAGGAGTGAAATTATTACATGTCTGCTGTGCTGATAAAGTCTTCTAGGGCATACTGTGTCTCTGTTCATATTGAAATCCCTCTATTTTGCATCTGAGAGGCTCGATATGATCAGCTACCTATTCCCCATGGAGACTGGGTTGTGTTCAGGTAATGTTTCTGACCAGCCAAACAATTTCTGCAAGCAGAATGGTGAAGATGGGCATTTGCCCCTCTTCCTTGCAGCCCTGCACAGGCCCCAAATCTGCTTTGGAGTATCACCTCCCCTGTAGCAGATTGGGGAGGCAGGGGATAAAGTTACCTGAGGAAGGAGGAGATGTGAAATTTGTCTTGCACAGGTGAAAGTCTTCATCTGTAAAGAGCAAGTGGAAGAACTGCAGGGAGAGGAGAAGAAGGGCAAATCTTTATGTTTTCATGATGCTCTTATCTGGTGCTGGTTTTTTCCTATGTGGCATTCCTCAGGGCTTGTATGAGGTATGATTCATTTGCATTGGGTGCTGTTTTTCATAAGCTGCAAAATAACTGTTATGGCTGCAGTAGGGTGTTTAATTGCTATGTTATTATTTACTGTTGTATACACTGCAATAATTGCTGAATTTATATACGAACAGCAGGCTCAACTGTGTATCTGTTTAAGTCAATGGGAGTTTTCCTGCATGCTACTGAATTAATTGAAGGCAGAAATAGATCTAATGTAGACTCAGCATTCAGCAAAGAACACTGGTAGTGCTTTGTAAAAGAATGTAGGAACCATATAAGGCATCAGTCCTCTCAGCAATCCCATATAAACAACATCCAGGGTGTGCTGATGGCTAGAGTGCAAGATTTGGATATAGAAGATATGAGTTTATGGCTAATCTTTTGCTTAAGGATGTAGTGATATGGCAGAGGATCTAGAGCTGTTATAATCCCAAAGTGATTGTAGGCAGAAATTAAAATGCATGGACTAGGAATGCTAAATTCTTCCTCTTACCTGAGGCTTGTCCAATGATGGCTGATATATTTTGAAGTCCATGTGCTAATCATGACAGTCCTAGGACTACACTTCTGAGGACAGTCCAATGATGCAGATATCCTGTTGATACATGGATGTGTATTTGTGCATGGGCACAAAGCCTAGCAGCTGCTGTATTAGAATCAGCTGGCAGTAGTAGGACTCTGAGCTGGGAAAAGGCAGCAAAGTAGTTAGCATATAGGACTTTGGCTGAAGAGATGTGGGTTTCCTTCACTGGCCTTCAGTTTCACTAGGCAGCCTTGGGCCGGTCACTGTCTGGTGTGCTTCTAGAGGTTTGTTATGAGCATAAAATATTTGTGCATGAAATCACCCCCATATCACCACAACATTCAATATGTGAGGCTGGGATATAAATGTGTAGAGTACTATAATAGTATACAGTGAACAGTCAAAGGGAACAGGAAAGCCTGAGTGTGGGAGGGGGCAGAGGGTAGATTAGGTAGATTTTGGGGTATGATTAATTTGTTTGTTATATATCCCACCTTTCTTCTACTGGCATCTTCTGTGGTTATTTGAAATTCCTCAAGGCCTTGGGAAGCAGCAGGAAGGGAATTAAGCTCAGGACAGAGACTGGATTCAGTGACCCTTGCTCATATGCCTTATGGGCATCTCTGTTTTGTTTGATCCTTAGCTTTGTGTTATTTCTAGAAGATTTTTTCCTCACTCACTGCCTTACATTTTCTAGGATTGGAACAGAATGATTCTATTGCCTAATTTTCCTGCTTTTTTATTCTTGCTTTAGCGTATACCTCAAATGTTGACTCATCTGAATTTCATCTTCTCCTGTAATGGTCTTTTTTCTTTTTTAAATAAATCCTTGCATTAGCTTCCTCTTTCCAAAGTCCTATTTCATAGCTGTGCTCTTTCTACTCTGCTGTTTTCCTATGCCTAGAATATGTTCTCATACACAAAAGGAAAGATTCTTTCTCTTATCTTTATCTTCTTGCTTTCCCTTCTCATTATTCTTCTGTTTGCCTTTTGACATGTTAGCCCCTTACTTACTACTTGGTTCTCTTTCTTCATGTCATCCTTATCTAGTTGTCAGTCCATGGTCAGACTAGATCTGCTGTGTAGCAGGATAAAGCAATCTGTTTAGCAATGGCATGTACATTTCTATACCACTTATCAGTGCAAGCACTGTCTAAGCTATTTACAATCTGCTTAGCTAATTTCCCCAAACAAGCTGGGTACTCATTTTACTGACTTATAGAAAGATGGAAGGCTGAGTCAAACTGGAGCCCCACAGGATCAAACTCACAACGTTGTGGCTGCAGTACAGGCATTTAACCACTGCGTCACCAGGGTACTGTTTCAAGCAGTACAATGAGAAGGATGGTAGAAGAATGCTAGAACTGGTATCTAAATGCTTCTACAAACCTTTTTAAGATGTTAGTATTAAGAGGGTGGCAGGGCCTTATCTGGGCTTTGCTTCAAGAAGTTTTAGGCATGTCCTGGTATTTTTGGTTTGTTTTGTGTAGCAGTAGACATGATATAAAAGATAACATCTGATAAGCTTGTATGAAATATATAAATGACAGTCACTAGGGATTGCGTTAAATTGTGTCCTCCTGCTAATGCAAAGCTTCTACCACTTGTGGAAACTTTATTTTCACAAGTTTGCATAAGCGTTAGATTCAATACTTTTATTCTGCTTGTGCCAGTGCCTGCATAAGTCATTGTACATGCACTTTTACAACTCATTATGCCTTTGTTATGTAAATTCTTCCTTGGGCTAATTGTGCTAATCGTTCTGCTAGCATTGGAGTAATTTCTAGAGCCCCTAACTAGTAATGAATGCCAGTTACACTTTTCCCACTAATTTTACATTTGATACGATCCAGGGTATGACACTCAAAAGTCTCTCTATATATATCTTCAGAAGCAGCCTCAACTAGGGAGGCTGCTCTGTCTCCTCTGAATGAATGCCTGGAGGAGGTAATAGAATGGATGAGGAAAAAGAAACTGAAACTGAATCTAGACAAGATGGATGTGCTTACTGTCAAAAATCCTAACCTGGGCTTGGAAGTGTGTCGACCAGTCCTCAGTGAGGTTACATTCCCCCGACATACTGTGTTCCCAGCCTGAAAATGCTTTTGGAACTGTCACTCCAAATGACACCTCAGATAGATACAACAGCCAGGAGTAACTATTATCAACTCCAGCTGTTACACAGCTGCACCCCTTCCTAGAGCTGGAAGATCTAAAGATGGTAGTGCACACCTTGTTAACCTCAAGGCTGGATTTCTGCAATGCATTATACATTGGGCTCTCTCTGTACCAACTTTGGAAACTTCAGTTAGTACGAAACATGGCAGCCAGATTGTTTACTGGTAGATCTAGGAGTGATCATATTACACCAATATTAAAATCCTCCACTGGTTGCCAACTAGTTTCTGGGCAACTTATAAAGTGTTGGTGGTTACCTTTAGAGCCCCACCTGGTTTAGATCCAGATTGCCTATGGGATCACCTGCTCCCATATACTCTGCCCAGTACTCTCAGGTCCTTTGGGGTCCATTACACTGTGGAACAAGCTGCCCGAAGAGATTTGACTGCTGTTTGAATGTAAAATGTATTAAAGACTGGTCTCTTTCAGCAGGTCTATCCAGATGATTTTTGAATTATGAATTTGAAATTATGAATTTTAAAGTATAGACTGATGATTTTATTATATGTTGATCTTATATGTTCTTTTAAATTGATGTTATGCATTTCAAACTGGTTTCTGTATTTTTAACTGATATTATGTGTTGTATTTTAATCTGTTGTTGTTCCACACCTCAGTCCATAGGGAGAGGTGAATAAGAATTAATAACAGTAACAATAATGAGAAAAAAATGTAGTTATAGCACAGATATGGGAGCCCACTGACCTGTGGGCCTAATCCAGCCCTCTTGCAGAGCAACAGCAATAAAAGTGCCTGCTGTTATCACTGATGAGTGTCACAAGTTTTGCATTCCCAGTGAGGATTTCCAACATTTTCCATCTAGCTTGATTTTTTGGGCAGCAAAGGAAATTTTCTTCCGTTTTCCCCCTCCTCCCCCTTGGTTTTTTTTTTGTTTTATTTTGGTAAACTCCTTTTTTTTCATGTGTAACAGGGAATCTGAAGTGCAGAAAGTGGAGTGGAAAATAAGTTAAAGCTGTAGGTAGATTTTCATTGGCTATAATAGTTGCTCACTGCTTTCTCCTAAATACTCCCTTTTATTTTTTATTGATTTTAAGAAGACAATTAAAATAGGCCCAGGCAGGCCTCCTGCATCAGTTATCAAGAAGTTAAAATGTATATATTGAAAGGTTTGTAACAGAAAGAGTAGGTTGTCATTCACAGTGTGTACACATGAACATAAACATTATGTATGCATGCCACAACTGAAGATATGCATGGATCCAACAAAGTTGGCCCGAGACAGGTTGAGGACTGAGGCATAAGTACTTTACACCAGCGCTATTTCTGCACTACACTCTTATAGCGCGATTATTCCACTTTCAACATCCTATGGAATCCTGAGGTTTGCAGTGAAACTCCTAGTGAAACTGCAAACCCCAGGATTCCATAGGATGTTGAAAGTGGAATAATCGCGCTATAAGAGTGTAGTGCGGAAATGGCCGAGGACTTGGAGGAGGGAGGATGAAATTTGTGCAGCAAATGTCCTATCTTGAGGCAGATCATGGGTAAAAGTATATTTAGATATGTATTCTGGTAACAGAACATAAGGCAAGATCCAATGTTTTGTTTCCATACTGGATGCCAATAGAACTAGGACTTTCTTCCCCTCACCTTCCTGCAGTCTCCTTTGGTGGCATGAAAAGAACTGCTCAAGAGGGATTCCAGTCCTTTAGGGTGCACAGGGCTCTACAAGAGCAAGGGGGTTACTGCTGATTCTGATGGAAGCGATGAGAAGCAGCAGAAGTATACTGTTGGGTGCTGTCCAAAATTTTATAGCACCTGAATAGATCTTTTTCCCCCCAGAAGCAGTTGTTCTCCAAAAGCCATGCCTTACAATTAACAAGTACTTTTACTGAGAGATTAGCCTCCTCCCAGAGATTAGCTTCTGAAAGGAAACATGTTACAGAATTGCAATAGTAATTTCACTAATAGAGGTGTAATTAGCTTTTCATATGAAATCACACAACCAATAACAATTTATTTATTAAAAGTACTTCCTAGAGCTGGACTGCTCTAGCTAAAACTGATACTCAGGAACAAATCACTGTTTCATAGGATGATTCCAGATGGCCGCCTCTAACATTGTTGCATTGTGTAGTTATTGCATTGTATTCTTCTTAATGGATGTGTTTATTTGAAGAAAAAAAAGAAGTGACGGTAAAGCACCATGGAGTACAATGGAAGAGGACCAAATCTGCACCTCCTGCAGCATTCTGTGAATGAATAATTCACAGAACAATTGCATCTGAAAGCACCCATCGTAACAGTTCAAGAAATCCTAGGGCGAAAGTAGGGTTTCAGCTTTGAATTAGGCAATGCAATATTGTATAGGGAATTAGATATTTTTTTCATCACTAAAAATCTAAATTTAGTGCAACTATATTGGCATAAATCATATTACTAATCCTAATTAGAGTAGACCCATGGAATCTATGAGAATGTAGTAAGTCAACACACATGTAAGTCCCATTCATTTATTGGAAGTACTCTAGTAGGGACTAAATTGGATTTAAGCTTTTGTTCTCACAGATTGGCTGATATGGAAATTTTTATTTAATTGGATCCTGTAACAGTCAAAATACTAGGAAGACCTGCTCATTAATGTTTCACTTATTCATTATTTAAAATATATTTTTAGATCCTGGCAGGGAGAAGCCAAGTTATTTATCAACTAAGGGTGCCAACTGATTAAAGAATTTTTAGCTGATTAATTAACTGCTTTTTTAACCCTTTAATTTATTAGATATAATAAATTTGCATGTTGCTAAATCCTCAGTCTGGGTTCTTTTTGAGATACTGAAGGAAGTGTGTGATAACATGCAATTGGTTAAACAAAACTACCAAGATATCTGATACTTAATCTTTTATTCATTATTATAGCAACATACCAGAAGCCAAGTAGTCTTTAAAAGTATACCCTTCAGTCTCAGACACACCAGTGGAGAAATATTTCAACCAATTGGAGTTGATTGCTACTAATAAATTGTTGAAATGGATGGGTGGTAGTAGGAAGGGACGTGACTTGAACTCACCTCATCCTTGCTATATTCTGCTGGCTGGGGCTGATGGGAATAGCAGCCCAAAGTTGTCTAGAGCAGGGCTTCTCAACTCCAGGGCTCCTTGAAAGGCTGCTAGGGGTTCCTCAAGAGATGGTGATTTTGTTAAGAAAAATATTTTTGAGCTATGGGTACAATATTTTTTATGCAGGGGTGTCTTGAGACCTGAACATTATTTCAAGGATTCTTCCAGGGTAAAAAGGTTGAGAAAGGCTGATCTGGAAAACCAGATTTCATTCACCCCTATTTTATAGAATAATACACAGCATGATGAAATGTTAGCCAAATTGGCAATCATTGAATTCAGCAACTTTTGTAAGGTTTTTTTTTGTGGGGGGGGTTAGTAGGTTTTCCTGTAGCTCATACAAACAGAAATGGAGAGTAGGGGTGGGGGATAGAGAGTCACTAAAGAATCTTCTTAATTAAGACTTTAAATGGCACTGCAAACTTTTGATGATTAATTGGAGCATGCTTTTGCCTAATGCATATTTAGTTATTATAATGTGATAATTTTATCTTGTTATACAAACTGTTCCCACTGGGAGCATGATTTAACACTGTGAACACTCTATGTTTATTGTATTGTTCATTATGAAATGTATACAGGCTGGTAAACCATAAGGAAGCATGTATAAGTGCTCTCTGTACAACAGTTGTGGCACATCTCGTTTCTACCTATAGCGACATAACCGTGGAATAGAAAACACAGTCTGGAACTCCCTGCGTAATTGTTGGCTATATGAATGATAAGACACGAAGGAGTTTGTTTTGATAACACCTGCTCTGTGCAGATGTTTATTGAGATAAACAGTGAGGATATTTTATTTGTTGTGTTTCCAAAGCTGTTTGCATTATTGCATTATAGCATGCTGTTCTAACTATGATTTCATAGCACCATGGGAGACATGATAGCACCTAACAAGATTTTACCCTAATAAAGTTGGTCATGTTGGGAGTATTAACATAAAACAGGGATGGGAGAAATGTGGCCCACAGCCAATCTATTTTTGAGTTCCCCCAGCCCCCCCAGTGTCCATATTTGGTAATTTGATCACATTTTCCCCCATTCTAACTGCTTTAAAACTAGTAGAAGCATTGGAACAAAAAGTCAATCACGGTTAGTCCTCCAAATGTTGCAAAACTGCGCCTTCCATGCCTGAGGCAGTGTGTAGGCATTTGCATCATTTTTAAAAAAAAGTTAAAAAATGGGAGTGGGAACAAGATTGGCTGTGTTGTCTTCTAAGATCCCAGGAAGACCTAGTGGAGCCCCTTAATGCTTGTCAGTTGCCCACCCTTGACATAAAGATTTGTGGGGGATGGAGAATGGTAAGTGATCTGAGCTCTTACACCCATCCCAGTTTGCTTCTATCGATTCCAAATACTCAGCAATGACCTATAGTAAAGATTTTTCCTCTCTCTAGCCCTATAAAAACTTAGAGCTTTCTCATGAACATATATCTTTTTTGAACACAGAATACTACTATTGTATACCGTATATATAATGATAATATATATAATGATAGAAGCGGAACTGCAGCCAGGCAGAGCAGTGTTGTGTTTTGTCCCAAAGTGAGAGCTGCTCTTCCACATTCTGACTTCCATTGCTCTGGCTTCTGAAGAAGAAAAGAGAAGCCAGGATTTGCTGGACTGAACTCCTTCCCCCACTGGCATCCTCTTTTCCTTGTATGTCCTGTCTTATTTAGACTGCAAGATTGAGGGTGAGGAAATGTCAAATTAACCATTTAAGCCAATCTAGGAGCCTTTAAAAAAACCTGAAATGCTGGGTATAAATATTCCAAATGAACAAACAAACAAATTGCTGAGATTAAGCTACACCTATTCATTTCAGTTCATACAGACTTGCTGAGATGAAGGACCCTTGAGAGGGTTTAGTGGACATGTTGATTCATGATGAAGAAGGGCAAATATAGAATCTGAAGTATGTGGCCACTTTTGAATATAAGGTTTAATAGAAAGACTGACTTATTTGTAACAGTGGCAAACTGGCTTCAGGTTTGCTTCAGTTCTTGTGAGGATTCATGAATTATTTGTCTTTCTGCTCAAAATACTTGTGTCTATTGTTGTTTTGTTTTGCTTGTTGCTTAGCCAGATATCATACCTCAACTGGAATAGTGATATAGAAAGGTAGATCTTAAAGATAAACTGAAAATAAACAAATTGACAGGGACAAATGTCATCCATCTGTAAGTTCTCAAAGAACTCAAATGCTGAGTTTTTTAAAGCAAAAATATGCAATATGTGAGTAAAGTCAGCATGGTGTAGTGGTTTTAACATTGGACTATGGCTCTGGAGACCAGGGTTAGATTCCCCACTCAGCCATGGCAACTCCCTGGATGATCTTGAGCACATCACACACTCTCAGCCCAAAGAAAATCACATGATGGTTCACTATAAGTTGGAAATGACTTGAAGGCATACAACAACAACCCAGTGGCCAAGTTGGATGATGTCAAATTATTGAGGCTGGTTCTCTTAAGAGTGGAGAAATGTATCTTAAAATAACAGATGAGATTTAATGTAAGCAAGTGGAAAATGATGCACACTGGGACAGAAAAAAAAGCTTCATATATAAACTGATGAGCTGTGGTAGACAGATTTGAGAAAATGTCAACTCAGGCTGTTTTTGCATGACAACTCTCTCCTATGTTGTCCCATCACAATCCCAGCAGCATCTCTGGCGGGATGGGAGTATGTTCCCAATGCTCCTCTCCATTTACAACTGGCTGTTTGTGGAAGGAGGCATGAGAGTCATGCTCCATCTTTCCACTTTGCAGCCTGCCTTCTTCCTACACTGCAATAGGGAAGAAAGCGTGTAGATTGCACTTCCAGCTCTTCTGTATGGCTTCTGCAACAGAAGACTCGGGCAATCAGCGGTCATTGACGGAGTTTCTCCAGCAATGATAAAGCCTGCTATAGGGCCGGCTAGTGACGCCAGAAGGGTGGGACCATGATGAGGTCATGCAGAAGCATTGTCGCAGTCTGACTCCTCTTGTGTCCTCATGCCAGGACACTGTTTTCATGTGAAAAGGGCCTCAGCCTGCAGCTGCTGTGAAAGGCGTAAATTAAATGTTGATCATAATTAAAAGGTGAAGGAAAATTAAAACTGTTAATATCTATGTTGCAACCACGCTTGGAATCTTATATACAGATCTAATAAATATACTTCAAAAATGATATTGACAACCTGCAACACCATACACCACAACTATCCTAATTTGGAAAGAATAGTCTCAACTAATCATCCTTTGTCCCAATTTTCCTGCTGCTTATAAAATATCCCAGTTTCTCTCTCTGTCTCCCACTTTTCTACTTTGTCCTTAGCTCACTTCAGTTATTGCAAACTGAGTTCAAAATACAAAATGGTTTGCTCTCAA
Source organism: Ctenosaura bakeri (assembly GCA_948474755.1). Lineage (NCBI taxonomy): Eukaryota > Metazoa > Chordata > Lepidosauria > Squamata > Iguanidae > Ctenosaura > Ctenosaura bakeri. Next base: position 91,828 of record CAOLHI010001590.1, read on the forward strand.
TTAACTCAGCACAGGGGAGAGGAAGGAGCTGAATCTTCCCACTTCCAGGAGACTCAGGCAAAAGCAAACTGCTGCAGCCTCTCCTATCTTGTGTGTTTTTCCTCATTAATAACTTTTGCCATCTTGACTGCATTGTGATGTTGCTTGGCCACACATGTCATGGTTTTCATCAGTGAAATGTTGGAGGATATGGAGGAAGTGCAGAATAGAAAAACAAAAGACTGGTACAACTGTTGTGCATTTACAATATTTGGGGCTGATAAGCTTAGAAAAAAGGCAAGTAAAGGAGACATGACAAAGATGTACAAAACTGTGCTTTATTAGGGGAAACGAATGGAAAGAAAGCATAATACTAAAACCAAGGGTTACCCACTGAAGTTGAGCATGGTTGATTTAGGAAAGATAAAATGAAGCACTCATCAAGATTCACTGCCACAAAGAAACAATGATGCCTACCAGCTTGGGTAGCTTTAAAGGGGGTTAAATGAATCCATAGAGGATAGGACTATCAGTTGCTACTAATCGTGATGCTTATATATTACTTCAAGCATCAGAGACAGTATACTAATGCCAATGAGAGGGTGCTCCTGCATTTATGTCAGCCTCCCATAGGTATGTCTGGTGGAAGGTGAATGCTGGAATAGAGAGTGAATGCTGGAATAGTCAGATCTTTGTTCGAGTCAAGCACGGGTGTCCATTTATTCTTATGTTAGGGAACAAGAAGAAACAAATATGCCAGCAAGAAAATGTTGTAGTGTGGAATGTTCTGTTCAGACTTTCAGCCAGCCATGGCTCGTTCCAAGAAATTCCATTCCATCAGGGGCAGTGGGGTCAAGGTTTTGTCAGACTGAGCGAAGTGGTAAGGACTCAGAGAAAGTCCTTATCAATGGGGACAGTTCTCTTAGATTTTAAGTAACTGATAATAAATATTTTCACTTAACAATAAATAACAGTAAATAGTTCCCTCTTTACCTTTAGAGATAAAATAACATATAATCTTTTCCTATGATTCCTTACAGGGCTGTCTCTGTTTTCATCCCTAGATCCTGAAACTCAACTGTTGGTCTTGTAACAGATGGTTCACAGCCACTGGGCACTAACTGGTTTTTTTTCTTTGTTTTTTTAAATTATTATAAAGCAAAAGGAACAATACATAACAGAATAAAACAAAAACACCACGTGAATAACATAAATGTGAAAAAGAGAAAAATTACAACACAAATAGCTTACATTACTATTTCTCTCCAGATCCTTAATCATCATACACTTATTCAACTTATTATATATCATATTGATTATATATTTTTATTTAATGTATCTAAATCTCATTCTCCTTGTACTCATTATTGCTATAGTAATTTCATTCTTCAATCTATTCTTTTCAAATATATTTAACCTATTGCTAATACTATATATGATCCTGTTATAAACCCTAACCTTAAATGCTAACCCATTCCTAGAGCCAATAATATTTCAGCTTTCTCTGCTTTCCAAACTTGTAATTATTCTTGTGGAGGTGTGACACTTCCCTCTTTTTTTTAAAGCCTTTTCCACAAATATTTTCCATATTGCTTCGAAGTCATTCCTTTTCATTGTCTCTTTTTTAACCTTGATTCGACATGTTAGCTTATCATTGATCGCAATTTTCTGCACTTCTTTATATCAATCCTTTATTTGAAAATCTTCTTGAGTTTTCCATTTTCTCAATATAATTAGCCTTGCTGCAGTTAATAAATTTGTAATTAACTCCTTCATTTTCTGGGTACAATTAACCTTATCAAATATAGATAATAATGCTATATTCAGACATACTTGTAAATCAATTCCTGTTATCTCTTTTATCTCTTTAAACACCATTTGCCAAAATTTTTGTACACCTTCACAATTCCACCACATATGGATATATGTGCCAATCTCTTGGCAACCCCTCCAACATAACCTTGAATGATTCTTGTCTATGGGATTTAACCTTACTGGTGTTAGGTACCATCTCCAAACCAATTTATAATAATTCTCTTTTATCCTTATGGATAAATTATTTAAATGGTGCTGATTCCAAATTTTCCCCCAGTCTTGAAGTCACTCACTGGTTAGGCTAGCTCTTTGGCTTAGCTCTAAGCTCAGATGATTTAGTTCAGCCTTCTCCCATCGAAATGATGTTTTTTCTCTCTCTCCCTGTCCATTTTCAGTATCATTTTCTTTTATTGCTTCCCTCTCAAACTTCTATTTTTTCAGCCACTGTGAGCTAGTATGTGTTGGCATGATTCTCCCTCCTCCCAACATTTCATTTTACCTGGTCAACATTACCAATGTCATTTGTTATCTTTTGCCAGATTTCCGCTTCCACTTTTTTCTCTAGCTCACAAAACTAGCTCTTTGTTCTGACAATGAGCATGGTCATCCTCACTGGTTTGTTAAAGGTTTTTCCAATCTGTGTTTTTTTTTAATTTGACCAAACCTCAGGGTTTCTCCAGAGTCTGCTATTACACCCTTTCTTGGGCATGATTGGTTGCTGCTTTGGCAAGAATCATAACTTGGAAAATGAGCTGCTGTTTGTATATTGTCTATTTACAAATTATTCAGTTTCTAGGATGTATTCTGACTTCTGCATTGTATTTATCTTCCATCACTGCAAGGGAAACATCCTGTTAGATAGCTCAGAGGAGTCTCTATCTATTGCTGCAGTAGATTGTGGAAAAGGAGTGAATTAAGTGAACAAACTGTGATTTAGATCTTGTTGCCTGCATTTTTCTTGAGTGACTGACATCCCTTGACTCCATATCTGTTTCACTTTTATCTGACAAAGTGTATCTGTCACCCTGTTTTCTGAATAGAAAACAAATGCATGTGTTTCATCTGGGAGCCAGAGCTTTAAAATACTTGGCTGAGGCTGCATTGTATTCTCTGGTTTTTATCAGCTGAATTGAGTAAAGAGAAAACCAGTATAGATGAAACAGGTCAAAATGTGAATGGCTGTTACAGCTGTTCTTCAGGTTTCCCATTTTTGTATTCCACTCTCATTGTATCTGACAGTGAATATTTCATCATGATCATAATTTTTTTGGAGAGTCAATAAAGTGTACTGGTTTGGGTGTTGGGTGTTGGGTAGGATTATGGGAGACCAGGGTTTGAATCAGACATGGAAACCCACTAGGTGACTTAGGACAAGTCACACTCTCTCAGACTCAGAGGAAGGTCAATGGCAACCCCCCTCTAAGCAAATCTTGCCAAGAAACCTCCATGATAGTTTCACCAGAAGGCTCATAACAACACACTCTTGGTGCCTTGTAATGAGAGTAATATTAGCTCCTTGTTAGCCATAACGTATACCATACCGTCCAACTGTTCCAATTAGGTAGGGACTGTCCCAATTAATCCTGTGCCATTCCACTTTCTAACTGCTCTTAAAATCTCCTCCTCCTCCTCCCATTTTCCCTCTTTGTTCTCCATTTGCTTAAATTGCTGTAAAATGACTCTGAATTGCAAAAGCAGTTTGCACCCTATTACCCCAGGAGAAGGAGGAGAGGAGAGGGTAGAATCTTATCCTTCCCAGTAAACTTAGGCAAAAACAAACTTCTTGTTTCATCTCGCTAATCGCCTTTGTCATTTTGACCACACACTGATGTTTCTTGGCCATACATATTCCACTTTTCATCTCTGAAATTCCAGTGATTGTGGTATATCAGGAGCCAAATAGCCACATGGACCATGGTGTATGTACAGCAGTCTTTAAAACTGGTGAAATTACAATAGTTCTGTTCTAGAAGCTGCAATTAAGAAGCAACATATTCTAGGCCTACAGCCACTGTGACCATTTCAGCAATTCTGTGCAGTTGCTAGCCTTCAGTTGTTCAACCATCAAATTACTTCACATATCATAAAACCCAGGTTTGTTCAACTTTGCTGGGGCAGATTGTCTGGGCTGGAACTGGCTGAGGCAAAAACATCATACCAACCAACAGATTCTGCTCTAAGTACAGAGTGTTCCAAATTTTTATTATGTTAATTTTGTCATCATTTTCCATGCAAAAACCACAGAACTAACTTTAAATAATCCATTAGAATAGCTTGTTTTGCTAGTCCACGCACCATCCTGTTCTGTCTACTATTTGACTGACAGGTCAAAATATGAATTGGTGGTGGTTGAAATCAATACATCACAGGCTGTATTCACAGGGAGCCCTGGTGGCACAGTGGTTAAATGCCAGTACTGCAAGCCACAAGGTTGTGAGTTTGATCCTGCCCGGCTCCAAGGTTGACTCAGCCTTCCATCCTTTCGCAGGTCGGTAAAATGAGTACCCAGCTTGTTGGGGGCTTGTATAGAAATGTTTCGAAATACATGCTATTTCTAAGTTGTTCACCGCCTCGATCCATATGGAGAGGCGGGATACAAATTTAAAAAAAAAAATTGCTTATTGGTAATTTCATGAAGCCTAGGTTCTGTTACTTATTTAGAAGTACTAATTCTCAAAGAGATTCCTCAGATGATTGTGTTACATTGAAATGAATACACTATTTCATTATATTTGAATCTGAATAGAAGGATACCTTTAACTTTTATACTTCAGGAAAAAAATAATGCCTTTAAAATGAATACTATTTTGTAAAGTGGACATTGAAATGATACTGGAATTCTATCTTTTAAATATGCTAGGTCAGCAAAGGGAGACAAGATGTCATCAGAAGATAATATTGTATTTGATAACAGCAGCGAGGCTGCCATATGCACAATATTAGAAAGAAAAGAAAGACATTGATTTAGAAGTATGGAAATTAAAGGTTCTGGATATGGTCGAAACAGAAAAATTAGCATATTCTTTGAAAAATGAGCCTGTCCAGAACTTTGAAAGGGAATGGGAAAATAAAAATGTATAAGGATCTTAAGAAAGAATTGCTGATTTTTTTCCCTCTTAGTTAATGGAAATGTAGTAGATTCAACTGTAGAATATAAATATGGAAGTGAGGAGGGAGTGGAATATATCTATAATGATGTATGTCCACTCTATTTTTATGAATGTAAAATTTAATAAAAATTATATAAAAAAAAAGAAATAAATACTATACCTCACAAAAGATATGTTTTATGAGGGATACTGCAAATGACCATGATTCTGTATCACCCATTTAGATATGTAACCACCTTACTTATGTCGCTAAATAGTGTTTCCCAGTTTGACTCCCAGTCCTCAGTTGTAGGGCAGAAGCTGTTGCAAACAACAGGGGTCTGTTCCCTTGAAGCAACTAACAGATATTTTCATCACCTCCCACGAGCAATCTCTGGTGCAACAGTCAGAAGCAGTTCCCCTGTTGCAATTTCCCTTGTACCAGAGGGTTGTAATAATCAGTCAGCTGCTGCCCCTTGCAGTGATTGCTGCGTGATTAGTGAGGAGTGTGAGACTTCCATGGTCCTGAAGTATTTAAGAAAGCCAGTGTAGTGTAATGGTTTGAGCATTGGACTTTGACTCTGGAGACCAGTGTTCGAATCCCTGCTTGGCCATGGAAATCCATTAAGTAACCTAGGACAAGTTACGCAAGTTACAGTCTCAGAAAAAGGCAAAGACAAACCCCTCTGAACAAATCTTCCCAAGAAAACCCTGTGATAGGTTTGCCTTAGAGTCTCTATAAGCTGGAAATGACTTGAAGGAACACAACAACAAACAAGTATTCCCTAAACTAGTGAATACTTAAGAGTCTGTGAATATGAGCTGGTCACAAATGTATATCTTTAAGTTATGCACTTATAACTGCCTTAGTTAATTCCAGCCATTATTTCTAGAAATTTCCTAATGTGTTTTGGAAATTTCTGTGAGTTTCCTCACAACCATGGATTTTCTGGAGATTGATGCAACTTCTTTCTGATTCATTGGTGTTCTAATTGATTAGTTTTCTAGATCTTAATTTGTATCATTATCACACCAGTTGTTGTCTTGCAGCAATCATGTTAAGGAAATGGAAACATACTGGTGTAGAAACAATCACTATCACACCCTTTCTGCAATAATGCTATGCTGCCAGCTTTGGTAATGCATGTTCCTGCAATCACTCATCTGCACCGCCCCACTGAGCCTGCCCCCGTTCCCATATTCATGCTGTCTGGTGCATGTGCTTTAAAAAAAAGATTGCTGAAACTGTGCAACTGTGCAATTTTGGCATAATGCAAGACTTGGTGCTGCCATTTCAGGAATTTACTCTTCCAGAATCTTGGTTTCCAAACTGCTGCAGAATGACACCATCACAACAATACACAGTAGTGGAAATGCAATGTTACTGGAGTCTCTAACAGATATTGTCTATGAATGTAAAGAGACAATACAATAAGAATGGAAATGCAATCCAACAATGGGAAACTGACAGTGTCATGTGATGGGAGAGATCAAACATGGAACTAAGCCAGTGCAATTGTGCAACAAACCCCATATAAGATAAAGCCTCTAGTAATGGTTGGGACTTCTCATCTATATTGAATTCTCCATCTTGGGTTGTGTTGGAATCTCTTTGTGTGATGCGTCTTTCTAGGTTATTTGATATTATGTTCTGTCTGTGTTCAAACATGTTCTACTTCCCCCACAATTTTAGAAGCTAGGGTGTATGGTGTTATGACAATTGCACTTTGAACTGTTTTCTTATTCTAAGTTACAGGGCCATCAGGATTGGAAAACTGGGAAGAAAATTTTTAAGTGAACTGATTGGGCTGGTGGAAGAATTCTTTATCTGAGTCAAGTTGCTGGCTCTCAGGATGAGTTTCTCTTATTTGCTAGAAATAGGCTCTGCTTGCTTCTGTAAAATAGCAATATCTTCAGTTACAACATATTTTGGTATCTAGGAGTAATCTGGCCCTTGTAACACTGAGTACCTCAAAGTCTCTTCTTTTTTCAAGATGCTGATTGAGTCTGGAGATGGGGTGAGGTGGGGGAAGAATCCTACAGTATTTCTTTATGAAGATTTATTGTCTGTCAATAAATATTCTGAGTTTTAGGGATAAACAGAATGATGAATGTGCTACCACTGAGTTACACAACCAATAGACTGTGACCCTCTGTTTTAATGTTAAATTCTAATTAATAGGTCAAAAACTCTTGTTTCATATGTACTAGATTCCACAAGATTTATTTGGCAAAGATTTGAGTGTATCTGTTAACCGCTCAAGTTTTCCTCCTATGATTTAAACATATGATCCAGTTATGCTGAGTGATTGTTTCCATTTGGGTAAATGTTATCAGTCAGATTTTCCAGTGATCCTTCCCATTTCCCAGTAATCTTTGAATTTTGCAAACTTACATGAGCTCTTGAAATATCTGTCCACATCTTGGAAACTGACTTTTGATCAATGAAAATGGATTCTTTGTTTCTTAATGCCCACCTTTGTTTCTCAAGGGAGAGATAACCTCAACATAACTGTTTGAACATATAGCAAGTAGACGTCAATTATACATGTACACACATGTGGACGTTTGGTCATCTTTTCTAGAGATTTAATTGTAAGTGGTTTCTCTTTCATGTATTTTCAGTTTATTATCTGCTGGCTTATTTTTTTTTTAATCTCATTAAAAATGTTCACTCTTATTTTTAAGAACTAAGCATATATATTACATATAAGAAAATGCATTAATTCTGTAATGCATATCCTGGTAACTCTTCTTCCTGAATATTTTTTTCTGGATTGTTTGGAGGCCTTTGGCCATTGAGTCAGGACAGCTCAGGTGGTGCCTTTAGTTGGCGGCAGTACAGTAGTGTTCATAGAGATGTACAAATTTACATATGCATATACAAAATTCTTATTCTAGTATGTATTTTTTTCTTTTTTATTTATTCTATTTCTTTTAAAAAATAAAGAAAAAAACCTCAGTGGATCATCATTACTTGTGAATCGTCACATCTGAATTATATAAACTGTAAGAATCATGTATATATTTAAATGATACATTGGATTCCTGGAATTATGGCACACTGTTTGTTCTCCTATATGGTACCTCAAAGGTTTGTGACACCTTTGCAGAGTTTAATTTCTTTGAATGGGGTGGGTTACTGTTCAACTTGGATAACGCAGTGAAGCAAACCAGTGACAAGGCGGCATTTGGTACTCAAGTTAGCATTCTCAAACTCAGTTTGCCACCACATTTAGAGCCCTACTACTCATTGTTGCATTGCTATAAAGATGTCCAAAATATTAATTACTAATCCAGTTTGTAGTCCATGCACTATGGACAATTTAAGGTTCATAGAGCCTGTCATAAAGCTATCCCATTTCCCCTGTAAAGAATTTGTTTTGTAGCAGCGCTGTCATAATTCTGCAGAATTATTGGCAAACTAATTTGTACTAAAGGCATTTGGCTCCTTTCCCTAGCTACCATAATTCAAAACTACGTGCCACATTTGATTCATGTTAACAGAATAAATATTGCCAGTTTAATAACATTTCCCTTACTCTCAATGTTGTGATTTATATTTATCAATAAAAGTTGCATGATGCTGACAATAAACTTTTAGATTTAACCAGACTCTTCAGCTTTAAACACCATTTTAACACGTGTTTTAGACATGGAGATAATACTTTTTGAAATCATTCTTTTGTAACAGTTTAAAAACCAAACATTCTAACACATCTTTTAAGTGAAGACATGGTTCTTCATGCTCTTATTGTCAAACAATGCCTGTTGAACTCAACGAGTATCACTTCTGAGTAAGACATGCATTTGTAAAAAATGCTGAGGCAGACAGTGACAGAACACAAGTTATATGAAATTTTTCAACAGTTCAGAATCTGGGGTTTTCAGAAGAGTGAAATGGGGAAGACGTATCACCTTGAATGTATTTGCATGGGAACGAGGTCCCTGAAGACTGGAACTCTACAAGAACTGTGCTGCAAAACTGCTGAATGTGTAGGATGAAGGTTAAGGTGGGCTTTCTAAAAAGTATGATATAAATACATAAACCATATTCTTGAAATGTTATGTGAATATTGTTTCACTGTTACAATGTAAATTCAGTAAATAAGCTATGCAGATATACATGAGAATACATTCTATTGAACTCAGTGGGATTTAACTACAAGTAAACAGATTATGCTATACATGCTTACCATGTTCCTATTTAGGCTTCCTGCATATGACTAAAAGTACAAACAGGAACAAACTAGTCCTAGGTCAGGTTGGACTGGATGATGTTTGGGGTCATCACGATTTTACGGAGCAATGAGTTTTCAGAAGATTCACACAGCTCTTATGTGTCTTCCTAATATATCTGTGGGGAGCTTAGAGCAAATGAAGCAGTTGAGTTAACAGTAAAGGGAGACTTCCAACAGTTCAGTGAGGAATGGCTCCAATCCTCATTGGATCCCATTTCTGTGACAGTAATTGCAGCAAAAGACCTTGCTTGCCTGCATCTGTGGACTTCTGCACATCTGAGCTTGTCAAAAGAGTTTAGTAGATATGTGGATGAAATCACTTGAATTAATTTTCTCTTGGACTGTTCCATTGGTCTTCAGGCCTTCTAAGGCCCTTTCCACACGTGGGCGGGGGAACGGGGAAAGCCACGCTAAAATGTGGGCTTACCTTGTTCTGTCGCCATGCGGAGCAGTGCATTTCGCTGCTCTACACGCAGCAGCATCCCGCGGCGTCCTCAGCGCCCGGCAGCGCCCAAAATGGCGGATTTTGACTGGCGGAGCCTCTCCACCAATCGGAGAAGCTCGCCAGCCAGAAATCCTGCCCCCTGCCCGATCTTCAGGGATGCCCTTTCGCGCATCTGTAAATCCATACGGGCGCTGCAACGGGGCTGCACGGGGCTGGACACCCCGTGCCTTTGAAAAACCACATAAAATGTGGTTTTTCAAAAGCACGTGGTGCTGCCTCTTGCGGGCGCCCGACCGCAGATTGCGGTATGGAATTACTCGAGGGTAATCCACCCCAATTCGCGTAATGGTGTAGACGACCTCCGTGGAGGTTGCTCTACACCTTTTTTTAACTCCATGTGGAAAGGAACTAAGACTGCACAGTATAAATGAGGAAGGAGGAGGAACCTGGTAGCATTGTCCTTCTCTGTCATCATTTCCATTACTCTCTATATCTGGAGAGAAACTTTCTGAAGGTGAGAGCTTCTTTTGTGCATGAAAGCTCTCCACATTATTTGGAACCCCAAAAATTATATCCTGGAATGCATCAATATTTGCTGTTCTCCTGCTTCTTAATGCTGTTATTTATTTTTAGCACTTTATCTAAATTTTAAATAAAGTTTTTCTCAATGTAATCCTATTTAGGAATTTTAGTTTGAAAAGTGTATTATAAATACATACATATAGAAATACAAACAAGTTCTACTAGAGGTGAAATAAAATTTTACATAAATTGGGTATTTTTGAACATTTTGTAACATTTGACTTGGTGATTTTTTGGACATTTTAAGTTTGCTCTTGCCATTTGTATGAATAAAGAGACAATAAAAGACTTATCCATATTGTGGCATTAAATATTTCTGGATATTTTATTGATTAAACCTTATAGTTCATCATGGAGAGACTGAATGCATATAAAGGAAGTAACAGTATCATAGCAGCAAGCTTTCTGTGGGTTCCTAGTCATATATACAGAGCCTATATATATGTATGTATGCATGTATGCTGTTTTCTACTCCTGGACAGTCTGTTCGTGCAACAAATTGAATGCGTGTGACATAGCGGTGGGTAGACATTACCACTGCAATTCTTTTCTCTATATGTTGTCAAAGTATTAAAATTGGTTACATGATGGTGTCAATATCACAAAGACAGGAAAGTTAAATAGAAAAGGATTAAAGCGTTTGGTTAATAGTTAAACAGAATTGCATTTTAAAAGTTTTTTTTAATTTATGCGGAATTAAACTATTACATTATTTCTAAATGTCCATTTAAATTTAAGTTAGAAGATTGTACTAAAAACCTTATGAGAAAGAAGCTGAAAAATTCCATCCCTGATCTATCCCATCATCTTCTCTGTTTTGACCTTTGGGGGAAATGTAACAGGTACCTAAATGTTTGAAATTCCATTATCCAGTTCATCAAAGCTCTTCTCTTGTTTTCTTTTCTGTCCACAGTCCCTTATAATCTCATCTCCTTAATCTACTTTCAGAATTGATTGATTCATAGTTGAGTACCAGCAAATGTTCTGGAGTTAAGGGCTTCAAAATTCAGTTTCCTAGGACAGATGTTTAATAAACTAACATTTCTTAAAGGACCAGCTGAAAACTGAAAACTTTGTGGGTCTCTCATTTAATTAATTAATAATTAATAATTTATTTCTGAAATTGCATTAATCCAATGTAAACCAATTTATTAAGCTACAAAATAAATTTAATTAAGTTGCCTGCTTTCCTCAGATTAATTGTAATTTCTTTGATAGCTTAATTGGTTTTAATTAGTTCCTATCATTGCAATATCATTAACCAAGGCAGACCTTGGAACATAACTTCAAGGAAGAATGAATATAATGACGTGCTGAAGCCTCCATAACAGAGCAACAATAGAATGATGGTCAGGATTCCAGAGCATCTTTCTACCATTGTTCTACTATTAAAATCTTCGTACATCATTCCAGTCATGATTCTTATAGGTAACTTTCCAGGGTCTGACCAAGAGTGGATAACAGGTGCCCCACAGAGCTCATGTGGCAGCCTGCCTATTTTAGTTCCTTCCCACTCCCAAGAATAATGGTTGCCATTCTTTAATTTTCCACATTGCTTTGCTTTTAAATCTATTGACATAGGGCTATTTAAAAAATCCTAGAAACTTCTGCTTTAAATTAAGGAGCATGGGAGACTCACCTTGCAGAAGTGCTAATCTGATTCAAATCAAAGCATCCATCTGTTTGTCATGCATCGTGTTTGAAATGAGAATGTTCATTTTCAGAAAGAGTACAGTGTGACCTGGTTGATGAGGAAGTTCACCATGAAATTGACTCTACTCTCTTGTATTTTAAGTAAAAGGAGAGTTAGAATATCATTTACAATTTTTAAAAAAAATTATAAAGGAATACAAATGCTTTCTTGAAAGCACTGAAAACTCTCCAAATTTCACTAGATTAGATCATTTAATAAAACTGATTATCATATCTAGGCAGTTGAAGGGTGAGGCAGCTTGTCACCAGCTGCTTTAAGAACACAGAGATAAACATAAATGTGCAAACATCTAGTATATACAGACAAGGATACATGAGGAAGAAAGATTACTGAAAGAAATGTTTGAGATGTAGCGTATGGATGTTTGACAGGTTGCTCATTCTGGTATATAAATACTGTTCTTTTCTTTTTGTTGCAGAAGATGATGTGTCAAATGTACAAATAATGTGTGCCTGGTGCCAGAAAGTGGGAATCAAGCGCTATTCTCTGAGTATGGGAAGTGAAGTGAAATGCTTCTGTAGTGAGAAATGCTTTGCAGCTTGCCGAAGAGCATACTTCAAGAGAAACAAGGTAAGAGAATACGAGTGCAATGTACAGAGAGAACCCATACCTATGTTGATATATCAAGTGGCATTTTATTTTTAGAAAAATCATTTTTTCCCTATCCTTTCCCCTTCTACACACTGTTTATAGAACTACCAAAGCTTCTGATAAAGCAGACCCTATTCCACCAGTTTTTAGTAGTCAGGTGCACTTAGGTTCTGTAAAGATAGTGTATTGATAGGGTATTAATATTGTTTTAGAAAATGAGAGCTACAAGCATTATAATTACACTTAGCTTTGTAAGCACTCTGGCAGAAATTAGAAAATTAAAACTGATGCCAGAAACAAGCAGGAGTACAAATCTTTTGTTGAGGTTTGTACCTAGATAATACCAATGAAGTGTTTTTCACCTGCTGTAGTTGACAGCCAGATAAGGACAATGATTAAAGACTTGATCCAAAATACTTTGTAGGGAGCTTGATTCTTTTCCATTGACACCAATGATCTTTTAGGCTCCCTGTTTCTCTTTCCTCCTCTTTTTCTTTATCCCGCTCTCTCATGAATTTGTGTGTACGTACTGCTAAACATTTCAGACAGTTTTTAACCTGAGTGGTGATAGCAATACCTATACTTTCATAAGTAGTCTAGGAACCGCCCTGAACTACATAATATTTCATTTAGCTATGAATGTAAGAGTAATTGCAATATTAATTTATAAAAATAGCTGATTTGTTAACAAAAGAGATTAAAATGGCTTTAGTTTACACACAGCCAGAACATATAGGGGTGTGGTTTGACAGAAACAACATTGTTCATGCTCCTCCTCTAACCAGTGTCATCAGTTTTGGTTAATAATGGGTTGTACATTAGAAGATTAAATAATGTAGATACTTAAGAATCACTCATTGATTTACATGCCTTTATTTTAAAAATCTGTTATTAAAACTAGAGCTGTAAGAAATTTAATGAAGTTGCTTTTTTAAATAAAAATATAGAACTTTGATAAAAAGAGACTTTGTGTTGAATATTTACCACCATTATGACAGTACCTCACTTTGAACCATTGTAGATAGTTGACTACTAGTAGTTACTCTGTGAAGAGCAAATTTTTAATACTTTTTTTTCCCATTTATTTTACTATAGTATTTTACTACTGTGCTTCCATTACATTCTCAGGGCAGTTTATAAGAAAGAAACTACAATGAAAATGTAAATATAAGGAAAATGTAATAATGCTTATTCTTGATAAAAATGCCTCCAAAATAATGGCACTACAAAAGAGCTGGAACAGAAGATGAACTTTGCTGCAGGTTCAAAAACTATTAGGGCCAGAAAAAGGAGGAAAAGGAAATGAGGAGGAAGTTGAAGTGGAAAAGACAATTAGGCAGAAAAGGTTTGGGTAAGCAAATAATGCATCAATAGCTTCTTGAAAAGACTGAGCAAACAGGGAGTCCCGATATCCATAGACAAAGCAACCCAGCCATATGCCACTGCAAATGGAAAGGAGGGATAGGCAAGAAAATAAAGAGCAAACCACAGTAGAATGGGAGCCACTAAAAAAGAGAAGGAAAAGGAGGGCAAATAAGAGAAATTTTATAAGCAAATATATATTTGAAATGAATGTGATAAAAGAAGACAATTATGCAAAAATAACAGTGAAGTGAGAAAATGGTGAATTTTGAGGTGAAAACCATGGATAAAACACATAAGCAAGCAGCACTGTTCAAAAAAGAAAAAAAAGACTATAGAGGTAGGATTAATAAACTTGGGAAAAAGAACATTAAAGCAAGTAAAGTGAGAAAGTGTCTCTGACAAGGATGAAAGAACTTTTGAAATAATAAAAACGTCTGAATAGCTGTGGCCTATCTGAAAGATTAAATGGGAAAAGACTGTTTTTTAAATCCCCTGATTTAAGGCAAGCCACCTTGAGTACTGTTTTGGGAGAAAGTCAGAATATCAATCAATCAGTCCATCCATCCAACCAACCAACCAACCTCTGGTAATTTAAAAACATTGAATGAAAATGGAACAAATTAAATAGCAAGAAAGATTTCTCATGGACTTAAACCCTGGAAGGAGCACTATTAATAAAAGCATATCCAAATTACTTAAATACTATGCACATATGGAAATGTTAAATGACCAGTATTGTATTGTTCTCCGGCTTTTTAATATTTTGCAGTACACTTTTTTAAAATGCCACAAAACAAAAACAAAACAAAAACTGTCTAACAACCACCAGTTCAAAGAACAACTAAAAATAGTTAACTTTAAAAATGGTGAAAGCCAGTTAGCTGCCGCCCTCTTCGAATATCTAAAACCTGATTGTTACTGATACATCGCTACAGAAAATTCAGGTGCTATCTTCCAAACAAACTTTAGTCTGATATTTACAAACTTAAATTTGTAATTTCTGTTTGTGTTATTTTATTTTGAAAAACATAATCCAGATACAGTGAGGGGAATCAATGGAGGGGAAGAATTTTCAATTGCATGTCTCCTGTTGAATCAGGGACTGGTCCCATAGACAGTTTAGTCTAAACTTTAGCAGATTATGCGGTGGAGTGAAAATCCCTGCTTGCGCACTTGTACTGAATTACAAATTGCACAAGCAGTTCTGCAAATCAGTCACACAACAGGTTGTACAATAATTTTGCAGAACCAGTTACATTGTAAAAACTGTACTGGCTGCCACACTTCTGCTAACTTGGAAAATGCACAACTGCTAGTAGACCTGTGGCTGTGTAATGACATGATTGGATATAGACCATTGTATGCATGTTGTTCATGTGGGTTGTTTCCTGTGTGTAGGGGCATGGACACATTTCCACTCTTCTCTCTTAGACTGGATTTCTCTCTTTAGTTCCTATCAGATGGTTGACAAGTTTGATCTTGTGACAGTGGGAGTAGGACAACTTAACGCCAGAGAATAAAATACAGTGAATAGGATACAACATAAGTGGAGGCAGTCTCCACTTACATAATATAATAATTTATTGTTTAATATAAGTGGAGGGAATCACTTTCACAATACAGATGTGCCATAAAGTGGGATATTAATCAATGTTTGTTTTCTGTCCTATGCTGACACTATTACCACTGCATATTTTCACAGGAGTCATTGGTCTTTGTAGTAATGTCCATATTATATGACAGCCAGTATGCTGTTTTGGTTTGAATGTTGGACTAGGACTGGAGATCACGGTTTGAATCCCTGCTCAGCCATGTAAACCCACTGAGTAACCTTGGGCAGGTCACACTCTTTCAGCCTCAAAGGAAGGTAAAGACCTCTGAACAATTCTTGCCAAGAAAACCACATGATAGGTTTGGCTTAGGGTCACCATAAGATTAAAATGACTTGAAGGCATCCAACAATAACAACCATATTGTATAAACGACTTTTCTGTGTAAGATGACATGTAACACAGGTACTTAGAATTGTATCCAATTAGTCCATTCAGCTGTTAGAATGACTTCCTTGAGAAGAATGGGAAGGATGTTCCACCTTCTCTCTGAAGCCCTCAGTCTCTCAGTTTTTTGTTCTGCCTGTTTGGGAGCCTCTGGTGTAGAAAGAAGAAGAGGAATGGGAAATCCTGTTGCAAGAGGAAGTCCAGGTGACATTGGGTCTTTCCCAATTGAACAGAAATTTTAACCCAAGTGTTGAATCCTTCTTTTGTATTCAAAATGGCCACTAGCCTACTAAGAGTACACATATTGGACAGTGACTTGGCCTGTAGTAGAGCAGAGTGGTTAGCCAGTTGCAGCTTACAGAAAAATATTTTGGAACATAAAAATAAAAATATTTTTAAAGCACAATCCTTTACATGTGTATCGTAAAGTAATTCCTGCACATTTTCCTGCTCATTAAGTAGGATTGCCTCTTCAATGAAAGCCACATTTTTGGTTGCAAAATCCCCACATGCCCCCTCCCTGCCTTAGCAACATGACTTGATGTATCATGATTGGAATCATCTTTGATCTCATTAGTATGTATTCAAGAGCAAAGTGTCAGGCAGTTTTTCTTATATTCATCAAGGTAAGCAGCTTGCAATATTTCAGAAGCTGTGTGTGCATGTGTGTGTGAGAGAGAGAGCTTTGTGTTATGACTCCTAAGACAATTCTCTTTCTGTGTATAGTGGCAGATCAAAGCTGCCAAGCTGCCAGTGTTTCAGGTTTAACCGGTGACCTTTAAACTGTTAACTACCAGACTGGTTGTCTACCTGTCTTCCCCATTACTCCAATGTTTATTTATGTATTTGAGGTTATGCCACTCTACACCTTCTCATTTTTCAAACAGAGAAATAATAAGGTCACATTTCACCTGCCTTATGCATGTTTTAAACAGCACATCTCTCAAACAATATAGTGTTGTGTTACAATAAATATGTACAGCTGCTGCATTTCTGCTAACTGATATGTCTTTGTGGTCATTTCATTTATGGCTTGGATTTCCTAATGGATTGTACAAGGTAGACTTTCCTTCCCTACCCTGACTATGAAGTGCAGGAAAAAGCACTTAGCCAAGTCTGGGGATAAAAACAGGGAGAGAATATTTTTAATACTTCAAATTTAAAAACAGCATAAAATGATAAAGACATTATTACCAAGTGTCATATGAGCAATCAGATCTTAATCTATATTTACATTATGCAAAACTTTTTTCAGGATATGCATTATATATAATATTTTGTGTCCACTTAGAAATAATAGTTTGATTCAGATTATTTATGGCAATCACCTAGACATTATTTTAAAACACTTCTAGTTTCACAACTATACATGCTACAAATGGAGCTATATGTGTACAAGACATACAAAGCTGAACCACAATGTTGTGGGGGTGGACTGCTGCTTGTACAGCTTTCTACTCTTATCCCATGCATCTCTTAAATTCTTCACAGATTACTCTGGATAATCTACAGCAATTTTTTTGGCGAGGTAGAGATAGAAGTATTTTCCCTCTACAATACCACTAACAAAGCCATTCTATTAAAAGGTGGGGTTAACTAGATGCTGCCTGATAAACTGGCCATAATCAAGGCATAGTTCTTATTCATTTCCATGAGTAAAGCAACTGTTAAGTTCTATGTTACTGAAATTGGCAAAAGGATTTCAGCAAATGAACCTCTTAATTTTTGCTGAATAAGTCTTTGTACATCATTAACAAGTACTAGCTAATTATAAACAAGGTTTGGATACAGAGTAGCTATTTCATCTGTATAGATGTAACATGCCATTGTGTATTACTCCCTAATGTTTATTATTTTATAATATTTTTTATTCAGGTATGACTTGCAGAAAATTAGATCTGGTGGACACGCACTCATTTATTCCAAAAACTGGACTTGTATAAAATGTCTGCTTTGTTTAGCTTATTTTAAGCTACAGTATGAATATTTGTTTATCTGGTATGCAAAAGGATTTGTTGGTGGTGTATGAAAGAACAACCTCTTTTTTTTACTATTATTCTCTTTAAAATGGAAAGAAATTAAAATAGAAACACAGTAGAAAAATAGGAAGAGCCCAATGCAGGTGATTGATTCAATCAAGAAGGCCACAGCCCTGACCTCATTCCCCAAGACCTCATTCATAGGGTTGCCATAAGTTGAATAAGAACAACAACAACAAAAAGGTTACAATAGATTTCATTCTGTAGGCTTGTCCATAGACATATGTAAAGCAGGATACACAAAAACACATGATTAGGACCCATCTATGGATTTTAGGGACCACATCAACTGTGCCAACCCTCATATATCTGTGAAACACCACTTGCAAATAACATCAATTTTGGATCAGGACAGGTAGCAGAGATCACCATGGAGCTTCTCAGATGGTCCTGCTCATGTCTGTAGCTCCAGACTTGAAACTAAGGCTCATTTTCATTCTACTTGTCAGAAGGTGGCTTCACATTCATTTTTGTGAACACAGGGAGAGTTTCTTGTGGAAGACTGCTATGGAAATGCTTTGATGGGATCTTGATGGGACTGTACTCACCTGTAAGGGCAAGTGAGAGTCATAACTTCGAGATGCTTCTGGACCCAACATTGCTCCTGGATTCTCAAGTGTCCTGGAATGTCATTTATCAGCTTTGACTGGTATTCCATTTGCATCTCCTGTTGGCTATGGAGTGCTCATTTTGACCCTCAGAGCCCGAAATGGTTCATAATCTGTTTCTTCTATACTTGCTGCTGGATGTGGAATCAAAAGTGGTATTTCTATTCCAAGATCTATTCCATGATCTTTTATGAAGAATTTCAGCTCTTTGGAATTGTGTGAGGATTCCATTGTAATTTTCTTCTTTTTTTTAAATGTACCTTTCATAAGTGCAAAGAAACTTGAACTCAAAAGGCTTAAACATACTAGTATGTGAAAGTAAATTTTTAATAGTTTTTTTAAAAGTACCTTTCAGCTGGAATATTTATATTATTGTGCACTGTGGACATATATTGTATACTGTGCAAGTATAAAGATTAGGCAAATATGGTGTACAAAAAAAGTTCTGTGCAAACAAAATGGCATCTTGATTATTAATATGTGTTGCTGCTGCAAATTATACACATAGCATAATCTGTTCAGCTTTCAGATGTATTTGAAAAATAACAAGCAACATCTCAAATAGATAATGATACAATGATGCTCAGCAATCTACTTTAAGGAATCTCTTTCAATTTGATGCCATTGCCATATGATTTATAGGAATATAATTACAGGTGTAGAATATGTAGGTTCTTAACTGAGTTATAGACCCCTTTGAGAATCTGATGAAAAATGGGAGGATTTAATTTTTCTTGTACCTGATTCAAAGACCCCTAGAAGGCTATCCATGAATTCTCTGGGAGTCCATGGACTACAAGTTATGAACTTCTAATATGGATAGTGAACTCTAACTGTATAAGGATATAGCTAATAATCTTAATTGCTGGAGAAGGAATATAGAGCCTGAGTAGGCATAAGATATATTTATATTCCCTAGTAAACTAGTGAATAACAAAATTTCAGCTGGAAATATTTGAGTAGAAAACTGAAAATTTCAATATGCAAAACAAGACTAATTCATGAAAATCTACATAACTATAGCAATAACTCAGTCACCTATCTGTAAAATGGTGAAGCTTTAGTGCTTTTTGGTGGATTTCTTTTGTAAATTAAGCTTTTCAAACACATGGGAATATACTGAGCACAACCCAATACATTTCATGTAGTCTCACCCTGTTATAATTAGAGGTTAGAAAAGAACACAGCAGTACAGGTGGTCAGCCTATTTTTCATGGAATTGCCTTTACAAATTTTTGTGGAGGTGTAATTTAAAAGATAGCTTTTTTAAAACAGGAAAGGTACTTTACTTGGTGTCTTTAATTTTACAGTCTGAAGTAGGAACTGTGTGTTGAAAGACAAAAGTATATTTTTGTAGGCTTATGACTGAAAAGGTGGATTAAAGCATAATTCTCTAAGTATTTCTCATGAGCAAATGAATTTTTATTTGTATCTTGATACTAAAATTTTAATCCTGCAATTTCCCTTCATATTTCATGTCTTCTGCCAGAGGACTGTCTTCAGAATCCTCTTCAAACAGAGGGCTGTCATATGTAAATCGATAGCCAGTGTGGTGTGGTGGTTTGAGCACTGGACTATGGCCATTTCCACATGTTACCCGATCCCATCGTCCTCCAATTATAAGCCTGACAGTGCCTTTGGTGGGAAGGGAGTGCAATGGGAATGCTCCCCTCTGCTCCCCTCTGCTCCTCTCCGCCCCCAACTTGCTCCCTGCAGAAGGAAACGTGAGCAGCATGTGTCTGCCTTCCACAGCACAGCTGGCCTCTTTCCCATGCTGTGCTGGGGCAGGAAGCACCTCCATCGCTCTGCCTGCCCATCTGCATGGCCAGGAAGGATGGGAGTGTTGCGCGATCGGGAGTCATTGACAGAGAAACAATGATTTATCCCATGATTGCGCCGGCTGGTGATGGAAGAAGGGTGAGACTATGACAATGTCATGCAGAAGCATCATCCATGGTCCTGCTCCTCTTGCATTCCCTTGCCAGGATGCAGTTATTGTGTGGAAAGGACCTCCAACTCTGGAGACCAGGGTTTGAATCCCCACTCAGCAATGGAATTCCACTGGGTGGTTTGGGGCAAACCATACTCTCTCAACCTCAGAGGAAGGCGAAATCAAGCCACTTCTGAACAAATCTTGCCAAGAAAACCCCATGATAGGGCCACCATAAGTTGGAAAGGACTTGAAGGTGCACACCAACAACATCTGTAAAATTGGTACAGCTCCCATATTGTCAAGTGGGAGTGTTGTAGCTAATTCCCTAAATCCCATATTATCTCAACAGAGCATAAACAGTAGTGGAGACCTCATGCTTGCCTCATGGCATGCAGCTCTGCTGTTAAACAGATTGCCTTGGCAGTTCTTGTTTGCCCCTTAATTAATTAATGTGAATTCACTGCTAGCAACCAAGCTATGTTACAGCTAGTCGACCACTCAGATTACTAAGAATTAATTCAGAAATTAATTTACAAAGAAAAAGTTGAGCTGATCTTCAGGCAAACCCCAAATGATCACCTGATTCCTGAGGCTCAGTTTTTGAAAGATTCTTACAGGCCTAGGGCATAACAGAGAGTATGTTTGGGACATCACCACAAAGCACCCATTGATGTGCCGGATTCTTCTCTTCACACTCATGCAACAACAATAAAGGCATATTTGACTCACATATCTAAGTTTTCCTAGCAGCAATTAGTTCAACACAAAATGTGGCATTTGGGCAATTGACTGATTCTACCAACACAGCCTTAATGGAGGTAACTGGCAGAATGGAGTCCTCATCAGTGTGTGCATGCTTAGTGGACAGTTTATTGTCCATCTGCTGCCATTTAATACCCTAAATTTGAATCAAATCTTCATTGTCCAGATGATTAGCAGGTATCCAATGCAATTAAAAGGCGTGTTCCCTTTTAATTATAGCCATTAAGTTGTATTGCATCAGTCATGTTGTATTTCTGGCACCATTGGCTCTATAGAGATGGATGTGCTAATTATGACTTAAAATCTGACAGTCTCCTTCAAGCAACAGGATGTGTGTTATATACAGAGTGATCAGAAGGAGGCTTTATCTGAGTTCCACACTGTACTTGACAATGGCAGGCTAATTTGAAAAACAGAACTAAATAAAACTAAAATACAGGGCGGGTGCAATATAAAGCCTGAAAGGGACACACAGATATGTGCTGCTTAACTGATCTGGTTCACTTTGTCATCCATTCACTTGCTTCACTGCCAGAAGCAAGTCTGCCTGGATAAAAAAGCATCTGGCAGAAAAGACTGCAGAAGGAAATATGATGGGGAGTGTGCAGATTCTTCTGGCACTCTTTTCCTAATGCTAGAATTTCCAATCCAAGATGGTCTCTTATACACAACTCAGTTAACTGTCTCTGGTTGCAAGCCATGCATGTCTAAGATCAGGCACAAAAGTCTCAAAAGTTTTTTCTCTCTTCTGCAATCTCATTGTGAGTATATAATATTCAGAAATCTCATTGGGGTGCATTTAATGGCAATAGGAAGAGTTTTACAAGAAATAAAAGGAATAGGTGATAACCTGACACAATTTGAGGAAATTTTGAAAAGGAGGATTAGAGGAGAAAAAGGGTTAATAGCTATGGTATATAAGTTAATTTTGGAGAAAAAATCAACTATATAAAAGTCAAAGTTTGTCTGTTTGTGAGTTTGTCTGTTTGTCTGTGTCAGGCAGGCAAAGACCTCATATGACTGGCTGTGTGAGGCTGTGTGGGGTGACCTCATAGGATTGGCTGGCCATGAAGATTCTGTGGTATCCTGGGATTGGCAGTTCAGGGAGGCACCTTTAGAATTCTCAGCCAGAGAGCTCAGGCTGGTTGCTATGGAGACGAGGCCTACCAGCAAGAAGGAGGGCAGTGTATTCCCTCATGAAACCAAACTGTATCTTTTAAGAACTCTGAATACAGATTGGTTTGGGGAATATGGGGAAAAGTTACACATACTGGACAAGATAGATTGGGGAGTTAGAGACACAGGATCTCAACTTTGTGTATTTCAACCGCATCTAAGGTAAGGTGATTCCTAAGGTATTTCTTGGGCCTAAGTCAATAGGCCGGTTGCTATGGAAATGAGGCCTAGCAGCAAGGAAGAGGGCAGTGTACTCCCCCAGGGACCCAACCTCTGCATGTTAATAACTCTGAATATAGATTGGATGGGGGAATATGGGGAAAAGTTACAGGCGCTGGACAAGGCAGTTTGTGAATTAGAGACACAGGATCTCAAATCTTTCTAACAAATATCACCAATGAGAAAATAAAATCCCAGGCAATGCCAGGTATATATGCTAGTTTAGAATAAAAGAAAGTTTGATGGGAATATGGGAGAAAGACCTGAGGATAAATACAGAAAGAATAACACTTTAGATCTCTCAGATAAATAAAGTCAAAAATATAAGGGTTAGAGAACAGCAATTAAAGTTAATTAGTAAGTGGTATAAAATCCCACGTCAGATCTCAATGATAAATAAAACCTTTCATCAAATTGCTGGCATGGATGTGGGCAAAAAGGGACAGATACATTCGTATGTGGTGGGAGTGTTCCCATGTACAAAAATTTTTGGTTAGAAATTGTCCAAGAGATCAATAAAACAATGGGGAGAAACTTCCAGTTTAATAAACAGATCTGCTTAATTTTGAATCTAAGAAAATTGGGACTGAGTAAAAAAGAGAATACTATGTATTTTTTTTTAAAGAGCGGTACATGCGGTAAAAGCACTGGGATGGAAAAATAAACAGTGTTGGGATAAAAAGAATTGGACACATTATATAGCAGAATCTCTCTTATCTGATTTTTTTAAGGGAAAGTAAAGGGAAATATAATGGGCAAATAAATTAAACAACCTGATAGGACAATTGGGGCTATTGGATTGACACTGTCAAAGGTGAAAAAGGGTACAAAGACGTGAGAGAAACTATTAATAAAATATTCTACATTTTGGGTAATAGTTATTAAAATATCTTGAGGATTGAGGGAGGATGGGAGGGGGGATTGTTATAATTATAGAAAAGCATTGTAATCTATTATAATATTGTATGTTGTACGGTGGTATTGAATATAAAATCAATAATTAAATTTAAAAAATATTAAAGGAAACACTGTATTGCACCAATTGTAACAGATAGCTTTAAAATATATATTGGGTTGAATGCAGACTGGAATGCTGGGTTTGAAAATTATTTTGATTATCTTAAATACTAGAATTAATTCATTACCAGCACTGATAAAGGAAGATAGTAAATTAAGTCAGTCATAATTAATTGATTATTTAGAAAGTTAGCTTGCAGGGCAGGCTGTGGGATTTACAGAGAATGGCATAGGCGTTGTAACCATGGACCCCAGGTGGTATATTTTGTCATCACCACCTTCTAATTTTTTTTTCCATTTTAAAGCTGCCTCCCCCCAATATGGAATCCCCCTCCAATGGATTTCAGACCCCATCATACAATCGTTGGGTTGAGATAGAGTTGCACTGGAGGACTTAGAGATTGCTAGAGAGAACACTTCTCTAGGCATTGCTAGGTCTTCCAGTGTGACTCTATGCCCTCACTTCCTCTGGAAGTGCGCTCTCTCTCTCTCTCTCTCTCATGGTGATTTTTATATTTATTGCATTTTTCCATTTTTGTGGAGGTCTTGTGCCCCTAACCATCATTAAATTGGAGGGCTCACTGTAATAATAGCTCTTGAACTTTGAAGAAGGAGCATTTCACTTAGAAGATAGACTGTTAATAATTCATAATTTTCATATACTGATTATTGTCTTGTACCTAGCTGCCTTTCAATAACTTCAATTTTATTCAGACTTATCCCTTTGGGATATACTGGTGTTTTTGCACTGTCTATAAATGTTAGCTATGAGATGTTCAGTTCATATCAACACCCGTGTCCTGAATTCAGAGAAGCCATCCTCTTCCATCCTGTGTTATGGGACCATTCTAAAGATATCTGAGGTAATATACATATATAGCAGTTTGATCAATTTACAGTAGGGTTGCAGTTTAGAACTATCACAGACCTTGAGATTTCAGGGCCAAGATCTGAGAACTGGAGACGTCCGTGACGTCATAAGAGACAGGCCCTGGTGATGCAATAATGAGCAACACAGTGATGTTACTATGATAAATTAAGCACTAACTACAGTGACACCCATTACACCATTCAAATTTTTTAAAAATCTAAGTAATGAAGCAAATATATATGCATCTACTTTTTCAAGACACTACTTTCACTCTGAAAAGAAAGTAGAGGGACAAGGCACTGAGAGCTATGAACCCTACACAGGACTGTATCAATGTTAGGAATGCAGTATGTTAAGTTACTCAGTTTTTGAATCTGAACATTTAAAAATACACAACAATTTGTTGTTTGTTCAAACCAGACAGATGGGAGATTGAGAAGCAAACTCCTATTTTAGTCCTAAGGATGTCCCTTGATTTATAATATTTTACAGTTTGTTTATGTAAAACCTGAAAGTTTTTCAGAAATGAAGGTCTTTCCCCCCATAGAGGAATATTGTTCTAGGTTCAGGAATAACTATGAATATATCCAGTTTACTGAAATGAAAGTAGCCTTATGCCTGCCCTGAATGGGATCCAGTGAAAGTACAGGAATTATAAGCAAGCCTTGGCAGCTGTAACTAACATTTCAGGAAGCGTAACAAATGTCAAGTAGGAAGCTGCCTTCCACCAAATCAGAGAATTGGTTTGCCTGTCTCAGTATTATCTATTCAACATCAGGAGTCTTCCAGTGTTTCATACAGAATACTTCCCCAGCCCTACCTGGAGATGCCAAGGACTGAATATAGCACTTTTTACTACCATAGTATGTGTTGTACAAGTCTTTCACCAAAGAGGAAGGGAACCCTTTTTCAGTGTCAGATACCTACCGGTATACCATATATCATGAGTGACATATACTGTGAAATCTATATTATTTTATGTGGTGCTGTAGCCTCACAATGTGATCTTGAATCAAAATGTAGACCTTCATTGAAATATTAGCTGTTTTGCTTGACCAATTCTGTTACAGACTGCTGTTTATAGCAAGAGAGAACACAGATTTGCATGAAACATGCACGTGTGTGTGTGTGGAGAGGCACACATGCATATATGCACACACACACACACACACATTTAGAAATCATTACTGTACTTTAAATAGAAGTAGAATTTATCTTTCTTAAATGAGAAGGACAGTGAAAAGGTGACCTGTGTGTCTGCTTGGGTTGCTTCCTGGGGACATCCATTGATAAGCAAGGCCTTTGCCACTCTCTTTCCTATAGTTCTCTATCTGCAAAATAGAATTAGTCTGAGGGCTGTCATGATTGATGCAATTCTTTACTTGTATTTTTAGCTGAGTTTGCAACCAGGGCCCATGTCAAAGTTGAGGGGTGCCCTTCTGAGTGATATGCCCTCCAAATGCCTCACATAATACTGGTGGGCTCCTCTCCCATATATTTACTGGACTGCAGTTGAGTTCCTGTGCACTTTGCTTGATTTCAAATACTGGTGGGTGCACTGGGAAATGTAGCATATATTTGTCTTGTTTACAAGCTCTGTTTTGAACTGTTTTTTTTAAGTGGTTTTAATTTTATGGATATTTTAGCAATATTTTTTAACTTTTGTATTTTATATACACACACGCATATATAAATATTAGCTGTGTCTTTTTTAACTGTTGTAAGTCACCTTGAGTCCCAAAATGGAAAAATCCAGGAATAATAGTAGTAGTAGTAGTAGTAGTAGTAGTAGTAGTAGTAGTACTGAGAATAAGAATAAGAATAGGAATAGGATAATGTAGTGGCAGTTGAACTTGCAGATGTTCACCATTTCCTCTGATCTGAGAATGCTTCTAGGTGCTGCTATAGTGGTTCCAGAGGTATTTGCTGGAAAAAATGATGGTGGACAGCTGTTGTTGAAGCTTTCCAGTGTGCTCACTGGGACAATAAAAAGGAAAAAAGGACACCAACTAACAAAGGACCTCAGTGGGCTCTCCATGCCCATAGGCCACTACATGGTCTCAGACATATAGGATGTTAAAACAGGCCCTGCTTGTGGCAATTCTGGATGTTTCAAATGCTTTGGCATTATTTCCTCCCTAAAAGAGGGACTTGTGCCGTCTACACAGTAACATTTCTACACTTGCTGTTGAAAGGAGCTTTATCTTCTCAGGTGAAGCTACCAAGGCAGATACTATTTGTAGGAAGATCTACAGGTCCTAATTCTTTGGAAATATTGCCTCTAATTCCGGAATCTTGGGTATCTTCAAGTGATCTTTACAGCTATCAAATAATGGAAAACTTTAAATGGGAGACAAAAGAGTTAACAGAAAGAAAGGTTTACAAAACCAAAAGTGATAAAAAGGAACACTGAATCATGCAGGAGGGTATTTAAGAACACCATATTAGAGGCACAGATGGTCCACATACCTCTGAGCAAAGAAGTAAAAAAGGGGAGAGTAAATATGCCATAGTTAAGCATAGAAATTCAGAAGTTTAAAGAGACATTGTCATCTTAAATCACACCTCTTGAGGAAAATTTATTACTATGACAAGTAATAACTCTGAATGCAGAAGCTGAAAGAAAACGGCTTTTAACAAATGTGTTCTGTATTCTGTTTCCTTACTTGGCCAGAATCCAAAACACACTAGAATCAGAGTCTTCTGCTAAATATTGGATTAGATCTTTTGCATATTTGGAAGTGTGTGTGTATGTGTTTCAATTCCATTTTCAATATTCACCTTGTAGTGAATTTTCAATATTCACCTTGTACTTTTTCCAAGTGTTCCAAGGAAAAAAGACTGTACATGAAATAACAAGTTGGCTTTGTTTTGTTGAAGAAAAAAGAATAAATATAAGTTCTGCCCCCATTCAGTGTTTTTTATGTAGCATGACTCTAGGAGGCATGATGGACCCAGATAACTTGGGTTTTTCTGGATGCCCACCCCCCACCGCCAAGGTAATTGTCATATAATATGGACATTGGTTCCTTTGCCAGCCCCTTGTGGCACACTTGATAGTGAGGAATAATAGATGATCCTGTTCCATAACACCTGGAAGGCCACAAACTGCCAACCTTGATTACATATATTTCATAACAAAGTGCTATCTACTTAAGTGCTATATTTCTGATTTTTAAGTTCTATACATCTTACTTGGGAGAGAGACAGGAACTATTTCTCCATCAGGAGTTCAAGAGCTGAATTTTGTACTATTGTAACACTGTTAATTTTTCTGATAAAATTAAAACCTTCATGAGTACCATACCCATGAAAATAAATCTTAATAAGGATGTAGATTTTTTCCAAAAAAAGCTTCAGTGTGTGTGTTTGTGTCTGTTTGTCTATCTGTATATAGCCCATTCTATGAAATATTTAACTGAAAGCCATGGGTTTTTGTTACTGCTGCAGAATTCACATGCAGTCCAGGAGAGGACTGTGTAAGGAGGAAATTGCCTGAGGCAGAGGTAGTTGGATATAGGATATGATAACTTTAGCATCCTACGCAGGCAACTTTGATGCTTTTGCCTGCTTAATATACCTTGAGTGTACTGAGTTTTAGTCTTCTAGGAGTTGTGACAATAGTGCCATATTTTATATTAAGTGTGGTAGCAGCAAGGCCCCACAATTCAAAAGTTCTCCAGCACTTTTTGATTTGCAGGAAAACATCATCCACCAAACACAGAGGCCATTTCCACACTAGACTGTTATAGTGCTATTATTCCACTTGCAACATCCTATGGAATCTTGGCCCCTCCCTAACCTGCAAACCCCAGGATTCCATAGGCTTGTATGGGCCTCGGAGGCCGCCGCCGCCACGGGGGAAGGCCTGGACACCTCGCGGGCTGCCGCCGACGCGGGGGAAGGCCCGGATGCCTCGGAGGCCACCGCCGATGCGGGGGAAGGCCCGGACGCCTCGGAGGCCGCCGCCACCGCAGGAGGAGGCCCGGACGCCTCGGAGGCTGATGCGGGGGGAGGCCCGGACGCCTTGGAGGCCACCACCGATGTGGGGGGAGGCTCGGACGCCTCGGAGGTCCCCGCCAACACGGACGGGGCCATTAGCGGTGCCGGGCCCAGCCCAGGGCTTGCCCCGGCAGGCGGGGTGCCTGCAGGCTCGCCGGGGAGGGCAGGCCCCGGCTTCAGTCCGAGGGCTCCACCCACCTGCGGTTCCGACTCAGAGGAAACTGCCGCCCCTCCTCCCATGTTCCAGCAACGGTGGCAGGGGAAAGAGGCAGTCCGCCAGTCCCGGCGGCTGCTGGAGAAGCGGGTGCGGGCTGAGAGCTCTCAGCTGTGAGCCCGGACCTGATTGGTCGCCGCTGGGCCAAGGAGCTACTTAGGACGGGCACTGGGAGGGGAGGACCATAGAGCAACAACCGTCGGTCTTCTGCGTCCTCCTCTGCCTGTGTCCGGATCCAGCCCCTCCCTCTGGCAACCGCGTCCAGCCTCCCTGGTGGCCGAGCACTTGGTCTTTACTTGGGTGAAGTAACCCTTTCTTTGCTTTAGGAAGTAGCCTGCATTTCCTTTGGGACTTAACCTTTGTTTTGGGACTGATTTACGTTTGTGCGGGGGCTTGCCTGTGGGTGTGCTGTAACCCTCTGTTTACTGGCTGCTAATAAACACTGTCAGCTCCAGCCGCTCGCCCCGTGTCTACTTGGCCTCCGCCTGCCGCCGACAAGGCTATTGAAAGTGGAATAATAGCACTATAACAGTCTAGTGTGGAAATGGTCACATTCCCTCTGACCTTCACTACACTAAATACAGTAGCTGTAGAAGACAGGGGATGGATTTCCTCATCATCAACAGTTTATTATTGTGAACTGTCCCTGATGAAATGGAATGCATATCGGGTTGGCTTTTTCTTCAGTAGGTGATAGACCCATTAGCTTTACAAGACACCTGTTCCTGGTGAAGATGGAAACTGCTAGAAAGTGATTTGTTGATATGGAACAACATAGTAACCTGCATTTGGGGGCTTTCCTTGAAGGCTGTGCTGCAGAGATTGTCATGATGAGTATTTACACTTCAAAATGTATCACTTCACCAGTCTTATATTCTGTGACAAGAGTGTTAGATCTTTCTAGTTCTATTCTACTTGCGTGGCAAAAGCATTTGTATATAATTTAGAAAGGAGAATGGCCTCCACATGGAAGCATTACACAGTGGCTTTCCTTGCTATATTTGCATAATGCTTTCATGCTTATTGCTTTTGTTAGTAGAGTTATTT
Source organism: Ctenosaura bakeri (assembly GCA_948474755.1). NCBI lineage: Eukaryota > Metazoa > Chordata > Lepidosauria > Squamata > Iguanidae > Ctenosaura > Ctenosaura bakeri. The sequence continues at coordinate 121,534 of CAOLHI010001590.1, forward strand.
GTTTGAGTTATTTCTTGACACACAATACTGTTACATCAATTTTGGAGGAAATCCATCAGTATTGCTTCATCTTATTTTTTTCAAGCATGCAGACTAAAAGAATGAAATACCAGTAATCACAGAAGTATCCAATTTATCACATGCTATTCAAAATCCATTACTTTTTCTGCTTTTATTTATTATCGGCTATGAATACTGTTTGGTTTATGTTCGGGTCGTACTTCACAAAGGATATAAAAATGCTATAGTCAGTATTAATTAGAAGTAGTATGTTTTTATATAGCTTACTGTTATACGTTAATGGTTCATTAGAAGTCTGATCATTAATGACATAAAGTAGAATGCCAAGAGCCCTGTATTTTTAGGAACTAAAAAGGCTGCTTCTAATTTTATTTTTTTAAAGAAAATGTTATTAATAGAAATATGTTATATACACACACACACACACATATATATATATGTTATATACAGTGACATTTCAAAATGAATTCCAAATGAAATTTGGATTCAATGAATTCAAAAGCAGATACCCTAATATTGCAAGAACTATACTTGTTAAGTAGATTTTTAAGTTAATTAGTTGTGATTTTGTTCATTATAGTTCTTACTCATAATAGCTTTCATATACTGCCTAATAAGTGAAAAAAAGTTTTTAAAGAATATTTATAAAACTCTGATTCTTTAAAAAAAAAACTTACTTCAGAAATATTTATACTTCAGCTACATCAAGATCTGATGCAGAGGATATCTGAAAGCTTTTCATCTCAGGTTCTAAGTATGTGTGAGTGACTCCCAGGCCAGAATTTGCAGGATATATAGTTTGCTGCCAATGTGAGATGTAGCTGGCCCATTTAGAAATATACTGTGCTTATTCTATCCCTCCCCACACCCTGTTGTTGTTGGTTTTTTTAACTTGTGCCACCACTGAGCGTAAGTTGAGGAAGAATGATATTTCTGACAGGAAGGCAGATTGGCCTCTCCTAAAACTGCAAACCTCAGGATTTCATAGGACGATGCAAGTGGAATAATAGTGCTATAACAGTCTAGTGCAGAAATGGCCTAGGCCTCCCTACATCTACTCAGATACATCTTTCAGTAGATTTTTTTATTTACTTCCTTACATAAAGATAGGATTTAAGCATAGCTTTAAAAGACATTTATTGTTCTAGAATTCCCAGAATTCCCCAGAAGTCATGGTGTATTTTTTTTAAAACTTTTCTAAACTCCGGATTTGCAACACTAAGTGATGATGTACCAGGCTGTCAGCAGAACAAGAGACTTGGACTCTACACATTTTTGCAGTGGCACTGGCCTTGTAGAGTTTTTTTTTTTTTTAAAGTGCTCATCTCCAGTAAGATTCTGACATACTCTGACTAAACAATTTTGTTCTTAGTGAGACTCAGGTTATTCAAAAGATTATCCTTGCAAGTTACTCACTCCTCCATCATTATTATTGCCTTGAATCCCATGCAAAGAGAAAGGAAGGATATACTTTTTAAATATAAAAAATATTAATTTTATTAGTTATTGTTAATAATTATTGCAGTTAGGATTGTAACTATACTTTAAACTTTCTGAATAGTCTCAATGAGAATTTTGGCCATAATTATGGTATTTTCATTTCAAGCAGGCAAAAAGGCTATAAATTGTTCTGACACTAGGCAAAGTTTGGTATTCTGCTTAGGTATTTGGGCAAACAGAAGGGTAAACCAAGAATATTATTTAGAAAAGAAAGACAGTTTTTAAGGTTTCCTGTGCAAGCTGTTTCATTTGTTGACCCAGTGGTAAGTGTTTAACAACAATGACAACAGACCACATTTTGTTGGAATGGGAAAGGTCCTAACTTTATTGGTTACAGCTGAATAGGCTTGGCCCACATCATGGGTCTGGATCCAAACTTTGGTTGAGCAGCCAGTTGGCCAATGGAAACCCATTCATTGGTTGACATATCTGCCAGCTGATGGCAATATGGGTAGCCCTGGAATGCTGGGTTGCCCAGGAAAGGCAGCGGTGGCAATCCACTTGCCACCTGGAAATGAGGCATATCCACCTGCTCCTAACCTAGACATCATCTGGTTGTGTACACCACCAATGTGTCTTAAGAGAATAACCCTTACTGGAAATGAGGGGCCCTATCTACAACTAAACTGGATCCAGCCTTCCACTGAAAACCTTCCAAAGTTGTAAGAATCAATATTAGCAGTATGATATCTCTAATGAAAGAATAATCTGTACCAAAACCCCCTGTATTGAGGAATGTTGGGTAGAGGTGATATAATCAAACCAACTGACTGTTAGTGTGGTGGGGAAAGCTGTTTATGTGGGCAGGGAGTAGACTTGAGTGAAGCTTCCACTTGCTCCCAAGCCCCATCCTCTGCCAGCCAAACAGATTGCCTCTGACTAGTTTTCCTTCTCCCTACCAGAGCTAAGGAGAATCATATGGGCTTCTGGGTATGATAAACAGCCACAGTACCCAGAACACAACACGCATTCTCATTTCATCCATAGCCATAGTTTACAAATTGGCATTCCCAGTGAGTTAGGCAACATGTTTTCTTAAGAAAGGTATGCTCTCCTCTTCATTAGCATCTACTTTATATGTATATTCCTAGTCTGTATTTTAGACAGCAAAAGCAACATTGTTGGAGTTTTTTTGTGTGTGCACAGAAGTTACTCCATCCTCCACAACTGTGGACATATCTCACAACTATAAATAGTTTTAAATCAGCTAGTAAAAACAAATTGTACCTAGGGTAAAGCCATCAGAAAAGGTACAAGATATGTGACATTGGCCCTTTTCACACATGGAGGGAGAAACGGGGAACGCGCTGAAACGGAGCTTACTGGCAGCCAGGTAAGTCTGTTGCCACGCGGAGCAGGGCGAGTTCGCTGCTCCACACTCCTGCGGTGTCCTGCAGCATCTAAAATGGCGGCTACCAACCGGAGAAGCTCGCCAACCGGAAGCCTGCCCGTGGCAGATCTGCAGGCACGCACTTGCGCGCGCCTGCAAATCTACACCGGGGTGCTGTGACAGAGCTGCATGGGGCTGCACACTCTGTGCTTTTTAAAAACCTCTTAAAAGAGGTTTTTAAAAAACACGCGGCGCCACCACTTCCGGTAGCTTCAGAGCGGTTTGGGGTGTGGAACTACGCTAAAGTAGTCCACCCCAATCCACTCCATGGTGTGTACGACCTCCGTTAGAGGTCGCACTGCCCTGTTTTAATTACCCCATGTGAAAAGGGCCATTGTTCCCCAAATGCAAAGGTAGGAATAGTGGCTGTACTGATGATGTTGAACTGCAGATCCCAGCATCTCTCACCATTGGCTAGGATGCTCAGGGCTGCTGGGAGGTGACGTCTAGCAATGTCTGGAGGGCAACATGATTTCCTTCCTTGCCCTGGTGCCTGCACAAACACTAGTGAGAACAGCTAGCTCAAGCAACACCTTGTCTGAAGAAAGTGCAGTGAGTTGTACAAACACTTGTGAAATGGCTTACACAAATAGGAAGAAAGATTTTGCACATGTTAGAGGATTAAAGATGATTTTCTTTGTCCAGTAGAAGCTTTAAGCTAGTGTAATGACACCACTGAATACAACCCAATATCAGCAGGTGAGTGTTTTGAAAACTGACTGTTTGCTCACTCTGTTCAGTAGTGAAACAAGAGTCAAGAGACATATTCAGAGATGGCTGTGTTGGCTGAAAGAATTGGCATTTCCCTCTAAAAGTAATAATATGAGGAGGGAGAAGGAACTAATACCTTATTAGTATCTCTTGCACAACCATAAATAAGACGTTCTAGCTTTTGTTGTTCAAGTAAGAATGATTAGCTATCTAGAACTTAATGGGACCCTCAACAATTATTGGTTTATCTATTTCTTTCTATAGTACATAAGTCTTTTAGCTGTGTATCAATTTCAGATTAACATTGGTATGGGAGGGAGGGTCTAGAACAGAGTCATTCTGCCCACAACCTTTATGAAGCTGATACAAAATCCACTTGATTGGAAACTCAGAAGAATGCAACTCAGCCACAGTTGTAAACATCTTGATGTTTGATAAGCAATGTCACAGCAGGAGTAACTTCCAAGCCCAGCTGTATGGATTTCCTCTGCTCTCTAGAAGGTACTACACCCTGTGTATTGTTTCCAAGCTACATTTAACACAATTGCCATCAGCACTTAGGAAGCAGTTACCACAGAAACCCAGCAGAGACCAATTAGTCACATGATTAAATTATTTAAAATAACCCAGGGCATCTGCTGCCTTGTTCAACTTGTTTCTTTCCATTTTCCATGGCATTCACATGGACCTGTGAGAAGTGGCAGAACTCATATGCTTTCAGATACCAATAAATAAATATGTATTTTATATTTACAGTCTCCCTTATCTGCAATGCTCACAATCAGCAAGCCAAATGTTTTAAAAAGCAGTACATAGGCAAAATGTTTTAAGATGATCTGTGTACAAGTTCTTTACATACACACTTCCAGGTTACTGAATTTTTAAACACACACACACACACACATTTAGGAGGAAGTGATACAATTTGTAATCTCACATTAAATGCAAGGTACATATCACTTTTTAATTATGCTTTATTGATTCATGTGCTCTAAGTCTGTCTTCTAATGTGTTTTCATATGGCATCAACTTTACATAACATTGAAACAAACAATGGTATGATTTGTTACATGATAAGTATGAGGATTTAGAAACATTTTCACCTGTTAAAATTTATGAGTTCTTTTAATGCTAGCTTTAACTGTATTTATTCATGTACTATTTATATCCCATATTTCTCCCATGATAGGACTCAAGATAGCTTACAGAAATTTGAGAGAAAATTAAATTGAAGTCTTATTTTACAAAAGTTTAAAAAGAATTGAATGACAATAATATTAAAAACATTTAAAACAAAATTACTAATAAAAGATTAACAAAATAAAATACAGCACACCACTTTACATGTACAACTGCTACATAATTTAGAACTCAAAGGCTTGTTAGGGTGGCTTGGCCCAGTCATGCATTCATTCCCTTTTACAGTTATTCACTCACTTGGGCAGGTATGAGGGGATGGGATGGGATGGGATGGGATGGGGGAACAGGAGGAGGGAGGGCAAATAGTATGCAAGTCTCTGGGGTGAAGGGAGGGAGTACCACTGCTGTAACAGCAGCTTCTGCGTCCCCTTCCTGCAGCTCTTTTCCTCCTCCTGCTGTGGCCACTATCCTGCCTGCCCATCCCAGCTCTCTTTTATTTCCCCCCACCATCCCACTCCCTTCATCTGTCCTGTGCATCACTTGCCATCCGCATGTTTCCCCCATCCCATCCAATTCCCATCTCCTTCCTGAGTGAGTGAATGAGAGAACACACACATGTGTAAGGGAATATGGGTGGAGTCAGTCCCAACCACCCCACTAGTTTAATTTCCTCCCAGTGACCAAAGATCTGACCACTGACTTAGCTGAACACAGCTTGAGGTGGACACCAGTGTTATCAAAGTTGCTATTAAAAATGGTGCAGGGCAGCAGCACAGGTGGCATCAATTACTCTGCAAGTAATCAAATCCACAAAGGTCAAACCTGCAAATGTGGAGGGACAACTGTAAGTTATTTCTGCATTTGTCAGTTAATAGTGTTGTTGCACTCAGGTGTGCTTAAATGGTTCAAGCTGCCTGTATTGGAATGTTGCTATGGAATCAATTGGCAGGGAAGGCCAGAAATCTCAGGTTATTCTGGAAAGCAAAAATGCACAGACTTATTGCTGCTTAGTAAATCATGTGATTGTCCTCCATTCTGTTCTTGTCCCTTTAATGAGAAACACAAAATATCCAAATTGTAGTAAAGATTTGGTTTTTCTGTCATTGATATTTTTGAGAAAAGGACCACAATCATTTTTCTTCTCTAGTTGTCATAGAAAATAAATGAAAATATGCCACACTCATGTAATTATATTAGATTTCTTGGGTGCTGGAATGAGGTTACATTGCTACATGGCACATAAGGTAAAAAGTCAGTACCTAAAATAGATCAAGCAATACTAAAGGAAAACTGCAGTAGAAGTAGTCAAACTGCCACAGTTTGTGTTGGCAAAAGAATTTGCAATTTATTTGCAATAGAGTTCCCTTTCCTCATTTTTATTTATTTTTATTTTTAGCTTTAGAAATAACCTTTTTTCAATTTTGTGTTTATTAGACAGGAATCTAAGATCTGATGTTTAAACTGTGGCTAAGGGTAGCCATTTATGCATTGCCAAACATCTAAGGACCAAAGGTAAAGTGTTTTTAAAATGGGAAAAAGAGGAAAAGCTGGCCTTTATGGCAGTGGCTACATAAATGGGGCTATGTGAGGGGTTTTCCTGTCTTCATATTCAAAGTGTCCACTGCACTGTTGCTTAAGAAATCTGAATGCTCTGGACTGAATCCAGATTTAGGTATGTGTCTGATCTTAGACGTTATACAGGGTCAGTCCTAGGTAGTGCTTGAATGGGAGTCCACCAATGAATACCAGGTACTGTAGGCTATATTTCAGAAGCTGGAACTGGCAAAACCACCTCTGACTATTCTTTACCTAAGAAAACCCTATGAAATTCATAGGGTCATCAGGAGTTGATAGATGGCTTGAAAGCACATAGACACACAACAGGGATGGTGAAAGTGGATTTCTCCATACTGTCCCACCCCTTCATTCCTCTTCATTCCCTGAAAATGGTGCACGGAGGGACTGGAGAATGTGGTGAATAACAGACTGTATAGGGAGTTGAGGAGGAAGTCTCCAGTAATCAAGCAGTACACAGCTTCTGTGACCTGAGTGTGCATTATTTGGGGAGATACCACATCCCCCAGCCACCTCACTCTGTGAGGTTTCCATACATTCTATGTGGCACTGGTGTGTGTGTGTGTAAACAGAGAGAGGCTATCATGGGGAAATGGGGGTGAGAAAGTTTTCCTCACTTCCACTGCACATATCTCATCCTCCTGATGAGTTTTAACAAGGTACATGACTATAAAACATAAATGCAATTGTCTACTTTATTATGCAGCCTACCCCTCCTCCTGCAATTCCAGTGTCCTAATTATGGGCTTGAATAGAATTGCTAATATCTGGCTTAAAATGGAGGACTACATGTGTTAGAACAGAATATAAACAATGCCTAGAAGTAGTAAAGGACTGAACTGGAAAGGGCTAGTTAAGAGGAGATTTGCTTTCTGTTCCTGAGCGTGGTGGTACAAAGTAATGTACCTTTCCAGTACAGTTTCCGTGTAAAGAGGGTTGACAGAATACCATGAATAAATTACAGATCCCCAGGCACATTAATGCATGCCTAACAGAGCAAGCAGAAACAACACTTAATCTACAATGCACTCTTATGGGTTGGAAGAAAGAATTGTCTGCAAGTTAAATGTATTTTTTAAAATGTGACAGAATTTTTAGGTATTGCTCAAACAGGGAAAAGGTGTAGTAATATATATATAACACACACACACACACACACACACACACACACATACATACATAATTTAAAGGGTATTAATTTATACTGCTAAGATATCAGACATTCAAAAAATTTGGTAAGCTTGGCTAGCTCACACAGCTATTGGAAAAGAAGCAGATACCTGGCAACAATGGTGTACAGATGCCTCTCTATGAGGCTGAATCTGATTATGGTGTGAAGGCCATTCCCATGTAGTCAGCTTCAATCCACTGTCCTAAAATCCAGTAGGAAAGGAAGGAAAGCTGATATTGGATGTGTTGTAGCTAATATGGCTTTGTACAATGGTTTTATAAGGGCAATCAATATGAAGGGAAAGGAAAGCTCTCACCAAATAATTACAGAAATAGATAAACTTAAAGATAGGAGCTGCAGAATGGCTATTCAATTAAAAACCCATGGATTGCATGAACTTTAATTAATTGATGCAATAAATACATTTAAACAATATGCAAACACTAGAGAAACCCACGCAGTTATTCTAATGATTGCAGCATTTGCTGGCAAGTACTAGGAAAAATGTTATATTTCTGATTTACAAATGTCTGCTTTCCAGTGTTGCAGAAGCTTTAGTGAGAATTATGAGTGGTGAGTGTCTTTGTGCAATAAGTGTGTTTGTGGGGGCGGGGATGGGGGTACTGATTTTTTAAGACTGCAGACTTTAAAAGTCAACCAATATCTAATTGTGTGCTAAGGAAGCTTACTCACATATCTTACTTGAAGAAAAGAAAATTAAGAAAGTAACAATAGTAATTTTATTTTATTTTTAAAGTAAGAAAGAGGAAGAGAACTATTTGTTCCTGAAACTAGTTGCAAGAGTACTGATATATGTTAAATATTAGGGGAAAGATCTTTCTTAAAAATAAGAGCAAATAATCAATGGGGATACTTTTGTTGTTGCTGTTGTTATTGTGTGCCTTTAAGTGAACTTCAACTTATGGCAATCCTATTGCAGAGTTTTCTTGGCAAGTTTTCTTCAGAAGAGGTTTGGCATTGCCTTCCTCTAAGGCTGAGAGAAAATGATGTGCCCAGTGGCATCCAGTGAATTTTCATGGGTGAGCAGGGATTTGACCCCTGGTTTCCTATGGTTCTAGTCCAGTATTCAAACCACTACACTGTGCCAGCTCCCCTAATGCAGATAACAGAATATTTTTCCTATGAGTTGGCAATGCAAAGCTGAATATGCACTGTGGCAAATGCAAGGCACCCAAGCCTCACACTCAGGGCCTGCCCAGCCTGACACCTCTTTGTGATCAGACCTGAACAGCCAAGGAGATCTCTGAGTCAAGCCATGGCCAGGACAAACGGGTCTCCCTCAGTTCTCCTCTTCTAAGAATGCAGTCCCTTCCTCACTCTTGTCCCCCCTTGGCTTCTTCCTTTCAGGACTCTCCCCCTCTACTGCCTTCCCTAAATCTGCCCTTCTCCCAGATGTAAGGATCAGCAGTGATTTATATTTTCCAAGACTGTGGTACTGTTGGCACTAAGGTCAAGATGGTATTATTGGTAGCCTGTATATTCCAGAATTCAGAATGAGACTCTGTGACACTGTTTTAAGGAACACAGAACTTCAAACATTTATTGTAACACTGTTGCTTTAAATGCGTCTTGTATCTAAATGTTTATAAACAACACAACATTCTTCTCTCTCTCTCTCAATTCATTCACTATCTTTCGTACACCCAATTTCTCAGTTCTCTCTCCCACAGAGCATTTCAAATCTCCAACCTCTCCCAAACACACCACAAATCACACTCATCTTCAAATACACACCAGACAGTTAAAATCCGTTATTCTTTCCTCTTTCCACCAGCCCCTCCCCTGGGCTACCCAAGGTTCCATTTCACCAGCCAATCAGCTTAAACACTCTCAGTTGCCAAGGAGGCTCTGTTGTCAAGACCCCCTCCCATCAGGTTCGTGACATACACTTATCAAGCAGATGTGATTTGCAGCATTTTCTACTTTGGTCCAGGAAACCTGAATGGAGCTAAACTATCATGTGGTCTCTGTCTGGTTTCAACAACCTATTTCACACCTGCCACTGTCATATCCCCCTTTTTGTACGATTTCTGAAAGAGCTTCGAGCATACTGCCTGTTACTCAAAAACGCCAAGTTCTTTCCCAGAGCTTGGAAAGTTGCTTTCATAAGTGATTGCTTACAATTTCAGTCCCTACCCCTCATCACAGCTTCACTTGTAGTTTTTTAAAGGTGAACGATAATTAATTTTTTTTTTTAAAAAAAAATCAGAATGCTAGCAGTTACTGGCTGTGCAAAACACACCTAAGTAGTGATACCACACAGCCCTGCTAACAATAACAGTAACTCATGCAGTTACAGTTACTAAAGAAAGATGGAGTTATTCTTTGTTGCCCTACAAATACAATATAATTTGTTTATGCGTTAGCTGTTGAAAAGATTGTTTACTAGTAAACTGGTGATGTAGGCTGTATTTCAGAGGAAAGAACTGGCAAAAGGATCTCTGAGTATTCCTTGCCTAAGAAAACCCTATGAAATTCATGGGGTTGCCATAAGTTGACAGGCAAATTGAAGGCATGTGCGCACTCACACATTATATGTAACAAGTTACTTCCAACCTCAGCACCTTGCCAACAACATAACTTTAGAAACATTTCAAGTGTGTGCTTGTGTTACAGTTAAAGTGACTTTAGCAGTCTTGATACAGCAACTTTTTACAGCAGCAGCAGCATGCGGAAATGATTTTTTTTTTTTTTAATGCCACTTTGCTAAGTGTCTATTACAGAGCAACCACAGGTGGCAAAGGAATAACAGAGAGAATCTGATGCTCTTGGGCACCATGGTCAGGGATCTCAGCAGTGGTAGAAGAATGCAGGCGAGCATTTCTGTGGCCCAGGATTACTCCAAACCATAAAGGGAGGCAAGGGAGAGTTATGTGATTCCTAAACTACATGATTAGTTCCTGTGAGAATGCTTGTATAAGAAAGAGAAGGATGCAAGTATAGAATTGATGGACACAGAGTCAGCCTGCATAGGGAAGGTAGTGCTCGGAGCACTAGGCACATCATTTCTCTTATTGCACAAAACTGTTTCATGGTAGACAGTTATTTATTGTGACTGGCTACCAGTCTGGCTAAATCCCAAATAAAGAAGTGAATCAGACAGATGCAGACCAATTTGTATGAGCTCTGGATGGGAACAGAATTGTCCAATTCAGTTTTGAAGTGGAACAAGCATAGTCTGAAGTGCTTTAGACTGATCCATAAACTCAAATACTATGTCCCAATGTGATCAGATAAGGAAGACACCAAAGGGGTATAATGCAAAAAGTATTGTGCAATTTGATGCAAGAATTTCACTAGCTCCCTACTGTCACAGAGCTTATGGCAGGGGTGTCAAACTCAATTTCATCTTGGGCTGCATCAGCATTATGGTTGCCCTCAAAGGGCCAGTTGTATCTGTAAATCTTGGAGAGAGGCAGGTAACAAATAAATTATTATTATTATTATTATTATTATTATTATTATTATTATTATTATTACATAAATGTATCTACTCTTTTATCATATTAAATAATTGCCTCTGCATTTGATTATTGCTAGTTTTAGTAATAACTAGCTCTGAAACTAGAAGTCTAGGAAAAATAATGGCAAGCAGATATTCAAGTGTATAACTATTGTACAATTTATTAAAAAAATGAGTTTTGAAAACAGAAAGTTATTTTTTTTTAAATCATCAGACAAATATTACCAAGCACTGTTAATTACATTAACTTTGTTTAACGCTTTGGTCCCAGTTGAGACCCTCTCTGTTCCTCTTTCTGCCCCTAGATCTTCTCTGTGCCTCTTTCTGCCCCCCACCTCCCCTGTGCCTCTTTCTGCCTCCCTGCCCCTCTCTGTACCTGGTAAGCCCAATCCCCACATTGCGGGCCCTGGCTGCTGGTATTCTGAAGAGGGGCTCAGCAACCAGCACTCACCATCTACTTCTACTTCTGACTGCTCCACTGTCTGACTCTTGCGAGCCATGTGGAAAGTTGCCATGGTAACCTCCAGCAATGCTGTGATGGTGAGACTTGAATGGAGGAGCAGCCAGAAGTAGAGGCAGGTCATGAGTCCTGGCTGCTGGGCCCCTCTTCAGAATATAAACAGCTGGGGGCCTGCAATGTGGGGATCAGTTCACCAGGCAGGGAGAGTGTCACAGCTGCAGGAGAGGTGCGAGGGCCACCTGAAATGGCCTGGTGGGCCAGATTTGGCCCACAAGCCTTGTATTTGACACATGTGGCTTATGGCATAGGATTGCATGTAGTCACTGAAGTTATATAATTAATCATTTCTTCATCCTGTTGTAGTTGTAACAGATTGTAAAAGAGCTGGGTTGCTCTTGATTGCTGTCTGAATCCTGGGTCTTTTTATTTGCTTTTGGTATGTTGATTAGCTTCACTTAATCTTCTGCCATTCTTGTTAATTTTTCTCTTTAATGAGTCAATGTGGTTGCAAAATATACCCATCTCCCATTTGTCTTTGGTTGTTGTTGTTCTTGTTGTTATTTGGGTGTGAGATGGAAGGTATGTAGTCTGATTCACCACAGAAAAGGCAGAGCATTCTCTCAGCTAGTCTGAGGTGGGAGCAGATCCTAGGATTGCTGTCTGCTTTCAGTGTAAGTGGCAAATGATCAAAGGCTAAAAAATTCTTACAGTACCATCAGCTTGCTCCAACATTTTAAGAGGAAACACCAAACACGCTTGCCCAGGACAGAGGTAGAAAAGTCCCAGTGGCCAGGCTGCTTGGGAACTGAGCAACAAGAAAAGAGTTATGGCAGAAGCAGCTTGTGGTCTCCCCACCTCCCCAGGAGACTTAGCATCAATTGAAGTGTTAAGGGGGGAATATAAGGCCACAAAAGGAAACTTTCTGCCAACAGTCCTGATTACCTTATATTTTAAAGTTCCCCAAATAAAGCATGTTTTCATCACTCCTCTACTTTCTTATACTGTGTCATTGGATTGTGTTGGTTGGTTTTCAGGTAGGATTAAATAGCGGGGAAGTACCCTTTCTTCAAGTACTCTGCCATTTATTATATAGCTGACTGGTGCTCTAGGGAGATAGTGTGAGATCAAAAGCAACATGAAATGCCTTGACACGTTCAGGCAGTCATCAACAGTTTTTATAAGTTATTTTGGAAAAGTAGATTTGTGAGCTTATCATATGAGGTAGGTAATCTGCAATTATAGTGGGATAACTGCATCTTTGGTTTGTACTATGTTATGTTGTTCCTCTTCTGTTGTTCTGATGGAAGACCATTTGGAAATTGTTTCTTTTACAACCAAAATTAATCCACAAATAACTTCCTTTTCCACTATTGTTCTGCTACAATTTCAAATGTGAAATCTAGTTCCACTTTATGCTGAATTTGGGTAGCCAGGTGGTGTTCTTATGGGTGTACTTTGGATGTGGCTTAGATACCCTTCACTTATATTCTTGTACTAGGAGGCTTCAGTTGAGGAGGAGAAGAGCAGAAATTTCAATTTGAGCTGGAAAAGTAAATGAGAAACACTTTTTTTTATCTATAGAAAAAAAAAGAGGAGGAAGCTGAAAAGGTAAAACTTTACTCCCTGTCTCCCCCATCCCACCATCTTTTCCAGCTGGAGCGCTGCAGTTCCTGAGTCAATTTTGTGTGTGTTTTGCATGTGCACACATTTTCTCTCTCTCACTCACACACACACACCTAGAAATGGAAGTGGAAAAGAGTCTTACATTTAAAAGGGCATTTATTCCATCAACCCTGCCTTCTGCCTCTTTTTATTACTTCCAGCTTCAGACTCAGTTAGTCGCTGGCAGATGAAATCCAGTAGCTACTTTAGTCTGATCTATACTAAATTAGCATGCTGAATTTTCACATTGCAAGGGGGAGAAAAGGCAGAAATATAGGAGTGTTATTCATAATTTGTGATTAAATAAATGCCTTTTCAAACAGAAGACTGATTACATTTATATTTCTGTGAGCATGGGTATCTATGTAGATTTATATGTGTGAAAGTCTATAAATGGAATTATGTAGCTTTGGCTGTAAGAAGATGTATGTGTGAGAGTTTCCCTGGCTTATATCAAAAAAAGATTCTAATTAGTGAGGGGGAAATTAAGGGTAATCTCCAGGGAAATGGCCAAATAATTCCAAAGTAGGAAGAGTGGTGGGGATAATGTCTTGGAGGAAGTACTGGGTAGACAACTCTGTCTCCTGTGTGAGATACAGTTTTCCCACAAACAAATGCTGAAATCCCAGAATGGTTCCCTAGGTGTGAAAGGAAAGAAAGGAATCCTGACTGTATAGTGTTTTTAGTTTTTAGTAAGAGAAAAGCCTGGTGTGATAAACTAGCACAAAACCCCTGGAGTTACCCATTTGAAAATAGGCTGGGATATTTCCCCCTTTAGGGTCTATTGTGTCTCCAATTGATTTATTGCCTTTATATGCTGTCTTTCTCCCAGTGCGAGACCCAAATTAAAAGAAAGTTACAGCCAATTTTTGGCTTCTATGAGAAATGACTGGTAATTTGGATTCCCAAATCTTGATTTAGATTTGGAGTCCAAATCTATACAGACCATATCAGCCCAGATCCAAATTGCCAATGTGACTCTAAATTAAATCAGGAGAAATATGCACATCCATATTCTTTATTAAAGCCACTTTCAACAGCCATTGTTTAGATGGTACCTGAAGCAAAATAAAAGGTAAACAATTTTTTGGATGTTAAATACATGAAGCCAAAGGCATGCTTTGCACAGTGGAGCAAAGACTAGGTTGAAGGATTGTAAAGTAAGATCTGTCTTCTTTATTATCTTGGCCGCCTATAATGTAGTAGACTCCTCTGTCAATTCTAGAGAGATTTAAAGCTATAGTGACGTGTTCCTCTGCTTCTGGGCAGGAAATCAGATATGACTTATTCCTAAAACATATCTGTAAATAATTCCCCCCCCCACTCAAGATTGTCTCAGAAAAATGCAACTGTCCTGAACTCTTTGTAGCTCTTGCTTCTAGAGTAAGTTTATTATCCATCATCTTTCTCTACCTTAAGATATTTAAAGGTTGAATAATATTTATCTTGAAAATTTCCAGCACAGTTTTACAAGTACAGAGAATTTAGAAAATAGTCAGCTTGGCATTGCAATTTGATGTTTTGCAATATTTTTGTCCTAATGTTGTAAGATGCAATCTCTATATAGTTCAATGCAAGAGTATATTTAAGAAAGGAATTATGACAGATTCATCTTACCAGGTTGAAAGGCCTTTTGTTTCCACTTACCTTTCTGAAAGATGACATATTGCATTTTCTAATAATATTTTTTCTTTCCCCATTGGGCTTTATAGCCATAAAAGTTCCTTGAACATCATTGCCATTTCAACAGCTGTCTAAAGTCTGTTTGGTCTAAACTGTCTGGACTACATAATCATTAAAGCTTGTCAGATCTTTTATACATCTTTAAATAAGAAGACAGTCTCAGTAAGGACTATAGCAATAGATATATTTACTAGTATACTGGGGTCCCTCAGTTCTATCAGATAGGGCAGGGAATAATTTGTATTTTTCTATAGGTATTCCCCACTGAATTCTGCTGGCAGGGTTTTTCCATAAATAAGGATTGTAGCCAAAAGGATGCAGTGCTGATGTACAGCCTACATTTGGGGGGCTACATGTGTAGAAAACGTTTCAATTAAAGAGGTATGTAGTTGTAAGGAATTACCCTCCAAATTAATACCTTTTAATGGGGCTTTATTCTGAACAAATATGTTTGGAATCAGAATTTTGGTCCTCAGAGACATTTGGGAACCATGTTTCTCATTCACTCTTCTCACTGTAATGTTGTGAACAATTAGCTACAATCGTGTTTCTAAATGAGTTGTATACCATTAAGATTTTTTTTTTTTTGGTTTGCATTATATGACCTCTTTTCTATCTGCTAAGCCACTATGACATAATCAGTGCTACTTTAATATGCTGCTGAGAATATTGTTTGTTGTGTAAAGCTGGCAAGATGTTGTTTTTTTCTCCAAAGGGCAGATGCATCATTTCCAGTGTAACATGCGATGTAATAATTATAGGAGATATCATTAGAGTAGATTGTGAATATGATTGTTTAATACTTAGGTTTTGTCTGGAGTTAGGAGTTATCTGTGGGGCCAGTTCAAACACACTGTATGTTGCTGACTGCATGGAAGAATGTTAAGTGTGAACTGGACTATGCAGCTGTTTGTCATTTCTGCTACCTCAGAAGCATTTTGCCTTCATCAGTGTGATCGTAGGAATCAGAGCAGCTGTATTCATGTACGGCTTGTTTCATTCACACTTCAGTCATCTGTGCAACTAAATAAATAAGTCAAGCACTGTATTAATTTTTTATCCCACACCTTCATCACATCTGTACTCAAAGGTCTGCTTACAATAAAGAATAAAATTTAGGACAGGAGCAAACAAGGTAGCCTCCTTTGCCATTGACCTTTAGATGAGGTCACATACTTTAGTACTTTTCTGGTTATTTATCCATTTTGTATTTTTATTTAACTTTAATATTGCTGTATATGCATCATACTACACACAATGTTGTGTGTTTCCACAGAAGAAAATGTAAGTGCATTAGTTGCAGAAGTGTTGAGGAGGAAAGCAGATGATGTTTCTTTCCCCTTGAGGGACAAGGAAATACAATTTTGAGCATGAGAAGGGAAGTTGAGTTTCTGTAAGAATGTTATTAATTACCCTCACCTTTCCAGCACAGCAAATGCTTGTATCTCAACAGGAAACCAGTGGTAAATGCAGGCTATATATTGTACACAATTGGCAGTTGACTGTGCCATTATCTTTAAAGAGATCCAGTCTAGAGCTTTAATATCCAATTGTTATATAATGTGAAGGAGGAGGGAGTTCTTTGGTGACAGTCCATATGAACTGATAGATGATTTATCAGACTCCCCTGTTGTTTCATTTTACGTTAGGGAAGTCCTCATGTAAAAAGAAACAATGTCTGATACACCATCTGTCAGTTCATAGAAACTGTCTCACTATTACTAGAATAATCCCTTCTTATTTTTATTATATGAAGATGGGATACACCAAACTAATAAAATTGATCTTAAATAGATCTCTGAGATAGACCCCAGTGCTAGCTTTTTTTGCCAGGATAAGTGATTGCATTCATTCTTTTGAATTGTCCTTCCATATTTCTTTGTTCAATAACACAGAGAGATTTTTTTTAAAAATTTTAGCTGATTGTTTTAAATTTTAGATTTTCAGGTTTAGCTGATGGTCTTTCATGTTTGGTTATGGATTTAAAATGCACTCATGAAGATTAGATTTCTATTCCTGTTTAGTAAAGGTAGAATCTGTTCTGCAAAAAGTAATATACTCCAAATGTTCAGTTTCTACCCAATTTCTTCTGTTCTCCCTAGCTTTCTTCTGGTATAAATCCCATAGCTTTCTTGTGCTGATAGTATCACAGAAGATTTCCCACTGGAGAAACAGACAAGCTGATACTATTTATAATGCAGCCTAAACAGAAAAAAAAAATATTATGCAACTGTGGTGCCTTGTCATTTAACATGTGTGTTCCCTTTGTGGCATATTTGCTTACTTTTGTAGACTAATATTTCCTTGTTGGTGTATCTTCTCGACAGTTGTGAAACATTTAGCAGCTAAAGTAAAGAATATGCTATGAAAGAACATGTCTGCAATTGCTGTCAACCAGAATAAATGTTGGTACTGTAATTTTCAGAAAAGCTTAAATAGAAAGATCCATTCTTGAAAGCAAAGATTCAACTGTGGATGTTCCTCCCATCCTCTGCGAAAACCTTTGCAACCCTTACCTCCAGTTAACAAGGGGAAAGGGGGTGTGTTGGGATAGGCAAACCTCAGAATTCCACAGGGTGCAGCCAATTGAAATAGAATTACACTATTAAACAAATCAATAGCTTAAAAATTAAAAAAAATTAAAACAGTACAGCACCCTCTAACTCATTCTTTAAAAACTTTCTGTATTAAAAGCCTGCCTGACTAAAAGATTTTAGCTTGCTGCCAGAAGGACAACAAGGATGAGGCCATTCTTGCCCCCTTAGGAAGGCAGTTCCAGAGCCTTGGGGCAGCCACTGAGAAGGCCCTCTCTCACATCCCCACCAACAGTTCCTGTGATGGTGGTGGACTGAGACAGGGACCCCTCCTGATGACCACAGAGTCTGGCCTGGCTCATACAGGGAAATACAGTCTAGCAAATAACCTGGACTTGAGCCATATAGGGCTTTATAGGTCATAACTGTTAGCATGCCTTACACCTCTATCATGTGGCATAGCATGATTGGCAAGAAATACCATTTAACTGGCATGAAATATTATATAAAGTTGGACGCTTATGGCTGGGAACCGTGCAGCAAGCAGGACTCTGGCTGTAAACCTGGGCTAGGTCAGCATGGCCAGGTCATAAAGTCAAGGAGAGCTAAGTGGGAAAGCCTAGAGTGAATTGTCATGCCCTGCCTCCAGAACATGGACTTTGACTCAGAGTCTGAAACAGGGGGTGTTCCAGGACCTGCTGTACAGCAGGAGGTTACAGTGCCACAGACAGAACAGGGGACGGTACCAGCTCCAGCAGAGAGTCTTGCCCCTTTAGACACAGAAGATAACTTACCTGTACCCACCTTTGCTGAGCACAGACAGCTAAGATAGAACCTGCACCCATCTCAGAGAATTTATACCCAGCAGCAGTTACTTAGGCAACAGCCGCATTAGGCTGCTGACCTGTATAGGTGCCACCCTTCCCTCCAGGAGGTGCCAAAGTTTATCTGACCTTCCTGACTGCTTGACATATGGCTGAAGTCCATGCCTGACTTTGGATTACGTTGACTGACTTTGGACTCAGTTACCTTGGATTTCTGTTGGACTTTATTTATGACCTTGTGCTTACTGAACAAGAGTAAGTAACAAGCTGAGAGTTATTTGATATGGTTTGATTTGAGTTGTCAGCTGTTCTGCTCTGATTGAGATAGGACATGAACAGACTTCTTAATAATCAACAACCCAACATCTGAATACAATAGTCAATGAAAGTACCCAGGTGCAGCAGGCAAGTGCCCCTGCTGAGTACATTTCTTACTGAAACCTTCCCAATTCATATTATCCAACCAAGACATTAAGAGGCTGTCAGGACTCCCATCAATGTTTTGTCATCCAAAGTAAGGTAGTCTGCCCGTTCTGGAACCCTTTTGTATACTCTGCTAGCAAGCAATTAACACTCTTGTTTCTATCTAACTTTTATCATATGAAGCAGAATTAAGGGGAACTTAAAATGTTATTCAAGTAGATTTCTGCTCATCCAGCACACCTTTCCTGTTTTCTTCACTCTGGAGGCTCTTGCACATCTCAAAATCGGTTTTAAAGGATCTAACAACCTTTCAGAATGGATCTGATGGGAAACAAACAGATACAGGTGGAAAGGGTGAATGCTGTTCTGTCAGTGAATTGATAGTATTACTTCACCGTGTGGAATTTTTCAGAGCTGGGAAGGTTAATTTTCAAAAGTAATCCATTCTGTTACTTATTATAGTATTTAAAAAGGAATGCTCCTAAAAGTAGCTTTTGAAAATAAATAACTTATTTATATAGTAAAGTAACTTTGGTCTTACTTGTTACATTGCTTAAAAATGTAAATTTGTTACATCCTTGTTACTCTCAAAAGTAACTAGTTAGCATTAACAGTAATACTTGTAAATTGTTATTCCCAAACTCTGGAATTCCTGTTTGATATAATTAAATGGAAAGTGGTCAACCTTACATCCAAGTAAATATGATTAAAACTGACCTGCACATTCAGTCCCAGCTTTACAGTTGTTTCTCTTGAGTACAGCCTAAGCTGAACTGAAGCCAAAGTTCAAAACACATTATTTGAAGGAAGTAGTTTTTGGCAGACACATCAGTAATCCAGCTGCTCTTTACACACATAATTTGGTATCCAGGTGATAAATTACATTACAAATACATCCCTGTTCTACATTACATATAAATAATGACCACAGTGTGGCCACTGAATAGTGGTTAAGCTGTGGTACAGAATGTGGTCTGCTAAATCTCTAAGGGCAGAGGAAGTGGTCTTGTCAAATGAACTTGGAATAGGATCTTCATAAGACACTTTCCCAAAGAAATTGCGTACACTGCAAATCCTTCCTAATCTAGTCAGTTAGTGTGCCACCATTTCTTTTCCAATATGACAGAGAGGGAATGCTTTTTCCAAAACCAAGAAAGATAAGAACAGATTTATAATATCTTCAAAACTTTCGTATCTCTAGATTTTGCTGCTGCTTCTCCTTTTCCTTCTTCTCTTGCTAATTTATTAGTAGTTATTTATTTATGTATTTCTTAAAAAGAAAAAAAGGTTCAACCCTTTCTTAAAAATATTAAAATATACAAATGTTTAAAATAAGATCAATGAAATAACACATATGACAATATATGTGTAATGTAAAATAATACCCTGCCTGCCCATTGGGTACTTGGCACAGAAATATAATTAATTAGTGGGTGAAAATAGCTGCAACTACTAAACATCCCCCTTCTGCTTTGCTGTAGAATCTAATGTAGCACCATCCTTTTTTCATCAGAATCACCCTAAACTGATTGTGAAAGATGAGGTAGGCCTTTTCATTTCTTTTGCATTCATACATCCAAGGAAGTATTCTTTCAACATGGGAAATTGAGAAATGATGAAGTTATCTCACAGCCAAAGCAGTAGTCACATAACTTTCTGGAGTCAATTTATATTTTTTGCGGGGGTGGGGGATAGATGCCAATTCACCTGTGAGTATCCCAAGAAGGGTAAAATCCTCAGCAATTCTAGCCTTGTACTCTGTGTCATATTAGATAACCTGTGCATGTTAGTGCATTTAGTGGCTGCTGTAGTTCTGGGCAGAATCTTAAGTCATGGTTAGTCAGGTTTGAAACACAAGTCCAGCCTTATTTTGTTAACAGTGTTCACTCTCCCAGCATGTCCTTTGTCATCTCCTAGTGCATAGGCAATTTTTTCTTTGTTTCTATATTACACAATGATTATTAGCATGAAAATTTCTAGTGAGTGTACACCTTAAACTTTTAATGGCCTTCTACTGTGTATAAAAATGGGTCAAGAAATCATGAATGATTACTGCCCTTTGGCGACTGGATCAGAGGGACTACTTGCTGAATAGATGGCAAAGAAAGCATTAACATACTGGTTATTTATTATGTTCCACCTGAGGCTAAATTCAAAGGGCTGCTCCTGAGCTGTAAGTACCCTGCTTATGTAGATGTAAGAGACATTTTTTTTCTTTAGTCATCACAAAAGCTAAGATAAACTGAAAGTGAATCTTCCACAGCAACCTCTCTTTGTGCCTTTCCTGTTAGTACAAGTCAGGAGGCACTTTCAATTTATTGTAATGGTTATGAAGACACAAAACAGAAGATGTCCCTTAAGTTCACAGTGCTTGCCCATCATTTTGTATTTGCCCATTATGTTGGAATCCCTGGAAGTCCAACAGAGTTCCGTATTTTATGGAAGAGCTCTGTATCTTACCTGTTTGGGCTGGTAAGTTCAAGCAAGCATGCACTAATTTTAACTATATATTTTAAAACTGGGTGGGGTTTTTTTAAAGGAGCCTTAGAGAAGGGGTGGGACAGAAAAATGAGCTCACCAGACAAGCAGGCAGTCAGGCAGAGAGACAGACAGACAGACAGATGAGGACAGCAAAAGAACTACATCACTGCCAAATTTTGTTTGTCTTTCACAGAATTGGCCCACATGTTCCAAACTTTTATAGGTCTATATCTTGTAACACAAGTGATGGACATGCTCCCTCACCTAATGTACACTTATTCTAGCGGGAAGCATTGTGTAATATTTTTCTGAATCATGATGTTGTTGTTGTTCTAAAGCAGGCTAACAAGAGCCTACAAAAGCCACTTCTTAAAGTTAGCACTGCCACTACATTTTAAATAGCTGTTCTTCCACTGTTGCTAGCAACTGAACTGGCTATAACTATGTTTTTTTCTCCTGGAAGGGGGACAGAGGAATAGCTTCTTTTACAGCCCAATAATGCATTTTAGACTATCCTTTCCTGTTAATGTCGCTCCTTCACAGAAGGATTCACATTTTGTAAGCCTTTATAGCACAGCTGCATTCCAAAATGAAACAGAATGTGTATACAGTATAATGTGCATTCAAATGCTGCACTAGATTGTTCCCACCACATGTACAGAGCAATATACCTTACAGTATAATATTCTACTGACAAAACTCTGAAAAGCAAATAAATAGATGCAGAAGAAGGACAACACACAATACCTTGGCAGGCTTGCTATCTCTTTTGCTTTCAGAGGGTTCAACAAACTACAGTGTCACTGAGACGGGTGATTTGTTGCCACTTCTCACTTTAAAAAATTGTCTGAAATTTCATTTTCCTTTTTACCACCCATTTTTTCAGTTTGTCTTATTAAACATTGAGAGTGACAAATTTACAAGCCAACAGGAACAACAATGGCACTTTACATAAACAACAGTCTAACATACAATATGTAGGCCAAGTAAAAAAGGACATTTTATTCATGATTGATTCAAAAAGTCACTGACATTTAAAGGAACATCCATCACCTTTATACCCGGTGCATATTACATAGCAAAGCTGCAAAGATTCATGACTGGATTTCACTTTTTTGGACCATAGTTCTGCAATGTATACAGTGTGAAACAAGTTCTATTAATCAGCAATGCATACTTAATAAAAATCTGTAATGTGCAAAGTAGCTCTGAATATTTTTAGAATTATGTATTGTATGAAAGTGGTAGGTTCATCCATCCAAATAATGTGCTTGTGATTGTGGAATAAAATCACATCAGGAAGAATATTATTGTTGTTGTTGTTACTACTGTCATTATTAATATAGTTCTATCAATTTACATGTTGCTTTACAGGTAAAACAACCAAAACAACAAAGATGTACAATCTAAAATATATGTATACACACACACACACACACACACAGAGGGAAGGAATAATAAAAAATATAAAACTATATAATACAATAGTAAAATAAATTACCCAGATAAAATAAAAAATAAAATATAAAGCAAACTGACTAATACATAAGATATACATGATTACGTTAAACTAAAATTCCAAAAGCTTTGGAAAACAAGGAAGTTTTTAATTGAGATTTTAAAATAACAAGGGAAGGAGCAATCTACAAATGTTCAGGGAGGCAATTCTAAGAGTGTGGAGCAGTGAGTGAAAAACAATGAGGCTGAACCAAGGAAGAGGAAATGCTTGGCTAGGTGAGAAGCCTAGGGTTCCTAGAATATAGATATCGGGCAAGCTGGTAAAAAGAAATAAGGGCTGAAAGATCATAGAATCATAGAGCTGGAAGAGACCACAATGGCCATCCAGTCCAACCTCCCATGCAGGAATACACCATCAAAGCACTACCAAGAGATGGCCATCCTGACTCTTGTTTAAAAACCTCCAAAGAAGGAGACTCCACCACACTCTGAGGCAGTCTATTCCTTTGTTAAACTTCTCTTAACCACCAGGAATGTTTTCCTAATGTTTAGATAGAATCTCAATTGCTCTGTGTCCTGATCTCTGGAGCAGCAGAAAACAAGCTTGCCTTATCTTCTATATGACATTTTTTTCAAATGTTTAAACATAGTTATCATGTCACCTCTTAACCTTCTCTTCTCCAGTCTAAACACACCCAGCTCCCTAAGCTGCTCCCTATCGGTCATGACTTCCAGACCTTTTACCATTTTGGTCACACACACACCCCGGATATGTTCCAGCTTGTCAAATATCCTTCCTGAATAGTGGTGCCCAGAATTGGAGACAATATTCCAGGTGGGGTCTGACCAAAGCAGAATAGAGTGGTACTATTACTTCCCTTCACTTAGGCACTATACTTCTACTGATGCAGCCTAGAATCACATTGGCTTTTTTAGCTGCCACATTGCATTGTTGACTCATGTGCAGCTTGTGACCTTCTAAGACTCTGACATCACTTTCCCATGTACTGTGGTTAAGCCAGATGAGGGGAGGTCAGTTGTGTAGGGCTTTGGAAGTTAATGTGAGGGGCTACTCAGTTTTGCCCTGATCCTGAGGTGATTTGAAGAAAATCAGAAGACCTTTAGCCAAAGCAGGATTCCTCTAACATAGACTGAATCTAAATTTGGATCATTAGTGATTTAGGGAGTTGCAGATACACTGTTTTGCATCTAAAAAACTAAACACCTTTCTCCCCAGGTTCTGGAAAACAACAGGGTAGAGTGGGGAGAAGGAACAGATAAGATGTAGTTTTGTGACCAGCATGTCTAGCTTCCCATTTTAGTAGATCATCTTATCAGAGCTCTCCAATTTCAATGTTTCCAAGTGCATATGTTAAAGTAATATACCGCAGAGCATTTTCAGCACTGAGTGATCTTTATTAATTTACTCTCCCAGGAGCAGGAATATTTAAATTGTTTTGGTGGAGTCTTTGTCCTGTGGAAGGTAGAGTACTTCCTTCAAAAATGATGGATGCTTAAGCAGTTCTTCTTCCTTTGCCATCATATGCTCCGTAAGCATTGTCTATCCATCCCATCCTCTTGCAGTTTGTTATTTTGGTGCCAGCTGAGATTAAAACAACATGTGCAAAAAGTCTTAAAATTGGTTTTCATTCATCATAACTCCTTTCCTTGCCCCAAAGTGCTGGAATTTCCTTCTAAAATTTTAAAGCTTTCTTAATTAGAACCATTGCTATGCTATGTGTCACTATCCCAACAATTGTCCATAAAAAAAGATGCCAAATGCAAAGTTCCAAAAGGTTAAGTCCACACTTCCACAAAACTCCCTATATATTTTTATCTGAAACATAGCAGACTTGATTCCCTAAGAAAGGGCAACTGTCCTTGAAAATTTCATATAAAGTTGGCAAGAAATAAAAATAGTATTGGCAGTTGCTATATAAAAGCAGGTACAATACAGATAAAACCACCAAAAATCTATTGTTCAAATGTAATTAATAACTTTTAAAGGGTTCCAACAGACATCAAATAGAAATAAGAGAAAACATTTTTAAAAACAAACAAACAGTAGAGCTATTTCTTTTAAACCAGTGAGTTCCTTGGAAGCCTGTTAGACTATAAAAAAGGGTTGGAGGAACACCATGGCAGGTGCCAGTCTAAGAAAGGCATTCCAGAACATAGGACCAACCACTGAGAGGGCTGTCTCATAGACGTCCCCACAAGGCAATCCTATGAGACTGAGGAGCAGGGCTGTCTTATCTATTAGGCACTTTAGGCAGAGTGTGTTGGGCCCACAAAAACATCCTTAGTGGTACATCAAGGCAAGGTGAGGAGTTGAATACAAGAGTGCCTTGGGCTTACAGTAACCTCAATGCAGCCCTGCTGGGGAGACCAAGAGTATCATCCTCAGAGATCTCAGCAGAGAAGAGCTGCTGGACTTCTAGAAGCTGCCCACCCCTGATATAGCAGGCATCATATCCTGATAAGGAGCTACTCTGACTGTGACTGAAAGTTGTAATAGTTATAGTTGTGTTGATTTCTCATGATAACGAAGGGGAAGGAGATGGATATCTGGATACAAACCTGAGTAGAATCCAAATTGGTCCAAGCTAAATTGGGCTGTTTTCTGAACTGCTGAATCAAGGGTCTGAACTGCAACTTGTGGTTTGTGCACATCCCTAGCAAATATTGATTATGAACTAAACTGTGGATTGTTAGCATTTTTTGGCCTTTAATATTAAAAGCTACAATAGGATGAACTTTCTTGCTACTGCCAGTTATTATGTTTAAGGGACTACTTTAAACATTTTCAAATTATTGATGGATGCCTGAAGAAATAAAGAGACTTTTGCAGGAGTTCTTTTATTTATATGTGCGCAAACACATACATACCATTTATGTTTTGAAGAAACACAAACAATCCCCATTACCTTATCACCACTTGCCATGGAGAAGGTAGTAATGCTGGAAGCTTGAAATAAGAACAATCTTGTAGACTTTTTAAGTCATGTGAAGATTAAAAATGCTGCTGGCTATTGTAATGGGAAGGAGTACTAAGTTAACTTCACAGTTACTTCACGTTTTGCTTCCTTGCTTAGTATTGCTACATTTTTATATCATGAGCAATTTCTGCTTTAAATATATGAAACATTCACACAATTTATCAGTTAAAAAGGGGAAGTACAGAAAGTTATTTTAACGAGGTACATAATATGTTTTACATCTTCTGTTGTGGCCGTGAAGCCTCCCAATCTACATGGGTTACAGAGAAAGAGCAAACAAAGAAAAAAAAAAGATCATTTAGACTGTGTTGCTCTTTTCTCCTTGTTTCCTTTCTTTGCTCTGCCTCTCCTTAGAGAATGCTCTCACATCCACACATTTGGTATCTCTGTGTATAAGGAAGATAGCCAGAGCATGAAAGTAATTCATTATTTTGTGATTGGTTTCTTTTTCCAATAACAAAGGCTTAATTACATTATATAACTATTATAACTTAATGAAGGATTATAGCACTCCTTTTGCAATGTGACTGTAACTTTTAATTTCTAGTTATAAGGGTGTAGCCTCACTAAATCATGTAGGAAGTGTAGCATATGCTTCAAGAACTGCCCTACACTCTGTTCTGGATGTTGATGTGACAACAAGGAAGATGGAGAGAAGAGTACACTTTGTACCATAGATCAGCCACTTATAAGTTTTTGAAGATGTTTCTGAAAAAGTACTTTAGCTACTTTTGGGAAACTGTAACTATCGATTTTTAAAACTGTGGAATCCCAACAGCAACTAATTACCTTTAAAAGTAACTTTCCAAATTTGGCTTGAGTGCAGAGACATTAAGTATTCATGGGCTCACAGTGAGTAAACAAAGTTCTTTAACTGATAATTCCAAATGAAAGAGTTATTCATTGCATAGCTTTGTATGAATAACAGCCAGAGAATTAATCAGTTCCTCGACTTCCCATTCTTATAGAATCTGTTGTCTGTAATGAAAGATTCAAATTATCACTTATCCATGAGACTTAACAGGTGATCTTAGCCTATTTACAACCTTTCCACCTAATCTGTCCCATAGGAATGTTGCAAGGATAAAACGGGCTGGGGTATATGTATACTTCCCTGAGCTGCATAGGAGATAAGTTACATTAAAAACTGTTATATATATCTGAAAAGATGTTCATGCATACACACACTCACGCATATTCTCTTATCTACACACTTCTGTATTCACTATGGAATTCCCCCTTACTTTCTTCCTCCACCAAGGCAGTGAAACTTGAAGCCATTTCAGCACACTGCAGCCCCAACACTGCAGAATTCCTTGGTTCCAAGGTATATGGCAGAGAGAAGCAAATGGCAAAAAACTGATGGCCAGAGGGAAAATTCTGAAAGAAAAGACATAGGCACATACAGTTCTTTGCCACTAGCATCAACAAATGCAAAGGGGCATGTTGAAGGCTCTTGGAGTTTGATGACCAGTGGTAGACCGAAAAAGGGTAGAGGTGTACTCCATCCTGAGTACAAAACATAAAAGGGTACAATGGCAGGTCCTCCCCCCTCCAACCTTTACTGAGGTGCCAGAAAAGGGAAGAAGTCTGTGAGGAATGGTGACTTTGAGCAGCAGACACTTGAAACCTGCCACAAGGCTAGCTGACCTCCTCTGCTCCCCATTGGAATTTCCTTGAACAGCACAGAAAACAGTGAGGAGATAAGAGTGGGATAATGGTAGGTGAGGCTTCCTTTTGAAAAAGAAACCATCCATCCTCAAGGAAGTAGTCCTACTAGTCTGTGCTGCAGCAGAAGGAAAAAATGGGGAAGGGGAACAGAATCTAGCTGCCTGTAAGACTAACTGCTATATATTTTAGCACAAGCATTTGTGGATATCCATCAACTTGCCCAGATGCAATCACTAGGAACTGGATAGATATCCACAAAAGTTCATGCTAAAATATAAACCAGACTTAAAGGAGCAGTAGATTCTGTTTCTCCCCTCCCCCTCCCTTTTAATTTGCCCTTGTGTGCCTGTACGCATGTTCCTTCAAGTCACCTGTTGACTTATGGCAACCCCATTAATTTTGTAGGGTTTTCTTAGGCAAGGAATACTCAGAGGTGGTTTTGCTAGTATCTTCCTCTGAAATATAGCCTACAGCACTTGGTATTCATTGGCAGTCTTCCATACAAGTACTAAACAGGACTGACCCTGCTTAGCTTCCAAGAACAGATGAGATCTGGTAACTTTAGGGTATTTAGGCACCAGAATTATAACTTTTATTATTCAGCACCTTTCCCTGCAGAATGGTGAGCGCAATGGAGATTTAAAGATTTGCGAAAGGCATTATCCAAGACTTGTTGTAGGGTTCCAATACTGGCAAGATTAAATCCAGATTCTAAGCATTTTACCAAGTACCCATTAGCCATCCTAGATTCTAAGATTTCATTTAAAAAAGGACAATATAACCATATTCCAAGATTATGTCCCATCTACAGAAAAAGAAGAGGAGAAATTGAAAGATTCTATGCTAGAGTCCAAGGGGGGGATTGATCACACACCCAAATAGGATATGTTCATTATCACAGGGGATTGGGATGCAAAAGTAGGAAACAGAGCAAACGCAAAAATTGTTTGAGAATTTGGCATAGGATCGAGAAAAGAAGGAGAGCAACTGAATGAATTTTGTGAGGCTAACAGTTTGTTCACAGCAAATACATTCTTCAGGCAGAAACAATTGTATTCATGGACATTTCATGATGTCCAATATAGAAATCAAATAGGCTATATAACTGGAAGCAGGGCAATTGTGACACAGACCGTGAACAATTAATATCAAAAATTAGAGTAATGCTAAAGAAGAATGTTAAATCATTCATCATGCCAAAATGCAATCTGAAGGACATGCCTGTAGAATTTAAAGAAAATGTAAAAAATAGATTTGTACAATTAAGTATAATTGACTGGGAACTAAAACAACAACAACAAAAAATCTCTACTGAAGTCAGAGACATTGTGAAGGAAGAATGCAAAAAGATACTAGTAGCCAAAAAAAGAAAGAAAGAAAGAAAGAAAGAAAGAAAGAAAGAAAGAAAGAAAAATGAAACAGGGAGTAGGAGGAAGAGGAGAAGGAGGAGGGCCTTATTAGATGGCAGATGAAACTCTTCCAACAGTTAAGGGTAGACAAGAAGTGAAGGTAAAATGTGACAGAAATAAGATCTGAATGCCACTGTTCAGCAATTTGTGCACAGGGACAAAGAGAAGTAATAAAATAGTCAATGTAGTGAAACAGAAGACAACAAAAAGATGTAACAAGAGGCCTCTTCTTCAAGATTTCAGTAATCAAAGAAAAATGTCAACCAGCAGTGGAGATGGTAACAATACAGCAAAGAACTATATAAACAAGATGAAAAGATGACAGATTAATTTAAGGGAGAACTATTTGAAGATGAGCTCATAATTTTATAAAGTGAAGTAGAAGTTGCATTCAAGGCACTTGAAAGAAGGCATTCTAATAGATCTGTTTCAAACTACAGAGATAGAATTCACTCAAACTCTAACTAAAATCTGCCAGCAAATATGGAAAACAAAACAATGGCCTGCAGAGTAGAAACATTCAATATACATTCCAACCTATAAGAAAGGGGATACTGGGGATTGCAGTATCCCCCAGACCATTACATTATCTCCGATGCAAGCAAAGTGATGGTAAAAAAAAGGGGGAGGGGAGACTTTGACCAGGCTAGATGTCTTTGATAGGCTGGATGTCCATACTGGTTTCAGAAAAGGAAGAGGCACTAGGGATCATATTGCAAATATATATTGGATATTGGGATACATCAAAGAATTTCAGAAGAAAATCATTCTTTGTTTCATAGCTTACAGCAAAGGCTTTGATTGTGTAGCTTGTGAAAAACTACGGATCACTCTTAAAGAAATGGATGTACCACAAAATTTTTAAAGTTATTTTTAAATTTTATTTAAAAAATAAAATAACATAATTTATCATCGTACATTTAAAAATGGTATGAATACAGCTTAATACTGGTCAGGTTGAATTTGATTTTCCTTTGAATTGTACAGAAAATCTGGAATCTTCATGTTCATGGGCAGAATATTTCTGATTATGTGATGCTGTGCACAACTACTGTAGGATACTTAACTCTGTCATGCCCCATTCATACTTACAGACCTCTGCTGACCACTGTCAAAGCAAAATGCAAAACTTTTTAGGTATTTGGAAGGTCTTCCCTTCACTGAGATCCACTTCTTAGACTTATATAGCAGTAGTAAAAGCAATTGGAAACTGGCATATATTTGAAGAGCAAGAACCCTGTTGAATGGATGAGTCTTGAAGAAGGTAGGAAGGTAGAAGGTAGAAAGTTTCAATAGTAGTTTAAAAGCTGAAGAAAAGACTATTTCTTCACTGAAATATGTATGAGAGGGGATGTTTGATATTAGATGAAGGTGGAACGGGAGCCTTAAATCTAATCACTAGTGTGTTAGACCCATTAAATCAATCGCTAAATGCTAGGTCACCCTTACTGTAATCCCATTGATTCACCCTTACTGTAATCCCATTGATTCCATGGGAGTACAGTAGTTTCTGGTCTATTTACTCTTTCCTTCTTCCCTTCCCCTCCTCTTCCTTCTTTTGCATTCTGGGAACTTTGGGTCCTTTGAACCTGAAAATTAGGAAATCATGGTTCATGAAAGCCACCAGGAGTAGCAAAGTAACTTTTTGCCACAGTTTTTTCAGAGAAGGAGACACTAGGGGTTGGAGGCTGTGTGCAGCAATGCAGGACTCATTTTGCCAATACTTAAAGTAGAACAAAACATTTTGTGCCCTAACCATCCATAGCTGGCAGCCCATTTGATCAGAAGTTTGGAAACAGTGTGGCAGTACACAAAAGCTTATGCCAAATAAAAACATATTAGTTTTAAAGGGGACACATGACTCTTTGGATGCTTTTTACTGCAATAAAATAATATGGATAACTCCTGATGGAAATTTCTACCCACTTAGGCTGGTATTCTAGCTGTGATCTCTTCTGAGCAGAGATACCTTGTCCACCGTTATCCATGCTTTTGTCAGCTCTTGAATAGACTGCAATGTCTTATACACAAGGCTGCCTTTGCAGACCTATCAGAAAGCCCAGCTATTTTAGAATACAGCCACTAGGTGCATTGGATAATGCAAACATATCTTCCCAGTACTTAATTGACTAAACTAGCTTCTGGTTCATTTTGAAGCACAATATAGAATGCTAATGCTTGTGTTTAAAACCCATAAATGTCTTTGGGTCTCAGAATGATCACTATCCTTAACATCTACATGCTGATGACATCTTTAACAGGCTTCCTCCAGGCTGCCCTCCCCTCACTTAAGAGTGGATTAGCACTGAGATGAGAATTCCTTCCCAGTACAGTCCTATTGTGTAATCTGAAGATTTTTAAGCCACAGGTTTAAGCCATAGGCCTTCTATTTCCCAGACTTTTAAACTCTTCATTTTACTGCACATATTTTCTGTGGTCTCACACTTAACCACTGTTTGATCATTGATTTACTCTGCCTTTTACCATGTCATTTATAAGCTGACTTAGAAATATTTATATTGAATATCAATGTAGATAGAATCAAAGTTCTAGTAACACTGACAAATGATAGTCTAGAGGAGTTATGAGGAGGATGAACACCAAAGCTAGCAAAGGCTACAGCAGTTCACCTTTGCCTAAACCTACTGGGAAGGACAAGATTCCACCAGCTTCTCTATTAAGCCAAAGGAGAGTGGTCTCAACATATTAGAAATAAAAAAGAAAAGAAAAGAAAAGCTCATAGATTTTTTTAAAATAGAGATGTAAGTGTGGGAGCCCTTTAAACAAGCATTGAAAAATTAAGATTTATGCAAGATATTTCTCTTGCAGCAGTATTATAAATAAAGACTAGTAAATGTAAATCGATCACAGTGGATATTATTATTTGTGAATTATAACTTATGAACTAAAGTAACCAATGAAGCTTTCATAATGCACTAAGCTAGAGAATTCACTTAGAAGGTGAACTGAGTTGAAAGTTAATTAAAACTTGGACTAGAGTTCACAGATCAAAGGTCAAGCTTAAAGCATTAGCCACTATGAATTCTTGAAAAGCCCAATGGATTACCTGCATTCTAAAAGAGTTGGGCTGCTCTCCTTGCTCTTTCACAATTCTGTTTCTGTGTGTATATCAGAGAAACACAGAATGGCAGCCATCTCAAAAGTAATAGCCTGGATCAGGGCTGGGTGAAATACAGCACTCCAGATGTTGTTGGACTACAGTTATCAGCTTACCATTGGCTATACTGGCTAGAGGTGATGGTCTGAATTTCACTTACCCCTGGACTAAATGGACCAGTGATTTAATATGAAGCATCTTTATATGCTCTGGTCCACCTGTAGTTGAATTGGGAAATACTGTACTACAAGTGGCCATTCAATCTCTGCTTTTAAAATCTTTAATGAAAGAAAGTGCACCACATTCCAAGGCAGTTTATTTCACTGTCATGTCATCAGGAATTTGTTTCTTATAGAATCATAGAATCATAGAAATGTAGAGTTGGAAGAGACCACACGGGCCATCCAGTCCAACCCCCTGCCATGCAGGAACACCCTCAAAGCACTCCCGACAGATGGCCATCCAGCTTCTGCTTACAAACCTCCAAAGAAGGAGACTCCACTACACTCCAAGGCAGCATATTCCACTGCCGGACAGCCCTGAACATCAGGAAGTTCTTCCTGAGGTTCAGGTGGAATCTCCTTTCCTGCAGCTTGAATCCATTGCTCTAGAAAACAAGCCCACTCCTTCATCTAATTTCTTATCATTTGAATCCTTTTTTATAATTTGAAATCACTGAACCTTCTGGAGCAAAAGAAAACAGGTTTACTACATCCAGATCTTTTAAAAGTTTGAGGATGGATATCATATCACTTCCTTAAAAATAATTTCTCCAGGCAGTTTGCCCAATTCAGCTCAACCTTTCTTCCTAGGATATAGTCTCAGACACCTCAATCCAACAGCTAAACAGCTTTGTTTACGATATAACATCCACAGTCAAGAGGATCCAGGCACTCTGGCTTGTCTCTTTTCCAGGAAGCGAGACAAATAGCTCTGGAATAAATAATGGATTATTTCTCTGGCTTCATGGAGGAGAGACAAACCAGAGAGCTGGTTCCTTTCAAGTTTGCATGTTGAGCCAAGAGAAGCAGAAGTGGTCGGCAGTGGAATGGATCCACTGGCTCACCTAACGTAGCACTCATAAAACTATGGCTTATTGTAATGTTTGAGGGTGCCTAGAGCTTCTTTGCATGATTTTAGTCCTAGCAGAGGGAGCTCAGCAGACTAGTGGTGGGACCAGTAGTTATGGGGACATATGACATTTTGTTTGGTTTTAAAGAGGTCTGAATCCTATATTGACAGAATGGATGTCTGGTAACAGATAATGTAGAGTGCTGTCTTATCTTGAACATTGATCTGAGACTTCTTGCTCCTGTCCCCAGGCTTTCCTGAGGCTTTTTTTCTAACAATATCTCAACCTGTAGACAGGTTCAGTTTCCCCTACTGTTTGCTATGGCCTTATAACTAACAGAAAAAATCAAATTATTTATAATATTTTGAAATATTATAACTGTAGTGTAAACACCATCACAGATGGACTGCCAGTAAGTCTGTGTTTTCAGCAAAACACACATACATATACACAAAACACTCAGAAACCTTCCACACACCAAAAATACACACACAGACTCACTTCATCTGCATTCTCTATTGCCCTCCTAATCTTTGTATTAGTCCCTACCACCCTCTTATATCCAATGGCTTCTTTCCATGCCTGTACTCTTCTAACTTCCTGTTCCTCCTAACAGCTTATCCCACTCACTCATTAGCTCATATTTCTCTTTTGGACTCTACAATGATTCCTGTTTCTCTCTCAGTCCCTCTTACAGGTTCCTTCCCTTGTACTAATCCTTGATGCTTTCCCAAGCCCATTCTGCCTTCTGTCTACACTGCCCTCTCAAATCTCCTTATGTCTTCTCCCCACTCATGCATTGGCTGTTGCTGCCATCTTGATATTCTCCTTGCCTTTCCCTGTCTTCTAAACTTTACTCCATCCTTTGACGCCCCCCGCTACTTGTTTATCCTTCCCCCTATACCAGCCCCAGACACCAGCAAGACAGTAATGACACTGTCCTCCTTCACCATCTCCTTATCCATTGGGGGTTAAACATACCAGAAGTTTAAACACCGCCTTTCAGCTTCCCAACCGCCAACTTTATTTCCTAAGAATCGTTCCTCTGGGATTCAGCTGGGACTGAAGAATGGATCCTCTTCGACTCTAAAGCAATTTCAGCAATTGGCAGAATTTATTTTAACATCTTTTTAAGAGTCAGGAGAACCCAGTGGCTTTGGCTGATGCCCTAACAATTTCAAAGTTTATACTGGTGACAACGGGCATCGCCTTCCCAGTCACAGATATATAAAACTGATTTGTGGTCCAACTGTCTCAGTTATAATATTTTCAATCAGATATCACTTGTGTCCTCCTTAATAGCTACCTATCTTCCTCCTGTTATTACAGTCATTCATCATCCACAGGAAAACTGATAGAGATAATTATAATTGTGGAGAATGCTATTTTGTTTGAGATATAGTTTAAAACTATGATCTTGCTTCTATGTGTATAGTTACAGAAAAGTAGTGTTTTATTAATATAATTAAAGTATTGTAAAAAGAGGGGAGAAAATCCAACTTAAGCATTTTTTTACCATGAGGAAAATACTGAAAAAGAATGACACTATCCCCCTATTTCCCCTGTGCATGCACACATGTGTACACACACACACACACACAAAGAATAAGAGAGATTGAGAGACTGAGAGGCTCTCAATTGTAGTTGAACATTTATTCCTGAGGAGTAGCCTCCAATTCCAGCTTTAGAGAAGGGGATATTTTCAGACTCTGTCTTTTCTTCTCGGGCTCATTTAAAGTTTGAAAACACTATTTTGTTCTGTTTTTTTTTAAGTTTTAACCTACTGAACTGATCATATGTGGTCACTTTAATTTTGGTTTACGCAGCTCTGTGAGACTGTGTACACATATATGAGGTAGTAGTTAATTTTGTGGGTCCTTTAGTCTATAAAAGATGATGAGAATAATTAATTAAAATGTGTCAAAAATCTGATGGGCTGATTTTCTGTGGAATAAGGTAATCACTTTGAACATTGAGATCCATGAGGAGCCAAATTTAGTTGTACTGGTGACTGTGATACTTTTGATTGATGAGCTCCAAGTAACTGCAAGCAACAACGGAATAGCCTCTTTTACTCCTTGTTAGGTCATTGTTGTTGTGAGGTTTCTGTTTTCTTTTTACCTTCTTGTGACTAGAAGGGTAGCTGGATATCTTTTTACACAGTCTCCTCACAATGTGAAATTTTCATTTATACTATGTAAACTGAGAAGTATTAGCTTGTGTTAGTTCAGAAATGTTAGCTCAGAAGAACTACTGATATAACTTCACCAAACTATAGAAAATGATTTTTCTTCCCACAGGAAAAGGGGATTTTCTAACATAAATTAAATGAATGCAAACAAAGAAAGTTATGGGCAGAATTGGCTGGTAGTAGAATTATGTTCTGCCCATGACACTGATGAAACCTAATAGAATAGTGAAAAACATGTGACATATTTCTATTAATTTAATTTTTTCTGTGAAATTGCATTATATTCCAATTGAATTATTTTTCTACATTTTAGTCCTATATTTCACGCTAATTTAAGTGCTTTATAATGCTACATAATAATCTCAGAAGGGGCATTAGATACAAATATTATAAGGGATTATCCTTTTTGAAGATGATTTTGATTTTTTAGGAAACTGAGCACCGATTTCTGGGGACGGAACATAATATCATTCTAAAAGAAGAAGAGAGTGCCTATTTCTTTCTTAGCAGAGAAAAGAGGGACTCCTTATTGACCTAGTATCCATTATTTTAGTTTTAGTTAATATTAGCAGTTTATAGCACTCTTTACTTTTACTTCCTTACAGTAAATGTTTTGTAGGAGCATCCTTCACAATTTGGAGATATTTTTTTTTAGATGTACTTTTTAAAAAAAATGTACTTATTCTCTTACTTTTTTGTGGGCAATTGATAACACATTGGAAAATATGGTGAATAATGTTTGAAATGGTGTGTAAAGATCTTTAGGTCAGTCTCTCACTGTCCACATAGTATTTAAATAATGTAGTTTATTATATAAATCTTAAATACCCTAAAGGCACCAGATCCCATCTGATCTTGGAAGTTAAAACTGAGTCGGCTCTGGTTAGTACTTGGATGGGAAACTGCCAACAAATACCAGGTGCTATATGCTATATTTCAGAGGAAAACATAGCAAAACCACCTCTGAGTATTCCTTGTCTAAGGAAACCCTGTGAAATTCATGGTGTAACCATAAACCAACAGGAGATTTGAGGGTATGAGCACACACAGATGCTTGCACACCCACACACAGAGCTTATTATATTCTTCTAGGAAAAGTACTTAAATTATTTTACGTCCAACATGTGAAGAAAAGTAATGAAAAATAGTAATTGAGGAAATAATTTCTCTTTTTCATTACTTTTGAAACATTGTTGATGCAAAGACAGGAACGTTACTTATTAGTTTTTAATTATGTTTATTTTTATAGATCAATGAGATCAGAAGGTTAATCCTTAAAACCAAGCTAAAGACCACCTCTTCCCTGGAGGTTTGCCTGGAAAATATAATAATTTTAAGGGGCAGAAGGATTATTGATAGATAATTAGGTGCATCAACAACTGAGTATCTAAATTGACTTCATTGGTTAAACAGACACACAGAGACACATAATTACCCAACATGTCTAAGTTCTTATCCATATAATGTATACATTTTAATGACAATTTCAACCAACCAACTTTGTTTTCATTTTTGTTTGATTTGGCAATTTATTTTATTTTTTTTATGCAATTGCTTGCCACCTGACAAGATAAGTCATCCCTAGGCCTTGTTAGATCTACACTCTGAAACAGAAAACTTTTTGGATAAATAGGGATGTTTCTCATAATATATGGCTATATTATACCAAATAAAGACAAGAAGACAAAGGGCAGTAAATTTTTTTAAAAAAGGATGTAAGATTACATTTTTTAGAACTATAAATGAATGGCCACAGGGAAAAAAGAACAAGACATTCTCCGTATTTTTTTTCCTTTTTATCTCTTGAAAACTGAAACTCTTTTCTACAAATATGAAAAGCAAAACATTGACCCCTTTGCCATGCTTTTCTACTACAAGATCACAGAATTAAAAGCTGCTAAATAACGTCTAGCCCAACTCTACAATTGAAGGCAAAACTATTCAAATATCGTTTAATTGTGCATTGCCACCTCAAGTTTGAATATGTACTTCTCAATGCATCTGAAAGCTCATGCTAAAACAAATCTGTCTTAAAAGTGCCATAAGACTACTTCCCCACTTATACTGAAGCTGACTGGCAAGGCTATCTCCGATGATTCTTAATGTAGTATTTAAAACAGAGTAGCACTCTTTCCCAATCAGCTTAGGAAGATGGCACAACTAGATGAACATTGATCCAAGGTGTATCACTGAGAATCTTCTGCTCTAAAGTGTTTAATCTCTCTCTATGTTAGGTATTGTAGAAGACTTGTTTCAAAAATTATTTGTTTTGAGTCACAGCCACATTCCTTTTCTCCGATGACAAATGCAACCCTTGTCACACGTTTAAGAACCTTTTCCCTAAGATTAGCCCTAAGCAAGCTAGACTGTCTTCAACATACACCTTGTTCTTGTGGTCTTTAAACATGTTGAATAAAAAAATGAAGAGGAGTAGTACAATAGCCATTTCCTTCTTGTCTTTTTATGTGTGTATCATTTCTCTCTGGCCCTCCAGAACCTCCAATATTTATGAAGAATCTTCATGAAATTTGGAAACTTGAAGACACCATAGGTAGCAGAGGCTTTCCTCCTAGAGACTGTTGCCCTCCATACTTGGGAGATGACAGAGATGAAAGAATTAGAAAGAAAGATGCTCCCCCTCCTGAGGTTTATGTTTACTTATCAAGCAAAGAACAACAATTGGGTTGTCTTCTATAAAAGTCTCTGCATACAGCAAAAGGCCAATATGTCTCAAGTAAGGCCTTCCTCGGTTGCAGCGATTCAGCTTGGTTCATGATTCTCCTGCCAACTATTTTGCTGTTTTCTTCATATACTATCAGTGCCATCCCCTTTAGCTGGAACTGCTGGACACAAGCACAAATTGGATATGACATTCAGCACATGGTTTTCCCTTGCATAACTGATTTTTTGAAAAAACAAAAAAAGTGAGTGTGGCTGTAGCATCAGGAAACAGGGCTTTCATCTTTGCCACTGTCATGATTCTGATTATCATTCCCACAATTTCGAGGTGAGGAAATTCCAAATAGAACCATGGAAAAGAACAAAAAGTTTGTTCAAAGAGTTTTAAGCCAAGCCCCTCATAGTTGCTAGTGACCCTATTTCTTAAAGAAAAAGAAAAAAACAGAAAAAACAAGAGTAAACTGTGAAACAAGCATCATGTTTAAGCTGTGTTTCAAGCAAATTGCCACCAATAGACTCCCAATCCAAATACTGCCCTTAAAGGAGAATTTTCCTTAAAACCACAGCAGGCAAAGAAAGATATATCTTTATTTTTAGGAGGAAACACAGAATAAATGAGTGTTATTGTTTTTACATAATCAGTATTTGCAGAGGGAACAAAAAAAACTGGTTTACTGTGAGCCAAACATGTAAATTTCTTGCACACTTTTCTGCTATGTTTGTTCTTCCCCGATGACCTTTTTCTATGACCTTCAAATAGAAGACATGGATTTCACAGTGAAAAATGAAGCACTGTTGCAATTTGCAACTGTATCCAAACTAAATGAAACCAACAGCTATCAGAAGTTATGTGAAATTCTTCCATTTATCTCAGGAGGATGCTAATTTTGAAACCTAACAATATCTGCTCCTTTAGAAATATTTTTTAGCTTTTCAGAGTTGATTTATAGCACCATCATCATGTATTATGGACCTGGATGTAACTCTCATATAGGAATAATCTCCAACTGGATATTCCATTGGAATGTGTAAGAGGACCTTATAGAGGAATGAGGCTGCAAAATATTTATCCGTTACATAGAACTACCATGCTATAGTTTGGCTTTTGCAAAAAATGCTGTTGTCCTTGAACTAAACTGAGTAAGGTTTTTCACTCAGCTATCCTTGTCTGAAAGGCCATTTCTGCACTACACTGTTAATAGTGCTATTATTCCACTTTCAACATCCTATGGATTCCTGGGGTTGGCAGTTTAGCCAGAAAGCTCTTTGGCCTCAGTAAACTACAGGATGTTGAAAGTGGAATAATAGCACCATAAGTGTAGTGCAGAAATGGCCTGAAAGTTTGAATTCTTTTTTCTTTCTTTGATTTTAAGAATCCAGCCTTTTTCACGAGGTAGGAGATCACAAACTATTGTTGCAGAATAAGACTTATCTCAGCCATCACGTGATCAAATTAAACAGAAACATAGAATACTGGGACTAGATCATAACAGTATGAGGAATCAGAATTATTCAAGATACAGCAAAGATATGCAAGGCAAAATATAAAGCCTATATAAATAGCTTCCCATTTCATAAAATACTCTGGAAATTAGTAAAGCTAGTGTAGTGTTGTGGTTTGAGCATTGGTCTATGGTCCTGGAGACCAGAATTTTATTCCTCATTCAGACCACCTGTAATAATGGTTTCCACCAGTTTACAGATGTCAAACTAATAGGCCTATAATTTCCAGGATTCCTCCTTCCTTTGATTCCATATTTAAAATGGTAATTTTTCAGTTCTTGGATATGGAGGCTGATCCCATAGAAAAGTTACATATTTTGATTAGATGAGCCATTTAACGGTAGAATAAATACTCTCAGGTAGATACAGTCTAGACCCAGACATTTGCTCATTTCAGATTGTTAATGAAGGCTTTAATTTCATCTCTTATCACCACTATTAACTTGAATTCCTCATGAACCTGCCATTTTGATTTTTATATTCCACAGTGTTCCACTGTGTTTGCCTTAGTGTCATTCTGGGAGCTGGAGCATTATTGAAATTAAAACTGGAAGCTCCCAGACAAGGTTTCCTAATATGGAAGGGTCTAAGGCACGTGTTGAAACTGATGGGTCCTGTTAAAAATCTTTAAGCTTTAGCAGCTACCTGAGGATGACAGTGCAGATTCTGGGGTTGCTATTGTTGAAAATCACCAAAAAATCTTTTTCATTTCATGTCAAATGGAGATACCCTTTCCACACAACATGTACATCCTAGCTGATCCTCAAGCTACATCCCTAGATAAAAATGTGCTATAAACCAAGATATGCACTGTAGAAAACTGCTTATGGAGAGTGCAGTTCAGCTCTCCCAGACCCATATACAAAGTATTTGTTCACCATTTGGCCATCTGTTACATCTTTCTTGACTAAACCCTGACCTTTCCAACTGTTGTTCATTCTGAAAATGAAGATCAAATTACAGATCTGTTCTCTGATACTTTTCTCCTGACTTTAAACAAACAACAAAGACAAAATGAACATAAATACCTAATTTTAAGTTATTAAAGTTCTCTGTGCTTCACAGGAGGAATGGTAAATCTTGATTTTGCAGATTCCCAACAAGGTGTCAAAAACAATTACACAGTTTTTGTCCCATAGCTTTAGGAAAGTCAGAATTTTTTTCCCTCTGCAATGACGGGAAAGTGTGCTGTTTTTCTATGAAAGCGGCTCAGTTTGCCCAGAAAACCACATAGTTTTCTGGAAATCATGTAGCTTCTCTTGAGAACTGTGCAGCCTTCCCTGAAAACTGTGCAGCTTTCAGCACAGAAAGGTACAATGTTTGACCTGGCAAAGGCTGCAGTTCAGTAACCTGAGTTTCTTTTCCTGCTGCATAATTTTTAGCTTGAACAACATTCAAAACAGCAAAGGTTGCAGCCACAGTGTTGAAACCTTCACTATGTTGTTTGTACAGGGATATAGCTTGCAATTTAGTTTTGCATGTTGTGCGCTTTTCCCAAGTACATAGCTAAAAACAATGTAAGTGGGGGCTTTTGTTTTTTCTTAGAAAACTGCACAATTTTCTGTGCATTGTGAAAAGATTGTGATCATGGGTTTTTACTGCAAAGCTCTGCAGTTTCTCAAACTTTACAGTTTTCAAAAATTGCACAGTTTGCGTTTTGCTGGAAATAATTATAATAATTAAAAAAAATCCCTCAAAGTTGTGGGAACTTTTGAAGTGCCATATTCTTTCCCGCACAAATTTCTCAAGTGCTCAAGAATTCCAGATTTTACCCCAGCCAAGAAACTGATGAATTTCTGTACCATCCTTAGTGTATTTTCACCTATATTACTTTATTTCACTGAAACCAGAAATGCAGGACTGGCAAGGGGCAATGGCTATGTATTGCTTCCCTTTCATGCTGTTTGATCACTCAAAATTGTCTTCCTGAACTGCTTTTCCATCCATAATGAGAGAAAAGGTAAAAAATTGGAGTAAACATGTGGTAGGAAGGAAATGGTTGAGCCAGGAGCTAGCAATTTCTGCTTTCCAGATGTTACTCCCATCCTCTATCACCATTAGCTATGTGGACCAGGGTTGATAGGAGCTTCAGTCCAACAAGGGCTTAAATTGTATTGATTAATCCCAACTAGAGTAGAACCATTCAGTGAATTGTTGTATATAGAGGCAAATCATTCAGAGGGTCTGCTTTAGTGAGAACTAGTAATAGGATTCAGGTTACTGCCAAGGGAGGGGTCATGAGTTGCCCTTTGTCATAGCCCTAATCTTAAGATGTGACCTGGCTGAGGAGAAGGTACTACAGAATTTGAGGAGCAGGGAGTATTCTAATAGTTCAAGTCTGAATAAATCCTTGGGATTTACATCAAATCAGGACCCATTACCTTGGGCCTTTTGTGCAGTCCACCTGAATCTCTTGAACCTAAGTTTTACAAGCAACTGTTGCATCTAATACACAAAGCTCCATAATATCATATGCCTGCTTATCAAGGATGTCAGTATACCCTTCAGAACAAAGGTGAATGGTGATTGACTGCAACTTTTAAAGAAGTGCATTCTTCAGAAAGGGGTGAGAGTGCAGGATAAATAGCATTCGTATGGGGACTTTCATTTTGGAAATGGTCCTCACTACTATAGACCTTGATCTGTGCTCTCTGACAGCCTTCTATTGGTTCCCCTGTCCCTGTTGGTAACCTGTCAAATGAATTAGACCAAGCCCTCTCTGCAGAATCCAGCCATGTAAGATTAAGCATTAGCAGAACACCCTTTGGTGCTTTATTCCCAATTTCAGTCCCCCAGTTTTGCTTTCTGCTTGTGTGTGTTTTTTTAATACAGGGAAGAATGATTGAGCTGCCTATCACATGTAATTTCACTTTACAAGTCTATACAAAAGGAACAGTAATACACACATGTAACTGTGAGATAGCTGTGTTTGTCTGTTGGCACTGCTCTAAGCCATGCAAACATATGCTGTGATATATTTATTAGCTTTTAAGGTGCCATGGCACTTTGCTGATTTCAAAATTTGACTCCTCTGTGTCTTGTTGGGCAAGTAGCTATCAGTGTGTACTGCTACCGCAATTTATAAGACAGAAGTTTCTAAATGACTGCCTTTTTGAAGTGAAGAGTTCATTTTGTATGAATATTAATTATTAAAGGCCTGAATCAAAGCACACTGTACCACT
Organism: Ctenosaura bakeri; assembly: GCA_948474755.1. Lineage (NCBI taxonomy): Eukaryota > Metazoa > Chordata > Lepidosauria > Squamata > Iguanidae > Ctenosaura > Ctenosaura bakeri. The sequence continues at coordinate 163,875 of CAOLHI010001590.1, forward strand.
GGGATTTATTTCACTGCCTTCCTCAACAATTGCTCAGGCTGAGTAAGCCTCTAGTTTTTATTGCTAGCCTGGGACTGTAGAAACAAGACACACGGAAAACTCAAAGCATGGTTATGAGATGAGCTAACTGTGTCTCACAAACAGTCTAATTTATCAAACTTTAATTCCCTTGACACTGTTATTTGCCTTTTTCATGTCACCAAAAGCTCCTTTTGCCTCCACATTTAGGGACAGACAGCTTTTCTGAAAAAGAGGGGGAAAGGCACAAAATACAAGATGTCCACATCTTCCACAGACTACAACACTAACAAAAATTAAATTATCTGAAACGTGGTGTATGTAAATAGACACGTGCACACTACAGTAAAGAAAAGAAATGTCTAAGTGCTGTCATAGCTTCATAGATAACATGTTAGAATTTATTTTCACACACATACTTGACCTATATACCATGCCAGGTAACTCTCTGTTTTCTTTTTTAGAGCAGAAACAGGTTTAATTTTAAGAGCAGGAAATAGAACTACCTGCTGCTTGCTGTGTGGCTGTATCCCGTCTGCCTCCCCCACTTTCCAAGTTCACTGGGTCTTATTTAAATAAGCTGGCCTGAAGCCAGGAGCTCATCATTTTAATGCAGTGCAAAATGGAATATGCATAATTATATGCAAGCCATATGTGAGGGAGACAGCTCAGCTGTGAATTTCAGGAGGCCAGAAGAGAGAGAGAGTGAACAGTCAGGGATTAGAGGAGATGAGAGTGGAACAGAGTGCAAGTGTCATCCAAATGAACGGTGTAATGAGCATGCCGCTGACACTCCTCCTTTCACCTGCTTCTCCTTTGCTTTAACTCTGAACTAGAATATGTTGTAGATTAGAAGGAAAATGCTGCATGCAAGCAGTATAGTTGCTAATGGATTACATTAACGTCTCCATTTAAACTGCAGCTTCCTTAATTAACAGTGTAGATCAAAATAACCCATAACTTTTTAATGCATCTTCTTAAATTAAATATTTTTTTTCTAACATATTTGATTGCCCTCACTTAATGACCACTTGGTTCAGATCTTTACTTAAAGAATTAGCGGGAAATCCATTTAATAGCATTAATGTGTAAATCATGAATATGAAAACCATTTTTTAAAGGAATGACCTTGTTTCTTCAAAAATGAAACTGGAAGCATATTATTGGCTGAATATTTTTTCTAAAAAAAAGCCCTACAGCATATTTGTAATATAATCCTTAAAATGCAGCAAAGTTAAATGAAACCCCAAGGCTCCAATCCTACACATATTTGCCTAGAAGTAAGTTCCATTGAAATGAGTGGGACTTGCTTCTGTGTAAACATGCATAAGATTGTATTGTTAAACTTTCAAACAGCCAGCTGAAATGCTTCATTTGCGGGCTTGTCTCTTTGTTGTTTTTAACTCTTACACCAAAATCTATTTGCATGTTTTTGGGGAAAAATGGTGTAAAGAGCACTCAAAGTTCTAATATCTAAAAGGTGTACTGCGTATTTAAGCAAGCTTCTAAATATTGTTGTATATTGGAATTCCCGTTTGTTGTCATGATCTGAGCTGTTATGCATTTAGCTTATTTTTTTTCTTCCATTATTTGTAAGTCCCTAAATAGGCCATTATATTTCCCTTCAGGCTAGAGATGAAGATGGACATGCTGAAAATTTTCCCCAGCAGCACTATGCTAAGGAAACTCCAAGACTTGCCTTCAAGAATAACTGCGAACTACTTGTAAGAATAACATACTTACAACAAGTCTAGATTGTTACTTTAGCACAGTGAAAACAGTTTTTGAAAAGCTTTTGTTCATGATTACATAACATTATGAAATATTATAGCTTAAAATAATAACCTGTACCAGTTGCAAATGCTAACTCTGATATGATCAAAGAATTTTGGGCTCTCAATTTACTTGCAGATCTTTTATGATTTATTATATAGTCTGAATGGCCTTGTAACAGCGAGATTTTAGTGCAACCAAGGGGTGTTCACTCAGAAATAAGGTCCACTGTGTTGAGTTGAGTTTACTTTGAAATGAATGTGCTTAATATTGCAGCTATAGTCGTAGAATGTATCCTGATTGAAGTCATTCAGTGAATCCCTAGTAAACCACATGCAAGAAAGAGGGAGAAACGATACCTAAATGACAAAACCGATTTCCCTTCTCCTGCCATCTCTTTTCCCATTTTAGTGATTTAATTGTTCTGAGGCAACTTTTTTTTAAATAACTCAGCATAACTGACACGCAGTACTCCCTTTAGAATTCAACTATGCTAGAATATTGAAAAATAGTGAGATTTTTTTTTTCTTATTCTGTTTGGCAGGGAATGAGGAAAAGCCAGAAAAGCACTGACAAGGAGCCGTGAATGTTTACAAGTCATAAGAGAGATTATATCAGCTGTGAACAGATATCTGTTCCAAGGCAGGGTTAATTTGCTGTTCATTTTAGCATTTGCAGCTAGGCAAAATTAACAGCAAATAGAAATGCTTATTATATTTCTATGCAACAAAGCTTTTGGGTGCTAATGGTTTTGATTAGGATGTAAAATGAGCTCTTCAAGCTCTTATATTTCCTCTCTTGTTTACTTGAAGGAAGTAGAAAATGAATTGTTATTTACTTGAAGGGAGATTTAAGATCCTGATGAGCACTTGGTTACTATTCTCTTTTTGTTTCTTTTCTGTTCTATTGTTTTTAAAAGCAAATATTTACATTTGTACCATTGGCAGTGCCTCAGCAGGAAACTTCAGGAAACATATTTTTAGTTTTTTTGCAGTGAATAGAGGTGACAGGAAAGAGAGCATTCCTGTGAGATTTTAAAATGCAATTATGAATAAAATTGACATTTCCCCTCTTAATCTATGAGATATTGCTGTTGTGTTAATTGTTTAAAAATGCTGAACTGAATATTGTGGCTATTTTGAGCTCAATATTGAAGTTAGTCTGAGCACCTGAAAAATGGAGATGAAACTGAATAAGGTAGCAATGTTTAGTGTTTCTTAATGTTTCTCCTACATGCTTCAACCACTTGATGTCATTATTACTTTCTTTCAACAACTTTGCAAGGAAGGACAGTTTTATTATACCCATAATACAACTTGTGGACAAGGCTTAGAACTGATGTCTTGCCAAATTCCACCCAGTAAACTAATGGTAAAGGGCATTCAGATCATAGTTTATGTCTTATGATGCAAATCTATATGTACCTATTAGAGTATAAAAGCAACTGGAGTCAGAGATAGCTGGAGGATCCTATGTTGGTGGGACTGTGAATCCACTCTGGGTTTTTAGTCTGAACTAAAGTCTGAACTAAGGAGCTCTCTAAAGTATGGAACCTTGCTTCAAAACAGGTTCAGCACCTTGGATAATTCCTGTGAAATTTTTACTGAAACTCAGAAAAGATTCACCACACCACTGACAAAGGAACTGCCAGCTGCCTTTGCTGGAACTTATTTCTAATTAAACGTGCATAGGATTGCATGATTAGCTTCTTAAAAGTTATTTCTATTTCTGCTTCTTATGTGTTTCCCCAAAGCCTAGAATTAGTGTTGCACCCAAAGTGGCAGAAAATCCATACACACACACAAAATTTCCAGAATCTTATTAATCATAGTGCACAGAATCCTGTTCATACTCCTGTTCTTAAGGAAAACATCAATTCTGTCACCTTTCATGCAGCAGTTCAGATTATTAGTTTTACATCCACAATATTTTATATATTTATTTTAAAAGATTTCTCTGTTAATTACCTTTATACACATCTTGCCCTGCCTCCATGGTCTTCCTCTCCTGCCCTTTCCAGTTTATCCCAAGAGAGAAGAAACGCCAAGGACAAACCCTGAATTCTTTCTCTGGTTTGCTGAAAGAGAAACAAAGCAGAGAAAGGTAGCTGCCCCTATTTGCATGATATAATTAATATTAAACATTTGTTTAGTGAATTTGTTTAGCTGATGTCACAGAAAGGGGATGGTGATCAAGCAGCATGTACCCACATACTGCTTGTATATCACAAGTCAAGACAATAATTCAATTTACTTGCAGATCTGAAAAAATGTCAGGTCACAAATTTTGTTCTGTGCCTTTGATAGGTTTATTATATATTTAATTATTTAATTTATATCTCCATTTCCCCCCCTATGAGACCCAAAGCTGCTTGTACTGTATATTAAAACAATATATGCATATGTAAAACAATCCATAATACAAAAATTTAAAAAGCATTAAGCAATGGCCATGACGATTGCTTTCACATGCAGTTGAACACCAGCATTGTAGTCAGTGGGTAGTAATTAGAGATGGGCAGACTCAAGCTTCACAGGGCTCTCTGTGAGCAAGTTACGTGAAGGACCCATACCACCAAAATGTTTCTATATATCTATGCAGACTGTTTTAAGCACAGTGTCATAAACACAGAATATATTGTCAAAAGTCACTTTATGTTGATATGTGTTATTGAACTAAGTTGCTTATTTATTCGATTTATACTTTGGGACAAAGTAGCTTACAATACACAAGCTGCCAGTTAAACACACAAAACAGATTAATTAAAACAACCAACTACAAGCTAAAGTTAAAAATCATTATAAAATTAAGGTAACACCTATCTGGATTGAAAGCCCCTTTCACAGCAACTCTTTATTTGTATTTAAAATACAGTCAATACAAGCTTCCCCCACTTCTCTGACAGTTTAGGGAATGCAGCACTGTCAGAAAGTGGAACCCACATAGAGAACATGAGGAAATTATGAAGGATCATTTGGGATAGGCCACATGAATACTGCTTGCAAAGTCTCTCAGTCTTGGCACCTTTTCACCCTCTCAGCTCACTTTGTAAACAGCATTCATGCGTGGTCTGTCCTAGGAGAATCCTCATAAGCAAGAAGAACTGACAGAAGTCTGCTGTTTCAATGCTTGCAAATTACAAACAAGTTCTATTATTAGATGAGGGGGTCTACTCTTTCCAAAGGCAAAACTGGCACTGGGCGTCCATGCATGCATGTGGTCCCGAGCAAGCCTCCACAGACAAGAAGAACTGACAAAACAGCAGATTGCTCACAAAATTAATGGGACTTGTCTGTAATTTCCAAGCATCAAAAGAGCGGAACACTGAAAAATAAGTCAGGAAAATGATGCCTGTACAATACCATACAATATTTACATACTGCCCCACAGCCCTCAGTATGTACCTAGTCTAACTAACTGAAGGCCTGCTTGAAAGAAAAAATAGGTCTTTGTCCACTGGCAGAAGGACAACAGGGAAGAATTCATTTGGTAGGGAGTTCTACATCTGGGAAATAGTCACAAGGAAGCCCTTTCCATCACTAGACATTTGGTTGATATTTTCCAGTTGCCTTTTTGCCATTTTCTTACATCAGATTATTTTGTATAGCTTCACTGAGTTCAATTACTCATAAAGGAAAGATTTTGGACTCTAGACTTGATTCCATTTAAATAAGTGGAAGACTCCTTTTGATTTCAGGGTGAGCCAAGGCATTTCAAAGTGATTATGAAACAATTCCAACCATTGTAACCATAAAGTATCTCATATCATCTTTCAAAGGAAGGATACACTTTGCGTAAGAATAGGATAGGATAGGATAGGATAGAAAGGAAACAAAATGACATGGTAGGATAGGATCCAGAAAACATGCCCAATATCAAAACAGATTCTAAAAGTTATACATTAATTGATTTATACAAATTCTTATGCAACTTTTGAAGTGCAATAAGCCAAGATATCAGGCATCGCTACTAACCAATATTGTGACAAAGAATAAGGAAAAACAGTTAGTTTACAGAAATAATTATGAAACTTTATTTGTCCTTTTTCCCCCTTTGCTTTCTAGAGAAAATAAGTTTTTGAAAGGTTTTCTTTTTAGACAATAGAATGATGTAGATATAGATATACAGAGAGAGCAGGGAGAAATAATTGTGTTTTCATATTGTACCTTGTGTTAGGCTTTGTTGATAGAACACTGTTGCTTGGAACCAGTGCTAATTTTGCTTTAAAAATATTTTTGCATGACCAACAGTGTATTTGAATACTACCTGCCATTAAATGCAATGCCTTGGGGTATGTGGATCCACACAGAAATGTGGACTCCAATGAACATTTATACGTGGCGCTGATTTATACCCCAGGTTTCTGATCCAACAAAGTGATACATGCATGTGGACCTCCACCATTTGGCCAAAGCACTTATTGCTACTTGATATAAGTAAAGGATATTTGATTAAGTAAAGGATATAAGTAAAGGATATTTGATATTAATATAGTACGCATTCCATTTCTGTTTATGTTTCTGATGCTAGGAAGATATATTTATTTAATGTGTAGCTAAAGTTGAAGAGGAAAGCCAACAGTCTCATAAATGGTTTCTGTCATTTTGTATCTTCATTAGCAATGTTTTTTGTAGGCAAGTGGGGGAGATAAATAAGGAAAACAGGAATTGCTGTGTCTCTGAGGAGAAGCTTAACCAGTCATTAATGGTGTGAGACAGATGGTGATTCTTTATAAAGCAGCACAAAAAGTTTAAGGCTTTAAATGAAGGATAAATTGAAACTTGTTTATTCTTATGAGACTCGGGAAATCCTTGGAGTTCTTTTAGTGCAGCGTAGAGTAAGTTTTATAATAGCCTGTCAGAGGAAATTGGAAGCTTAGGCTCAAAAGTGCTTTCTTAGCTTAAGGGTTCAGATGCCATTTTCCAGTATGGATTGCTGCAGAAAGTACAGACTCTTTAGTTTGGAAAATGCTTCTGCTCTGAGGGTGCTGCCAGGATGGATCGAGGGGATCAAGCACTGATGGAAGTTGTTTGCTAGCAAACTCCCAGAAGAGCAAGAGTACATGGTTAGAATGTTAATATCCTGGGTCACAGACATGCATTGAAAAGCCTTAACTCTTAAGTACTTGGACAGATTTCTAAGCCAAATAACCTTACTCTGTTACAAACCATATGGTTCCCTGCAATGTTTGTATCTCTGAACAGAACATATTTTGGCGTGTTAGGCAGAACTTCACAACTTTTAAACAAAAACACTAGATAGCACATTGGGAAAAGAATAAGCTGCTGTTGAACAAATCCCCAGCATACATATGGCAGGTCTGTTTATTAGGAAAACCGTGACAATTACAGTTTTGGCTGATGAAAACAGCCACAAAGAAATTCCACTATGCAGTTATGAGACTACTTTACAGTATTGATTTCCCACCATAAATCCAAAATGTGTTATGTGCTATAACATTTAATAGAGAACATAGGAAACCAGATATTAAACTTGGCGGTTAAGATGCTTTATTCAGTGAGGATGCAGAATTTTCCTTGTGAATTACCAGTGAGTTCAGTCATTTGGAAAATTAGGTTTCCTGATGGTTAATGTCACATGATAAAAATAGGAACTAGTACATAACACAAATATTTTATAGCAAATATTAGGCCAGCCTGGTGGCTTGGCTAGCGGCTGAATGTACTACAATGGATCCAGCATCAAATCTTTCTCCCTCTCTTCTTCCCTCCTTCTTTCCTTCCTTTTATAGATATAGGTCTTTAGCATTTGGTGATATAAAAAGTGCCACTTTGTTTAGATAAAGGGGCCGTGTCTCTCACGTAACAACACAGTGAAGCAGCGATGTCAGATGTTAGAGAATTAAATACAATGAGAAAAAGAGTGGAGAAAAAGGGGAAAAATAGTGAAAAGACTACAGTTCCTGCTTTAAAGCTGCTGAGCTATTGGTCAAGAAATTGCAATCTTTTTGACTAATATTATGTCAGTTTTAGGCAGAGGCTCTGTCTGGATATGCTGCTAAAAAACTGCAATGGAAATTCTGCCTGATTTGGATTTGCTGCTCTGAATATTAAAAAGAGCATCTTAATCTGACCTGCTGCTATCTGAGCAAGTGAACTATCAGGTGTGAAATTCATCATTATTCATTCAATTTATTTGTTTGCAGAGATAACACTAGGCTCCAGCACAGATCAAGTCATTACATCATTATACAATTAATGCTATACACTGAGGAATTCCTGAATACCCTAAAGGAACCAGATCCTGCCTGATCTTGGAAGTTAAGCAGTGTCAGCCTTGGTTAGTATTTAGATGGGAGACCACCAAAGCATATTAGGTACTGTGGGTTATATTTCAGAGGAAGGAACTGGCAAAAACACCCCTGAGTATTCCTTCCCTTAAAAAAATCCTGTGAAATTCTTGGGGTTGCCATAAGTTGACAGGCAACTTGAAGGAACATACACACATACACTGTGAAAGTGTGTGTGTGTGCATGCGCACATATGCACAACTTGCAAGAATGAGGACTCAGGTTCAGTCTCTGATAAAAAGCTCCCAAGACTGAAAGACCCCTCATGACACCCTACTGAGATGGGAGCGGGGGACAGTCATTCACAATGTCACTCATCAAATGGAAGAAATATTATAGCTTTAAGAATCTGTGAAAAGAGCTGGGTTATCCAAATGTAGGTTACAATCATCCCTTTGCTTTTTAAATGAAACAGATAATCACTTACAGCAGAGCTTGGAAATAACCCTTTAAACATTAATTCGTTGCCCTTAAGTCGCTAGAATTTTTGACAAATTCAAAATTAGTTATTTTAATCATTCAACATCAATTGCATTAATTTTTAGTAATGGTAAATGATTCATAGTATTTTAGGATGGAATGAGACATTAAGGAAAAAGTCTCTGCTAGTAGCTACATGCTTGATGGTTGCTTACGCAGTGAGCCCATGTCTACATTCCAGTGACCAATCACAAAATGAAGCACCTATCTATACAAAATAGCTTGTGCTAGCTTGTGCTAGGACAATGTCATCTTTTACCCGTTAAGGGAGTGTTATTTCTAAACATAGGCAAACAGAACAATTTGTGTGGTCATAAATATGTTACTGGGGAAATAATTTTTGTGGAGTAATGGTGACCATGTTTACTAATTTAAATTCTTTTTAACAATTAACATAAAAATAATTTTATAATTTTCTGTTAATATTTTAATATTAATGGATCAATTTTCTTTAACAATTTTTATAATGCATTATTGCCAACACTAATATTTCCAAATTTGGGACAACTACATGTCATATGCACTTGATCAGATTTCCTGGTGTTTTCTAAGCTTTCAATTTCATTTAAGTATGTGTGTATGCACATGTGTGCATGAGGCTATTGCAACTAAGCTGACAGAAACCTACCATGGGTTGAAGTAGGGGGAAAGGATTGATCCTCATCTCCTTTCATGCATTTTTCCTTTGTTCACTATTAATGCTCTACAACAAATCTAAGAAGAAAGATCTGTCCTTCCTGGAACAAAACACCACATTTCTGCACCAGTTCTGGTTGTTTAGTAATAATTTTTGTAAAAAAGAAAAGAAAACAAAAACACAAGGAAGCAATGAAATTAACAAGGTTCCCCCTGCAGCTCATTAGTTTCACTAAAGCACAGAAAAAGACAAATGAGGAAAATAGTAATGGAGCAGGCAGGCTGGCAACACAGAAAGACAGGCTTGCACACTCTTACCATCAGAGTTTATAACTTTTGTGTTTTTTTTAAAGAAGTAACTTGTTATAGATACCTGTGAATTAGAGACTTGTACATTACTAAAAATTTTCATTACTTTTAAACTTCTTTTGAAAAACAGAATACACTTAAAAATATACAAGTAGTTGAAAATGGTGAGAGCCAGTATGCTATAGTGGTTTGAGTGCTGGACTGCAACCTTGGAGACCAAAGTTTGTGTCACACAGTTTCAGCCCTCAGAAAACCCTGCGATAGGCTCACCTTAAAGTCACCATAAATCAGAAGCGACTTGAAAGCACACAACAACAGCTGAAAATCCTCCAAATTACCACCAAAAATAATGGGCTAAAAACTTGTTGCTTGTTAAACTAAAATGCAATGGTGTTGCCAGTCATTATGTTACTGTTTTATTTTTTAAAAAATGCCCTTCTGCCTTTGTTACCTGCAGAAGTAATGTGCTACAGGTATTATGGTTGCACACATTTACTTCCCACTCTGGTGACCAATCTTAAAAGTCATCATTCCTCTGGACCAGTTGGGAAAATTGTGTTAGTAAATTCATACCTGAAAGATATATGTTGCAGTTACTCTGTTAGCTTAAAAAAGCCACAAAACAGCACATTAAAAACTGGGTTGACAACAAACAGGAAAGCATAGGAATGTAATCGTGTAAGAAGAATGTTATTTGGATTTCTGGTAATGAATGAATGGTGTCATTATGGAGGGAAAAGCCTGGTGTGGAGAAACATACCCATAGACTTTTGAAGTTGTCCTTTAGCAATTCCAAAGTAAACAGTCAGTGGTTTGTAACTTCATATATTTCAGTTAATATATTTTAATGACAGTTACTGTGCAAAAATTGCATGAGATCAGAGTAGTTTTGGTTTTGGTTTTTTATTATTATTATTATTACATGCCAGACACTGTCCTTGGAAACTTAACAATGCTGACTATATAAGTTACAGCTTTTTAAAACTTTTTGTTTAAAAGCAAAAATAGGTCTTTGCTATGTTATAACATTCCTTAAATGACAGTTTGGTGTTGGAACTTCACAAAATTCTCCATGCTCTGTGTTTTTCAAAACAGCCAAAATTAGCATAATGACTAGTTCAAATAATTTAAACTAATTTTAGTTTAATCTTAGATTGTTTGAAACACTGTTTTTATTGCTCTAAATTTATAACATAAATCAGTGTTATAAACACAAAACATAATGAAATCACTCCCATTCCCCACTAAGTTCATAATGAATCTTTTGGAATAAAGGAAAATGGGGGTGTAACACTCTGGGGATATGAGGGTTGCAGAAAGAGAGACCATGGAAGCTACCTATCCCAACACCTGAGTTAAAAACAAGAGTGGGGAGGGAATAAATTCAAAATCCCTTGAGGTCCCCAAAAAGCAATTTTACCATGCCCTCCCCCCTTCCATGCTGTTCTAAAATGATCTGTAAATCTGTTCCTGCCAATGGAGTTCTTTCTGGCTCTCCTACCTACAGACCCCTAACCCCTTCCTTACAACTAAATCCGGTGCATGTGTCCTGCTACATATGTTGGGACATATGAACTGGTATGAACTGGTACAGTCCCACAACTGACATAAAGGCCATGAAATCCTGAGCCGGTCCTAACAAGGCAGTCTTGATGTGAATACCAACATTCATCAAGACAACCAGCACAGGTTTCTCAATTCCACCTTCATGACTGTTTCTCTAACTCATGTGGCAAAGGCTGCTAGGCAGCAAAATGGTCAGCGTACAATTTGGATCTCATCCCAAGATACAAGCATGGCCATTCAAAGCTAGCCAACTGCTTGGCCAAGTAGTTCAGTAGCAGACCAGCAGCTTCTGGAGCCCATGGACAACATATTTTAGTACAGCAAGTTGTAGAGCTTGTCAGCTCCCTGATATGCTGTGGAGCTAAGAGCAATGAAACAGAAAGACTTATTATTAGAGGGCAAATATTATAAGAGTCATCAGGAATACACCTAAATACAGTTAAGCATCCATCTTTGAACTCATTTTGTGACACTGATAGTGGTAAACATATCCTGCTTCTTTGCTACCATTGCATCTGTTCAGTGTTGTTCAGTAGAGATCTTTCACATGGTGAAAGCCCTCTCTGTGTGGGTCTTAGAAAGCAAAAACCAGAGCCTCCAAACCTTACTGTGGTCAATTTGCTTGGAAATCTGACACATCAAGCTGCTTATGTCTACCAGATTAGACACCATTGTGATAACAGAGTCAGAGATGGATGGGAGCAGAATTCTACCAGTCATTTTATCATAGCCTGTGTTATTTCAGCTTATAGAGCCTAAGAAAATGGAAAAACTGCTTGGAGGACTCAGGCCATTTCCGCACTAGACTGTTATAGTGCTATTATTCCACTTTCAATATCCCATGGAATCCTGGGGTTTGCAGTTTAGGGAGGGGCCTTTGAGGTCACTCTCTAAACTGCAAATCCCAAGATTCCATAAGATGTTGAAAGTAGAATAATAGCACTGTAACAGTCTAGTGCAGAAATGGCCTCAAACCCATTGCTTGCTATCTGAATATTGCCTGTCTTGACTTGTGAACCCAGGTCCATCAGGCCACATCTGTCAGGGCCTTTTAAGAAAACTGTAAAAAACGGTTTGCTTTTGCTGGCTTTTTCCTGAAGAGTGTTTTATGCTGATGGCTTTTAGTGGTAATTATTTCATGTTTGGAGGATAGATATTCTTTAGAAATATCATAGCCATTGCTGTTGTTGTCATTACTACCACCATCATCACCACTCCATATTTGTGTAGCACTCTGAAAATTATAGTAAATAAATGAGTGGATTTTGAAAAATCTGGTAAATGTAGATTTATGTGCATTTTTTAAAAAGGCTAGTTTAGAAAGAGAAGAGATCAAGAAGAGCTCTGAAGAAAAAGGTTACTGAATCCATAAAGAATTGGACCAATCTACAAATCTAAACAAGTGCCAGTTTGAATGTATGTATGTATGTGTGTATGTACATTCTCCTGAAATCAGACCCATTCTAGATCTCAGAAGATAAAGAGAAGCCTACAGGCGCATGTTTCAGCAAAAAAAGCAGGGCATCATGTAGTAGATGGCACAAACAACTTAGACATATTTGTTCCCTCATCCAGCAAGACAAACTTATCTGTAGTGTCAGTCTGGACCCAGAGGTGAAGCACCTCATATATTCACAATGTAAGTAGGGGGCTGTTATCTAACCCCACAATGCATGTCCATAACTAGTGGATTCTGAACTTCATTCTGAATGATGCTTGTCTGGAACACTAGTATTTTAAGTAACAGCATACCTCTGTAGGAATACTGTAAATATCCACTTATCCAGCACAGACTTATGCATACTGAAACCCACTGAAATCATTTAATGCACTTAACTTTCCATTGGATTGTGACCAAACACTGTTTTCACTATTCAGAATTCTTCTTTTCTTCAAAACTGACATTTTGGATTATTGCATTCTCTGATAAAATGAGAAAGTTGAAGACATTTTATGTTCTACTAATTGCTTTAAAATTTAATGAATATCAGTTCTAATTTAATTGCTTTTTAGTACTTCATCTAACTTATTAAAAAGAATCAAGGACATGTAATGAACAGTAGATGGTTTGGCCCAACGTTTGTCCATATTCTCTTTTCAATTAATCAGTTATTGTCCAGTGGTGTGTAATTACACATTAAGAAGTTATTGGATATCACAGTTATGTCTGTCCCAGGGGGCTCATGAATACACTAATATAAAACACCTATAATGACCTGTTCTTAGATCTGCAAATTGTTTCCATTTTTTCCTTTTTTTCCCTGCCTCTGCTAAATGAAGATGAGAGCAGTAACCATTAACTTTAAATCACCTGTAATAGTTAATGAGAGAGAAGGAAAGTGTCTCTTCCAGCAGCCATAATAAATCTACTTTTTTTACCCCAGAATTTTAAAAGAGAGCCAGATCTAAATGCAACTCTATCTATACTTCTGAAAAGTAGCAGTGTGTGTCCGAGGGGAGTCATGGGCAGTCTAAACTGAGCATACATGCTCTTTTGGCTCTTCTTCATGGCCTCCAAATGAGAGAAACAGACAAGCAGGAAAATCTTGTCAAATCATATCCAGGCACTATTTGCTTGGCTTCATTCAAATCAAATCAAACTCTGGAACTGATCCTTATGCAACAGCTCTGAGTGTTTGCATAGCAACTAAACTGTGTTTTGTTGATGTGCCTTTTTTAAAAAATGCTGGAAAGAACAAAATTTACTATGCAAAGAGACAAAGGCTTTGCTTGTAGTCAAGAACCTGTTCAACTGTACTTTCTTATTAATACATAATAAATGAAACTAAGAAAAGACTCTTAATCCACATTATGGGTTCTGACAGATTTTAAACAAGAGTATTTGGGGAACTGAGAAACTAGAAATTGTACTGTATAGCTGGCCTTTTGAAGGCAGCAAAGAACAACCACAGGAATATTTTCTGATTTTCCTCATTACCATGACTGAAATCTATTTTGTGATATAAGAGGGTGGCTCCCAGAATGCAAAATGCTGGTTGGGTTTGTCCTTCTCTACCACCACCACCTTCTTCCTCCCAGACTTTGTTTTCCTAGCCATATTTATAAGCAATGGTAACAAAACAGAACACTCATAATAAATCATGCATCCAGGTGGCTGTTGGAAAAGCAGCTTTCTCAGGGAGGAAAGTGGATGTGTGGCAGTTGTATTTCTGAGATGGTTACATGCATTCTCATCCCTTCAGCCTGAACAGTACAAGACAGGGGGTATACCAAATAACTCTGCTCCCACAGCCTTAATAGTTTGCTGAGGAGAGAATACTAGGACATGCGGCTTTTTTCAACCTCACAGTCTGAAGACTTAACGAGCAGCGTATATCAACATTCCCTCTTTTACAAGACATTTAGAAGCATTAAAACCTATTCCCCAGAATACCTTACTCAAGAACCAAACAAGTGCAAGGACATGAGAGAAAACTAGGATGAGGTGACAATTTGAAGCAAAAGGGATCAACATGTGCAACACCCTAGGCAGGCAAATGCCACTCTGAGCTAGCTGTCACCCAACCTCAAGTCCGTTCTCATACCCCCAGTGCTCTGCCAGCTACTCCTTCATTCTTTCACTCACAATTCACTAAAACCAGAGTATGGGAACGTTAAATGTTTGGACTACATTTCCCAGAATCCCCCAGCCAAGGTGGTTTTTGGTCCAAAAAAATTATGGACTCCTGCATTCCAGATAAAACTCACTTTGGGAGAACAGTAGTCATCTCCAACAAAGACAGAAGAATTCTGGCTGGCAGTGCCATTTCTTGCCAAGGAAACTGATGTTTGTAGCCAACTTCCATTACCTTTGGCAGTAAAAGCTGCTGCCAGCATCATTTCCCTGAGGCCTGTCCCATCATCACTGAAGCTCTCCACACTACTTGCAATCCTCTTCCCTCCCCAAAGTTTTTCCCCTCTTCAGGAAGACATAAAGATAGTGTGCAAGTGACAGAAGGTTAGCATCAATTTGGTCTTCTGAATGTTCCTCTTGAATGGTCTTGAGAGTTTCAATGTCTTAAGCATGACTGATCTTTTGGAGCAAGGACTGGGCTGCTCACTCATCCCTAAACAGCACACTGTATGTTAGGTTATCATTTTATTCTGTGTGTTCAGTCCAGATAGTTACATTGAAGCTGCAGCACACTAATAAGACTAGAGGCAGTGTCAAGGACTATTTATTACTTATGGTGAATCCGGAGTGATGTTTCTCCTGTGATTTTCTCTTAATCTGCCTCTGCTGATCACCTCCAGGGAGGAAAAGTTCACACTCCATTCTGTGACCAGAAAGCTTTGGTCGTGTTGACTGCTATGCTTCTTGGCTTCATTCCAGGGTGAAAAGGCGGTATCACATTAAAGACTTACAACCTTTTCTGTGACAGATCTGAACAAAAGTCTCACACTGTCTTTCATTTTGTCCACAGTCCTGACTGTCCTCTAGTATCAAAACATTTCTCCCCAGAGGGAACTGGAAATGTGAAAAATGTCTCAGTCCTGTAATTGAAACTGGGATGGTGCCAGGAAAATTTAGTTTCATTTTTTGTGAGCTTTGGGATAAGACTGGATGATTAATGGAGGATGTAGAAAATGTGTCTCTAGCATGGCATAAAAGTAAAATAAATGGTAGTTTCTAGGATTTCAGATGGCACTGTAGTTTTTAAACAGTGGTGTACTGTAACCAGGACTCAAAGGAGCACTGAGACTTTTTGATTAGCAGAAAAAATGGCATCACCTGCCATCCCCTCCTGGACTTTATGTTTTCTCTGAGTGTAGCTGCAATCTTCACAACTGGTGTGGATGTTAGATTTTCCCCAACAATAATGCATTATTGTGAACTATCCCAGTTTTAATGGACAATATTTTGCATACTTTGGTTTTGAATGGATGGTTCAGATCCATTAGGTTTACAAAAGACCTGCTCCTTGTGGACATTAGAACTGGCTGGTATATTTCTGATGCTTGAGTTTTGGATTCCCCTTGGATGCATGGCTATGGGAACTGTAAGGATAAGGGTCGTTAACTTTAAAATTTACCATTACACTTCTGCTTTTAAAATGCTAAAATACTACAAAACTAGTGTATTTTTCAACTACTAATTAATTATGAGAAGACACTCTGGTCCTGTAGATGGAATTGAACCTTAAATACGTGTTCATACCGTTCATCACAGCGAAAACCCTTGGTGGAGTTAGACAAATTAATGTCTCTAAGCCCAATTCCCGTTTATAAAATGGCCATATTAAATAATATAGTGACCCACAAGAATGTTATAAGAATAAATGCAACCATAATGCGTTGTAAAAATTCCTATTAACCTGTAAAATTCTCACCAGATAATAATATATAGGGGTCATGCTACAAAGATCAGTGGTAATTGTGTAGGCATCAGCATAGCTCAAACATAATGGGGGTGGTGGAGGAATAACAGCACAAACTTGTAACATAGGCTACATCTTATACACATGACATGATCCCATTCTCCACATGCAGTCTTAGGCCATTTCCGCACTACACTCTTATAGCATGATTATTCCACTTTCAAACCCCCAGGATTCCATAGGATGCTGAAAGCAGAATAATCGCGCTATAAGAGTGTAGTGCGGAAATGACCTTATGAGTCATATAAATAAAATTGCTATTAATTCTAAAATTATATTTCCTGTATTTCAGAAATTCTACCATGGTCCTCACTGGACTTTTCTACTATGCCCAAAAGCACTCACCTTCTTGCTATTTTTGATTAATCCTCATGTACTAGAATTAAAAACAACCTTGTATTCAGTGAGTTGAGGGGATATTTAGAACTCCAGTGTGTTGAAGGACAGAGAAATGTCTCATTTTCAAAGGAATGTTTGTGTGTTCAAAATCAAGTGTGTTCTATCTAAACACCTAGAGTGAGAAAACAAGCTGGAATAAAAAGTAAAATAAATTAAACATACATTCATGTTATGGGGCACTTCATGATTCTGGTGAAGTCCAATGTACCTACTTTATAGTGGTTAAAAAAAAAAAGGTAAAATGTAGCAAAATCAAGACTCAAATCCTATTCCTTTAAATTCAAGATTGAATTGTTCAAAAGCAAGCTATTTATTCTAACTAGGATTGCCAGGTCAAGAGCATCTGAGATTTGAGGGCGGAAATCTGACACCTAGGGGGGTAGACATAGTGATATTATGTTAAAAGGGCCATTCCTTGGTGATGTTATTGAACAAGATACTCTAAGCATCAACTGCAATTTCACAAAGTATGCCATGCAAATGAAAACATTATGTACAAGAAATGAAGGAAATGTATATAGACACACTTTACAAGGCAGCCCTTTTGCCCTGAGATCTCTCTCCCAGGCCCTGAGACTGGGGAACTCTAATTCTAACAGCATTTGATGCAGCTATTTGTATCTGATAATAGCCCTAATAATACTAAAAATGCAGATTAGTCACCTCATTCTTGTGTGCAAAAACGAATGTGAATTTTTGACACTAATATTTCCAGGAGTGGGGAAAGTACAGCCTGCAGGCCCTTTTTGTGGCTCCTAAAGCCTGCTGGAACCCCCATTAATCTTCTTTAGCTGAAACAGCAGCCAAGCAACATCGAAACCACCACAAAACTGTGACAGTTTGGCTTCTTTTGTCCAAGCCCCAACTGTGAAAATTGTCATATTTCAGCTAATTCCCATAAACAGAGGTGATACGATGTCAGAGGCAACAGGGACATGGGAAGAGAAATGGCCCCTGTCTCTTCCATGATTGCCCACTCCTGATATTCCCATTGAAGTCTTTAAACCAGCAGCAACTACACATCCATGCAGAAGAATCCTCCATGTCATTCCTTAAGCAGTTAATCACCTCTCCTCTTCATGTTTTCCAGCAGCAACCACTTCTTTTTTCTAAAGCAACATCCAGGCATTATTCTTGTGGGTATAACACATGTGTGAGGAAGGAGAGTGCCCTAGCATGCCCCCTTTCCTTGTACATTACTGTTACATCCTAAATGTGGAGAATAACCTTGTGAAGTGGAGACTTCCTCTTTCCATGGGGGCTTTCAGTTTGATCTTAAATTCTGATACTCCAAAGCAGGGATTAAAGTCATATGAAGAGCTTTTACAAATATAGGAGACTCTTTCTCTTCAAAAAGTTGTTTTCTATGCACAGAGGATGATGGCAACATGTCTTTGTTATATCCACATATACAGCATCTGGATAAAGTCTTAGTGTATTAGCTGCTGTGCTAATACACTGTGGGCCTTTCCACACTACACTGTTAAAGTGCTATTATTCTACTTTCATCATCCTATGGAATCCTGGGGTTTGCAGTTTAAGGAGGAGCACTTAGAATTCTCAGCCAGGGAGCTCTTGGGCCTCAGAAAACTATAAACCCCAGAATTGCTGCCCAACCCACAAAATGAAGAGACCACACACGTGGCTTGGGTTGAACTAGGGCAATTTATCATTGTATGCCTATTCAACATAGTGCTAGGCTGAGGAGTGGGTGGTGCAGCCCTAAAGGGGGCTGCTGGCTCCACCCCCTCCCCATTGCATGGTGATTGCTGGTCTCCCCTCCTGGGAGGCCAGCAAAAGTGCCCCCCCCACATGTGATCACACGGGTGGGGGGAGATGAATTTCCACAGGATATTGAAAATGGAATAATAGCATTATTAACAGTGCAGTGCAGAAAGGCCCTGTGAAAAGTAGCAGTGGGTCCGGTGTATGGCTGCTAAAGTCTCTAAACAGTGAAGTTCTCTGTAAAGTGTGGAATGAGAAAGGATGTTTGAACAAGCGCTTTCTCACAGGCTAAATGTGACATATCTCTCCCCTGACCCTGGTTGCAACTATACTACTTTTTCCTTCCTGTCAGTTTCTAATGGTCTCTCTCCCTTCCTAATGCAACTGAAATTAAGGCTGATATTAGAGCAGATAGCATGTACTGTAGGATGTCCTCTATCAGTACAGGTGAATGGAAACATTTGTCTCCATTATACCCTTTTCCTCAATTAATGTTCCTTCATTATTCCTCTGAATGCTCAGCAAGCATCAAGGTGTAGGCAGTCAGGATTCTGGACATGGGAAAGGCAGTTGTCAGAACAAGTGAGGCACCAGCAAGAGGTTCATCCAAAACCAGCAGGAGGCAAATTGAAAACAAGCAAATAGGGATCGGAGAGCTGAGAGACAAAGCCGTAGTCAGGGAAAAGCAAAAGACATTCTGTCTTACAGAAGGCTGCTAGTAAGAAAAGACTAACTTATCAAGCTGTAAATTCCAGTGATATTCTCAATATATCTTGTGACTGATTAGTCTAACTGATTAATGATAAACTGGGGGAAAAACTCCACAATACACCCTTAATGGTTCCATCACACGTCTCCTCCTTCCAACCAGGAAATGAGTTCTGGCTTGAGATTTTCTTTTAAAAGGAGACTTTTATGCTCTAATTCATTGTCCATCTGATTTATAGATACCCTTAAGTTAAAATGTATTTTTTTTAGGAAAATTGTGCCAATAAAACTATTAGGATTTGTTTTTCAGGTGGAAAGGGAAGATATCATTCTGATACCTTGCTGATATTGTTCACTTCTTGCACTACTACCCTTGAAGCCTTTTGAACAGTCTTAGACAGTTATGGCATAAAGGGAATGCCTTTTGTAGCTCAGCAGATGGTTAAAGGCTCAGAAGTAGAGAACAGACATAAACTGTAAATTATTGAAATGGAAAAATATGTAGAACAGGGGACTTTGAGAAACTATGGGGTTTTTAATGTATTCCATTATAACCCAAAAATGTGAATCATATAGCTCTAAAATTTACTGATGATGTATCAGTTCTTGAAAAGTTATCCCTATGCAGTACTTCATAGAGTTATGTGCAGACTCCAGCAACAGTTTGAAGACACAACTTTTTCCTTTACACAAGCATCAGGACCTAGTATCCAAAATGAACACAGTAGGGCTTGCTGTAAGTCGTGTGGTACTTGTATTCTTTGCATGACACAGTACCTTTTCAGATAAATGCATTAGTTAAAAAAATACATTTTGAAATTATTAGTTTAAATAATTATTAAGTTGTGATGTCAATGCATAGTGCAGAATACATGCAACGAAGTATGTGTAAGCCTCAACTTTCCCTGTCCCTTTCCCATTCCCCCTCTGTCTAATTCTTTGGTGAACACCAGTCTGCTAAATTTTATAACTGTGATTTGAAGGTTGCATGGAATATAATTCCAAGGCGGGGGCAGACCATTCTAATCAAACTCCTTGTAACAGTTTATACTAGTCTTCAGATGTGAGTTTTCAGGAGCTTTAAGCTCTACAAAAGTCCTACAAACACTTTATATTATGGATAACAAATGTAATTCTTCAGTCAGACAGAAGAAAATAGACCACTTGTATCCACTATCTGTCAATCATCATGAAAAATTTGTTTATTTAAGATTAACAAATGTGTTTTATATTTTGAAATAAATGTTTCACTGTGGCATAAATCCAATTGTTAGTACCAACTACAGAAAACTCATTGAGTTAATGAGATCTTGGTAACTTACATGAGTTCAATTGACTCAATGCATCTGTTCTAGTTGGGCAGACTGACTGAATTTAGATCTATGTATTTGTCTCTCTCAGGGCTCTGTGCGTGTCTGTGTGTGTTAGAGTTAAAGATTTGGTCTTTACAATTTGTTTTTTAGTGTGGTCAAAAACCTCTCCTTCAGGCATTTGAACTGAAGATAAATAAACATAAAAATGCAGGGGTCATACTTGGGGATGACAGTTTTCTTCACTGGAGCAAAGAAGGCTTACAGATGTATAAATTGCTCTGAATGTAATTTTTTCCCTAGTTGCTCTACCAGTTTCTAAACAGTGCTGATCAAACATTTAGGTCAAACATTCCTGTGCTGTGCTGAAGAAAGGGTGGTGAAGCAGTGCTGTATCTTCTCTCCTCTATTTTAACTTACCCCCTAAGGGCTAGGTTAAATGCAGCAGTGAAGGATGTGAGTGTGGCTATGTAGTAGGTACATCAAGGCTGTAATGTTAATCAGTTTCAAATGTATGGCTTCCAACCAGGAAACCGGGTGATTAAAATGGGTTCCAATTAGGACTCAGCCTAGGAAACCTGTACACACAACTCCAAAGAAAGATGTGATGGTTCAAGTTCAATAAAATGTGGACCATTTATACTACAGATATGCACTGCTATATTCTGTAGCTTATTCATAGAACAATTGAATGGGGATTTTAACTTTTTCCACCCATATTCATCCATTTTTCAGCTGTTCTGATCCATTTCCTCTAATTTTCATACATTTTGCCAGCCAAATTGAACAGGTTAGGACTAAACTTGATTGAACTAAATTGAAGCTTGGGAACATGACAATAATAGAATCAGAGTTGGAAGAGACCACAGGGGCCATCCAGTCCAACCCCCTGTTATGCAGGAACACCCATCAAAGCACTCCCAACAGATGGCCATCCAGCCTCTGCTTAAATACCTCCAAAAAAGGAGACTCCATCACACTCCGAGGCAGTGCATTTACAATGTATAATATGCTTCCCCACCCCATATTCATAGTTTGGAAGCTTTATTTATTTATTTTTAGGCCTAAATACCCTAAAGGCACCAGATCCCATCTGACTTTGGCTGCTAAGCAGGGTCAGCTCCAGTTAGTACTTGGATGGGAGACCACCAATGAATAACAAGTACTGTGAGCTATATTTCAGAGGAAGGCAATGGCAAAACCATCTCTGAGTATTCCTTGTGTAAGAAAAGTTCATGGGGTCACCATAAGTCAACAGGTGACTTGAAGGCACGTAAACACACACGCAGTCTCAACACAATTGAAGCTGTTGTGGGAAAAAATAAACACAACACCTTTTTCCTTGTTCTGCTCCTATTCAGTAAAAAGTTTAAGAGGTTTACCCTTCAACTCTGTTGCTTTTCAAATTAAAGGTTGTTTTCTGTGCAAATATGTTAGACAGATGGTACAGGACTAGCAACAGCAATTCCCTACACCTATGGATCCCATTTGCAAACTCTGATTGGTGATCAACAGTTATATGCTGTTAGGACATGTCTACATAGTAGATCCTGCCCTGGGATTCATATCATGAGAGGACAGATTGTATAATTTCAGTGGGCTCCAGGACCATTTCTGTACTAGTCTGTTATAGCGCTATGATTCCACTTTCAACATCCTATGGAATCCTGGGGTTTGCAGTTTCAGGAGGGGCCACTTGGAAATGGCTCAGATTAATTGTGGCCTCATCTTGATACTACTATTAATCATGTGGAAGCTGGTTCAGCCAGAGTTTTTCTCTGTGTTGTTGCAGCTTTTCCTGGACACTTTATTACGTGCCTCCTGGAAAGTGGTACAGTCATGCTAGGGGAACCATGATCTGACCTTTTTCTATGTGTTTTAAATCCTTTGCTTTATCAAAAATGGCATTGGAAATTAGTGCATTTATAGCAACTCAGTACACAAAGTTACAGAAGGCAGCCTAAAATGTTCTATGTTGTGATTATCATTTCCTATTCTTTAATGAAAATAGTTCAGGATGCTGACATATCATAGAAATGCAAGTCCCCTTAAAAAGAATAAAGACACAGCTCTAAACTTTTGTGACACATAAATCTGCCATTTCGCTGACAGCAGTCTGTGCAACAGGAAGGAACTTTAATTGGGTGAAACACAGAGGAAGAAGGAACCTTCCCCTTTTTGCAGATGCAGAATGGGAAACAACTCAGAGACAATGTGGTTATTTTTAGTTAGCATAACATTGCTCTTCACCTTTCAAAGATTAGAAGCAAAGGCACACATTCTTCTAACGTAGTCTCAGCGCCCCTGCCCCATGGCATCAGGGACTGAAGCCTGCTCTGGCCCAAAGAAAATGTCCCCGCACATCAGTGCTTGGTGCTTATGCTTTGAAACTTTCTTTTAGGGCCAATATTTCAACAGCATAGCATCCCTCCCCATCCCCCATTTGTGTTCTGGTCTGCTGTTTGTAGTTAATGGATATTTTCATGAACTTTACAATCAATTGGAATACATGGCTAGATATAAGATGGGCTGTATAATGTCAGACTCAGTATGGAATAAGGGAAATGCTCTTTAGCTTCTGGACTCCCTTCCATATGCCTTATGACTGTGTGAATTATGACCTTAATGGTAGAGTTTTTCTGTCTTAGATTGTTGTTGGAGGGGAAGAGAGGCAGATGCCTTATCTACCTCATAATCTCTTCTCCCACTTTGAGATATTTTTGGTCATTTTTTCTTTCAGTTTTTTTTAATAAATGCAATTTTATGTATTTACTTTGCAACAAATACTTTTAGTATTTGTTATTGATTTGTACTGTGTAGTTTTAAAATCCTGTCATGTAATATTACAAGACTGGTAAACCTGGTTAAAAGTCATTTTTTAAAAAGCCTTTAGTACAGAAAGATTAGAATTCTTGTAAGAAGAAGACATCAGTTAGCTTTGAAACTGCAAAATAAACCATCATCTGGTGAACAATTTATAGCTTCTGGTATGTAAAAAGGGCAAGGAAAGGGAACTGGAATAACATTTGGAGCTACTTTATTTTATTTCATAGACAAGCTAATAGTTATTGTTTATTTGTCTGATGGCTTTTGTCAAATAGCAATAATACTACCACTAAAGAAAGTGGAGATCTAATAAACCTTGCCAAGATGGCAAGAGATTATAAAAGTGTCAAGTCACTGGAGTGAGGAAGCTGAATTTACTGTTGTACAGAAACACTGGTCCTCCTCCTCTCTGTCTCTGTCTCTCTCTCTCTCTCTGTTTGAGGGCAGTATAACAGAATTGACAGGATCTTGTAGCTTTATATTTCCTTTCTAAAGTTGTGGTTTCTCAGTTTGGGAGTATCAAGTGTTCTGGTCATGCACATGTCTTAATCAAGGTATTTTCACATCATGTAGGGTTGTAAGCCCAACCTCTAGAGGTCAAATAATTTATTGCTTCTGAATTTGTTATTGAAAAGCAAATTAATAAACATACGTCTGCTTCTAAAATTAATAACTACCATCTGGAATGGCTTTAAATGTTTCACTAAAGCGTTGCCTTCTAGTAAGGAAAGAAAGAAAGCTAATTAAGGAAAGGCTTATGCAAAATCAGAGCTAGTGTAATATAGCGCCTAGAGCATTGGAGCATCACTTGGGAGATCTGAATTCAAGTTCCCACTGGCCAATGAAATTAATTGAATGACCTTGGATCAGCTGCTTTCTCTTAGGCCATTTCCATACTACACTGTTATAATGCTATAATTCCACTTTCAACATCCCATGGAATTCTGGAGTTTGTTAGTCTACTGAGTCCAAAAAGCTCTCTGGGTGAGAATTCTAAATGCCCCTCCCTAAATTGCAAACCCCAGGATTCCATAGGATGTTAAAAGTGAAATAATAGGATTATAACAGTGTAGTGTGGAAATGGCTCAGACTTACCTACCTCATAAGGTAGATGTGAAGATAAAGTAGAGATGATGAGAGCTGTGCTTTCCAGCTTCAGTTCATTAAAGGAACAGATATATGTAAAAGCAATGAATATAAATCTTAAATATTCTGAAGAAAAGCTGCAGAGCATTGAGTCTAAAAGCATATAAGTAATATCACCAAGTTTTTGGAATGTAATAATTCTCAGTGTGTGAATAATGAAAGCAAGGATGTTACGTGTGTGAAAGGGGGAGAGTATATTTTACAGAGGTCTAGAGGGGTCTGGAAAATAAGAGGGACCTGCTCCAGACTACAGTCCTCATTACTATGTGGAAAAATTGAGGGTATTTATAGAAACATATTCCCTTGTAGATAAGTATTTTTTGTCCAGGTCTTGTAAGAGTTGCTGGACCTAATCAGAAGCATCTCAAGCTGTTGTTCTAAACTGGAGTTCAGGCCCAGGCACAGGCCCAGTCTAAGGACTTTCTCTAGAATAGAGAGAATTTGCTTGTGCAGTTACGTAGGCCAGTATCAAACTGGGAGACAGAGAATTTTTTCTCCTCTGTTTGACATGATCTATCATCAGTGACGTGGATTTGAGCCAGCTGACTCAGACTCGAGTCAAAGTTAAGTCACTTCAGTGACTTGACTTGGACTCAACTTGGCAATAAATGATGCACTGACTCAACTCAAGACTTGTATATTTTTAGTGGTTGGCCTGCTGCCCTTGGTTCAATAATATAACACATTCATCCAGTCACCTTACAACTTTGAACACCACTTCTATCTCTTTTTGCCTACTGGTCACATGAGAATTTGTCTCAAGCCCAATGTGTGGGTGCATTTCTCAGAGGGGATCAACAAATGGGTTAGGCAATGGGCTGGAGGCAGGGTTGAGGTCTGCTCAGCAGCCTGTCCCTGCTACATATCGGAAGAGCCTACTAAAACTTTTCTTAAAAAGAAAAAATATTTTAGAAAGATGTTAACAAATCAATTCCTTAATTAGTAACCAAAAGTTGCAAAATTGTTAGCAAACATGAAGGCTTCTCACTCTGCCTGTTGTCATTTTTTTAAAAAAAAAAGAACCAAAGGCAGGCATTTATCAGAGATGTAGAATATGTAACTGGAATTTCAGGATAAAAATAAGTGTTTTTTACCATTCATAAAATTATACATAGGGGATGAAGGATTGTGATGTTAGTGTGGGAAAGAGTCCTGTGTTGCAACTATGTATCATATCCTCTGCAAAATGACACTTGACCCTGAATAGAGGTATACATTATGGATGTGACAGGAGATAATTTGGATTATGTCTGCCTGGATTCAGGTTTAATGGTGCAGTGGTACACTCCAACAAGAGGACTGATAGCAAATTGGCACTAAGGATGGAATCCAGTGTACATACCCTGAAAATAAGGATGACAGCATAATTTGTTTCCAACTAAACATGCAAAGGAGTCTGGCCATTTCCACATGAGACTGTTATAGTGCTCTTATTCCACTTTCAACATCCTACGGAATCCTGGGGTTTGCAGGCCCCTCCTTAAACCACGATTCCATAGGATGTTGAAAGTGGAATAATAGCACCATAACAATCTAGTGCAGAAATAGCTTCTGCTGTAAGTCTGCAGATATTTATGTGAATCTTGCAGAATTCTCTTTGTGTCCATACCAATCACCTAAGCCAGAGATTAAGTCATGTTTCTGGCAGAATTCTTCAGCTGGCTTTGACATAAAGCATAAGGAAGTGCTCAGTGGGAAATTTCTAAAAGTAGTGGATGATATTTTAAAAAACATTAACAATCATGAATGCCCAGCTGAAGTAAAATACTACTGAATTTTGTAAAGTTTATTGTCAGAATTTAGTCAGAACTTGTAATGGTCTGTGCTGGAAGATGAGATGGGCTTCCTGCCACTTGGAAGAATGTCTGTAGTATTATAACCTTCAAACTTGTGTAAAAATTCTTCCATGCCAGCCTCTGGTCACACTCTCTCGTTCATTCCAAGCTCTTTACTTTTTTAGCCTTTAGATCAAGTTGTGCAGCAATATAAACAGCCAGACTAGTCTGTGAAGCCAGAGCTTTTGATATCCCATGTTGTACATACATTGTGCATTTTTCACTACATAAGGATCCATATTTGGAGCATTAAGATTCATATTACTATATAATATTTTCTATAATTCTATCAAAACACACTGCTGGGCACATATCTTTATTAACTGTTTTCAATCAGAGGGAATTTATAATGGGAACTAATTTTCAGTTACTTTTTTCTTCTTTCCCTGTTTTTGCATTTAATGATGCGTCTTATCAGTTCGCTTATTAATTGTATAATTTTGCTGAAAACTTAAAATAAAAAACATGCTACAAAGAAACAAATCTTTGGTGTAGATTCCATTAATGAATTAGGATTACATGAGAGATGAATTTGTAAAAGTTTATTCTCTATATTTATCTTCTGCATATTGTGGAGAAAGGACAGCAACAGTACAGTTTTCTGTGTAATATACTGGAAGCTTTGCTTCAAGCATATTTAGAAATAATTCACTGTTAATATTTTGAAGCATCACTCTGTATATTATGGGCTTTCTCAAGGTGGCAGGAAGATTTTCTGTGTTAATTAAAGCAGTTAATAAAACTATGGTTACATGAGATGTTAACAGCTGTGCACAAAATTAGAAGCTACATGGTAGGCTATTATTACTGAATTTTACCTGGCTTTGGTCCATTATTTTCAGCATTTGGCCCATTGTTTCCTGAGTATTCTCTCAAATAGGCTTTTAAAAAACTTGCATCTACCATATAAGTAGCAATTACATTCCCATTAAAGATTTCATATTCAAAATTTCATATAATGTTATTGATTCAAACTTTTATGCTGATTCTAATCCATGGTAGCAATAGATGTTTTTCAGCAATCTTCACAACTGTCTGATTTAATAAAGCAGCACTTTTATCAGATGTTTATTCCATTTTTTTCTGTGCACATTTACCTGAAAGTAAGCTCTAATGAATGCTGACAGCATTAATAGAATACACTGTTAGTTCCAGTATCAAGTTGTGGAAACAAGTTGTACGATTAATTTCTGATTCCCAGTTGGGGATTATAGTACTAAAGTATATTTATGGAATAGTGACAGAAATTATATTTAGAATCCAAACAAAGACAATTTCTGTCACTATTCCACAAATAAGTGCTAGTTTCATAAATTTTGGACAGATACTGGAGATGTTTTGGCTGTGTGTTTGTGCACCACTCCATGGCAGAATTTTCTTCCTTATAGAAAGCACATATTATGGCTGCATTGCCACATTGAGTTATGTAGGCATCCACTTATTTCACTGAGGTTTCCATGCATATACATTTGTACAGGATTGTTGCAATTTGTTTAAAAAAAATAAGAAGGAGAATTTGTGATAAAGAATTATTTTACACTCCCACACTATGTTATCTTATATCAGAAAGAAAGGAATGAAAGAAGAAAGAAAATTACAGTAGGAGGAGGGGGAGTAATATTAACCTTCAGGACTCTTACTGTTGTCAAACAATGGTAATACTTCTTTTCCATTTTGTGATACATACTTCAGAGCACTAATGTAGCATAATTATAATAATACTGCAAATGTAGGTGAACACACAGTCAATCTATCTAGATTTAATTATTATATTCCAAATGGCATTATATGAAACATATTAATTGGGTTTCACCACCATATTTACAGAGTCCTAACAAATAGATTTCCATCTGTTGTTATGTTTCAGTCATTCACTGCCAAACAGTAGCCTTTTATAGGAAATATATTTTGGCTTCTGAGCAGACGTAAGTGAAACAATCAGTTTCTGTAGAGTAGTAAAGAAAATATATTTTCTTTTAAACTGTTTTTCAGTCATTTACATTGAAAATTCTAATGCTTATCCTGTACTTTACTACCAGTAGGACTTGAATTACTTTTTCTGCCTTATTTGTTTGCAGTGGGTTGAGTCTAATGGGCCATTTCACACATAAGTGAAAGATTGTACATCTTTTCTGAAGGAAGCATTATTAAATCCTATTGAACAGCATGGACTGTCCTCATCCTGTCCTCTGCTTTAATGCTTGAAAAAAAATTAATAGAAGTAGTTTTTTAAAAAAGAGTTTGAGGAGGGATCCTGGATGCATCTGTGTGGCAACACTGCATTTGCAGGTTTTCATTTCATGCTTCTAGGGGATTGGGGCAGAAATCTCTACTTAATAACTTCTGCATGCACAATATATTTCAATGCCGCTCATTCAAATGGGCCAAAATTTGGATATGTAGCAATGCTACTTACTATAACCCCATCCTGCATGCAGTTATATGATAGATAAATAGATAATGAATGCTTGGGAACTGAATCTGAATGTATACATAATAACCATCTTTTAAAGACACTGCAGTGATGGGAGGTCTCTGTTATGATTAATATTTAAGGCCACGTACTTATTCTATGAGCAAAACTGCACTTGAAATCCTTGCTTGTTCTTTTCTAATTTGAGTAAACAAATTTTGTCTTTTAAATATATATTTTATGAGAGGCATAACTTGCTATTATGATATAGTCGTTTTGTATGTATGCTAAATTAATGCAATTTTGAGTCTAGCCCAAAACACCCCTAAGTGTGTATGTATTAGTATATAGCAATATATGCTAATATGCAAATGAGCTATCTGATTGATAATATGCCATGAATTAGCTACTCAATAGATGTTCATTGACCTACACAATATGCACTGCATCCTGTTGTAACTAAAATACTGGGCTCTTCATTTTGTGGCCCATTGGTGACAGGCCAACCCAGTCTTCATTGTTTTTGATCAGAGAAGCACTGTTTTCAAAGAATAAATTTAGGTATTCTCATATAGCCAAAGTAAAGCCATCGTTCCTCCTGAACTGGACCTAGAATTGCTGATAATTCATACATATCTTTATTTGGGAGCTGCTTTATACAGATTTTTCTATTTAAAAAATACTTCAGGGAGTTACAAATGATCCCAGCTTCCTACTGAACAGCAATAGTGGGAGAATTATGGATACTTAAATATCAGAAGCACTGACCCAACCATAAGATAACAGTGAGATTATGTTTTTAGGTACAATGGTACAGCCTCCCCAGCTGCTTCTCCTGAGCTCCCCCTCTACCACGTCATTGGAGGAGAGAGCTCTGATGGTACCCATCCTTTCCTGGCTACCCCTGTCTGTTGCTTTGGATGCAGTGTAGGCTGCAGTTCCATCACGTATGTTGAAATAAGATTCAGAGGCTATTCTAGTTGTCTTTTGTACATGGACTAGGCAGGGATCACTGTCTTGTCCTTTGCTTGGGCTGCAGAGTATCTGGTGATTGTGTGAGCCTCCCTCTCAGACTGTTGCAAACAGGCCTCAGCTTTGATCGATTCACACCTTCAGTCCTTTGCTAGCCATTCCTTACTATCCCATGCTTTCTCCTTCCCAGTCCTTTCCCTGAATTACAAAACATTGGAATGCCTGGCAGAGGAATACTGACTGTTTTTTTTCAAATTTCTAGAATTGCAGCCTACTTGGGGCATATTTCAGACTGTCGGAGCCCTTCACTGGATGATATACCCTCCCCTTTTCTGACTTTTCCCCTCCCCACATCTGTGCTGGGAAGAATTATGCTTCAGGGAGCAAAGCCACCTAGGCAGGCACACCCTTTCTAGAATGCTCCTTTCCTTCTCTCCTCTACACCATTCCAGTTTTCCTCTCATCAGCATTCCAAGGTGACTGAGCATAGTCACTCCTCACTGGGCTGTTTTTTGCTTCTTTCTTTTAGGTATTTTGAATTTTAAAGTGTATTCTGCAAACTGATCTTTCAGCAAGCCTGCTAATACTTTCCTTTTGTGGGTGTGT
Source organism: Ctenosaura bakeri (assembly GCA_948474755.1). NCBI lineage: Eukaryota > Metazoa > Chordata > Lepidosauria > Squamata > Iguanidae > Ctenosaura > Ctenosaura bakeri. The sequence continues at coordinate 194,285 of CAOLHI010001590.1, forward strand.
GGCCTTGTAATGGTTACAAAATGTCCCACGCTCAGATAATGGGTTCTCTGTGTATGTGTAAGAATCCATAACATTCACATAAGCAAAGAAATATAATCTGTATAAATCCCACGTTAGCAAAAGAAAGCTATGTGGTTGATAGAACTGGAGCTGACTGATGCAGGGCCAATTTATGGGGAAGGCCTATAGATCAAGGCAGAGCCTATGCCAATATACAAACAGTCTGGAAGGAACAGGGAAAAAATATGTTCAAAACACAAGAGAGCTACCTTCAGTCAGTAAATATAGCACTGAACTAGGTAGACCAATGTCTTGTTTGATACAAGACAGCTTTTTCTGTTCTGGTGTTCCAATTAAGGGCCATAAGTAATACTGCAGGAAGCAATCAGAGACAGAAGCTATATAAGTAGGAAGATTCTAATTAAATTTGCAGGTGTCCTTTGCTGAACTGAGGCTTAGTTCTGAATAAACTTAATGAAAGAATTTTGTACATGTGGTAGACACTGTCAAATTATATAGCACTGTATTAAGTACTACTTGGAACTATGATTTTAATTCTGCTTTTATAAAAGCAACGCATTAGCTGTGTTAGAGGGACCTTGCAATATGTAAAGATTGCCCCTGAATGTGTTCTTTATGGCTCCTGGAGCTTTAAAAAACATTTACTCACTGTATGAATTTAGTGTGATGTAGAAAGCTGCTAGGCACACCAAGAAGCAGCAGAATGATATATGAAAGAAGCAGAAAAAAGCAAGAACAAAAGCAAAAACCATGCTCCTCCACCAAAGAGCATATGTGTTCCAGGCAATGTGTAATACCTTTCTCTTAATTTTTTCCTCACTACTTAAATACTGTTGAAAATATGAGAGTACCCATCCTCCTGCCTTTCAAATGGACAAGTTGTGGTTGTCTACTGCTATTCAGTGACAGAGGCCATTTCCGCACTAGACTGTTACAGTGCTATTATTCCACTTTCAACATCCTTTGGAATCCTGGGCTTTGCAGTTTAGGGAAGGGCATTTAGAATTCTTAGCCAGAGAGCTTTTTGGCCTCAGTAAACTACAAACCCCAGAATTCCACAGGATGTTGAAAATGGAATAATAGTCCTATAAGAGTGTAGTGCGGAAATGACCACAGAGGCGGCAGGGTAATTTTGAGCAAACAATATGGGTGGATGGCTCAGGGCCTTTGGAACTGGATTTTCCTCCCTAGAAGAGACAATGAGTAGCTATAATATCCTGTGTGTTATGACTTCAGGAATATGTGAGAGTAGTGGATGGCTCTGGAACCTCTTTTGCGTGTGACACAGAAGTGAGTTAATAAGTCTGGTTGCCTGATCTGCATTTTGAGTTCGTAATATAGAATTTTTTGTCTTTTATTCATCCAGTTTTAATATGACATTTTAAACAACAATCATAATATCAGTATGTTTTACCTTGTAGCATTTACAAGGTTATGGTATATTGCCAAAAGGCTGTGGTCTATACTACAAGGTCATTAGATTTGTTTTACATTGATTTGTATTACCTAATTTTCCAAGCAGTGAGACTTATCAGGGTGTAGAGCTCATCTGAGTAGAATTTTTTTTCAAAAAAGGAAGATTACTGGAAGTTTATGGACTTTTGTCATATTTACAAATATACTTCTGGTTGAGCATAGCTGGAATTACAGCTTCAGTACTATATGATAGACACACACAGTCCATTGCTCAAAGACTTCAGGGACATTAAGATACACTGAGATTCAAGTTTAGTGCTGACACTCTCTGGTTCACTTTTGCATCCAAATTGCTGTTTCTAAGGTTGCCAGGTGAAACAAAAGCCAGGGCCTCCTACTATTTTAATGTCAGTATGGAAGAGGGAATTTCACAGGTGATAAGAAACCCCTGTGAAATTCCCTTTCTACACAATCATTGAAGGAATGGTAGCCATGCTCCTTATTTCGCCTGGCAACCCCAGTTTTTTCACACAAGCCCATGGTTTATATCATCCTCCCCTCTTCGGATAGTGGATGGAGAGGAATTCCATTCAGATCTTTGCTGGTCATTGATAAGGACTGGGACAGCCAGTAAGAGTTATCAGCTTATCTCCCTTACACAATGACCTGCACATCTAAATTTGGTCATCTTACCAGTCTCTTCTTCCAATCACAATCAGGGTCCCACAGAGGTCACCTGGCAACATCTCTGGTCCCATAATAATATTATATTCAGCTTGGAGTCTTCCTAATGAGAGAAGACAGAGAATAAAAATTTGAACGAAGAGTTATCCAGTGATTTTAATAATATGTAGAATAAGATAATGGCCAAGGAAGAAGTGTAGACCAGGAAGGAAGCCAAGACATTTAATTGACTGTCCTCTAGTTTTTATTAGAATTGATAGTACTAAGAGCTACCAAGTGCCATTTTTTCCTTTGGAGACTTGGAGCATTATTTGGGTTAATGACTGAATTAATTTAATAGAAATTCACATACAAGTGAATCTGTTTGTTACAGTATTTAACTGAACTGCGTTTTTTCGTTTTTAATTCATGTACATGAGGAGGAAATACCTCTTAATGTTACCATGTCATGAGGAACGCCTATCCCACCCTCAGTCTGACTTAGTTTGTATGTATTTAGTTTCATGAAGTTCAATAGATGTAAATACAGATTAATTATTTAAAAAGTAATAGGAGGGAAAGAGATTCCAAACATGTAGTGTTTAATTATTAAAAGCCTATAATGGAATTTCAATCCTAACACATCCTCTAGATCTCACATTTTGCTTGGACAAATGCCTGAGGTTAACTAGTAGTCCTCTTGCTGCCAAACTAACCGCCACTTAGACTGCAAAGAAATAATTTTGCTTGCTAAAATGTAAAGGACAGCTTCTCTTCTGCTTCTTGTGCTGTGATCATTTGGATTTGTTTTAGTATGAAGTAATCATAAGAGGATTTTTATAAGGTTGGTAATTAGGATCTGATTCCAGTTGTTATCCCCTGACTAGAGTTAACACCATCGAATGCCTGAAAACTTACACAAGTGTTCCCTTTCTTGGTTACCAGTGATTCAGAGGGTCTACTCTAATTGGAGTTTACCATGGAATTTAGAATATTGTATTCAGCTGTTACATTCCATCTTGGCTACAGAAATCTGTTTATGGAAAACAGCTTCCTCAATGGATTAGCAGAGGCTGAATCCAAACATCATTTATAGCCATTTGTTTGTGCATACACAGTTCTTGATCAGAGAGACAGCTTATGAATGCAGGGTACTACTTTGCAGGTGGCCACTAGCTACAGACTAGCTGAGACTGTACATGAAATACACATCTGCCACTGTTGTCTTACTTGTTTCTTCTTGAGTCTGCTGCAGTAGCCAATGAAGGGCAGAAACACCAAATGTGTATCAGATATTATAGAAGAGGAAGCATAGTTAAATCACACAGCAGTTGTTTAGGGTATTAGCCAGTCATGTATTTAATGAAGTATCTTGATAGCACCACAGCACTAATGTCATCACTCTGGTCTTGTTACTGAGTGGATGGAAACATTCTATACAGTCAGCTTTCCACATTTGCGGGTTTCAGTTTTGAGAATGTGCTTATTTACAAATTATTTGCTGTCAGCTTTGTTGCTTCCCTATGCCATTTTTAATAGGGACTGTAAGCCTCATGAGACTGAGAAACTGCGAATGAGGCTACTAAGTCCCTATTAAAAATGATGTGGAGCTGACAGTAAGCCCCACCAGCCACCCACTTCTGCCTTGTGAAGGAACCTTAATGCCTCAAAGGAATCCATGGTGGGTTGAATATGGTGATCATACCTTTTCTGTGCATTAAATATGGCTTTTGGGGGGTAATTTACATTTTTTTCACTTTCACAGGGGTCCTGTGCCCCCAACCCTAACGAATGTGGAGGGGTGACTGTACTTGTAAATCCAAATTAATTTTTAAAAACAAAGTAATCAGGAAGATTTGTTAAGAACTTAAATGGTGTTCCTCACTAAGGCCCTAACCTATTGGAGAGGCACTATGAGTTTGTATTAAATGTTATTCACTGGTCCCAGGAAATGCAACATTTGAATTTGGTTATTTTTGCCTAGCAGAAGTAGTGTTGCCCTGGGGCAAAGCCCAAGGCAGGAAGCATATTTGTCTAAAACAAACAAACCAAAATGTTGTACCTATCTATCCGTCTTATTATTATATTTATATTCAAGCCAATCATCTTGTGAGAAACTTAATTTAAATGCTGGGGAGAAAGTGTCTCCCAGCTAGAAGAAAATATTAGAGAAGATATATACTCATTTGTTTTTATGTTAAAAAAATTCTAAGATTCATTGGTGCTGTCTGTCACGAAGAGTTATAAATCAATATGAGCTGAGAAAAGTTCTCCTGAGAATTGATGGCAAGTATGTTATACAGCTTATATAGCAACATGCAAGGAAGTAAAAATAATATGTACCTTATTTTTTTCTTGATATTGTAATTATCAAAGAGCTGTAGTCTTCATTTGTATTTCTTAAATAGGATGGTTGAGGTGTATATGAAGTAGATTGCACCTATAAGCCACATAGGAACAAATGCATGTAATAAAGTATTTCTACATCATGCTTTTCATTTGGCAGAGCTCCCTGTCAAAAGCTGCCATCACGTAATCCTCAGACTTTACTGTATCAACATTATTTGAACATTAAAGACTATTTGTGCATTTGATTAAAACTATACAAAGAATTTTGCAGAACCTTTGAGACCAACTGAGAAAAAGACATTTCTAGCATGAGCTTTCACAGACTCCAGCCCACTTAAAATGTGTTATTCTGAAGGTGCTACAGAATTCTTTTACATCTTTTTATGCTGAAACAGAGTAACATAGCTATGTATCTGACTACCACATGCATTTGTTTATCTACTACGTTTTAATCCTTGCTTTCCTCCAACATGCTGAAGGTGGTTTACCTTGTTTACTGCCCCATCCCATTTTGTCATCATATTGGCCCTGTGAGATAGATCAGGTTGAGAGTGTAGATTGGGCCAGAACCATCCTGTGAACCTTGTGGTTGCGTGGACATCTGAACTTTATTCTTCTTAGTCCTCAGCAAACATTCTGATCAATGACATGCCATGGTTTCTAGTATCCAACAGTATTTTACAGTTGAAAGGAACAATGCAGGGAAATGTCCAGATGTTAGGAAGAAGGGCTGAAACAATCAGAGTTTTGGTGGGAACTTCCTGTTGCTATTGTGTGGTAGCAGAGACGTTACAGCTTCAGCTTAAGCCTATTATCTCTGGAGTTACCTGGTGATTAGCCTGACAATGGCTGTGGCTGTGCCTAGAGGGGATCTCTAACCTATGTTGCAGCACATGTTTTCAGCCTATATTTTTCCTCTGTCCAGCCTTGCCTCACAGTCAATCAGGGTCCATTTTATATCAATGCCAATTAATGTGTTTTGCCAATTAAATCATATTTCGCCAATTAAACCATATCAGATCTGGGGGTGTGTGGGCATTACCTCTTTACCTATTCCATGCTGCATTTCCCCTTATGCATCATCTGCTCCACTTTCCCCAAGTAGAGCACTGTTTTCCTTTTAGGAGAAGTCCAAGGCAAAGAAGGTGTTGAGCCATTCCGCCTTTTCTCTGTCCCTATTAGCATTTCACCATCTTTTCCACAAAGTGGCCCTACTACTTCCTCATTTTTCTTTTTGGTATAAGACATAAACAACAACAAAAAAGCCCTTTTTATTGTTTTTAACCTCTCTAGGAAGCCTGGGCTTGACTTGCTCTCTACATGTGCTGGCTATTTGAATTCCTCTTTGGTGATTTCTCCCTTTTTCCATAACTTGCACGTTTCACTTTTGAAACTTTACCCAGTTGAAAGTACTTTAGACATACAATCTGATTTGTTTAGATGCATCCCATGCATTATTCCTCTTATGTTTTTTCTTTCTTTCTTTCTCTCACTGTTGGGTATTTGTACTATTTGCCCATTTCTCTCTAGAACACTTGCACTGTTATCTTCAGCACCTGGCAAATTCCTGCCCTCAAGAATGCTGTCTCCCTCCCCCACACAACTCAGTTTAATGCCCTTCTTATCAGATTTGTGAGACTCTTAGCAAAAATTTTCCTGCCAACAGCTGTGAGGTGCCATACATCTTGTGCCAGAAGTCCATCTTCATGAAAATGCAGATCATGGTCCAAGAAACCAAATTGTTTTTGGTGGCACCATCTGCAGATCCAGTTGTTCACCTCACTGTTCTTCTCTCCTGTCTTGGACCATGTCCTTCAAATGGGAGGAGAGACAAAATGACAACTTGTGCTTCAAGGTCCTTCAGCTTCCTACTCAGAGCCTCATAATCCTTTGTGATATCCTGCAGGCAATGTCGTACAGTGCTATTGGTTCCCACATGCACAAAAAAGGAGGACTAAACAGTGGGCTTGACAATTCTTGTCAGCCTCTCTGTTACATCATGGATTTTTGCCCCAGGAAGACAGAACACCCCTTGAGACATCCTGTCAGACCCACAAACTACTGGTTCTGTTCCCCTCAGCTTGGAGTTCCCTACCATCACCAGATGTCTGCTCAGAGGATTGGCAGGGGACATTCCATGTGCTGAATCTTCCAAAGTCACCTGCATGTTCTCTGAGGTCTGACAGTGTTGCTCTTGTTCCTGTTCCTTCTGATTATTGATAAGGGAGAGAGCTTTGAATTGATTCTTTAGCTCCAAACTCACCAAACCCTGGTCCTTCTACTTCTATATGTCACATTCCTCCAAATGTGTACCTCTTGTGTTTAGGAACTGACCTCCTCAGAGACATCCCCTCTGTGTGTTCCTCATCCAGGACAGTCTGCTCTGTCCTGTCCCAGAAAACATCATGCTCCCTAGTATGCTGAGGAGTAGATACACAGGTCTCAAGATTCTGGACCTTCTATTCCAACTTGCACTTGATACAAATGTACCTACCCACATCCTCCAGCAGGAACACAAACATACCACAGCTGTTGCAGGTGACTGCAGTAGCTCCCTCACAATACATATTTAGCAGTCTTAAGTAGGCCCTGAAGACAGAACTCTGGGACTCTCCTGCTAAATGCCCCCACAAAAGTCTTGTTGGCTCTTGTTTGCAGAACTCCAGGGACTGGGGCTGCAGATGTATCGCTGCTGTAGTGGCTGCTAGCTGCCTACAGTTTGCTTAATACAAATTTGAGGCTTTCTGTGAACAAACAGTAGTCTTCCATTGTGCATATGGCTTAGAGATCATGAGAGTAAAACCATAGCTTCAAAAATGTATAGTCAGCTTTAAAAATGCCAAGAATTACACATGTGCAATTTATTGGCTATTTCTAGTTCCTTGTGTATTTCATGATAGGGAATATGAAGGCTTGAATAAAATAATAACACAAATTACACAAGGTCCTAATCCTGCCCTCACTGAACTCCATGGCAACCCCCTGCTGATTTTAATAGGAACAGTTCTGGCAGCAAACTGAGCCCACATGAAATATATTAAAGGCTTTAGGGCAGGTGTCTACATCACAGAGCAACAATCAGAACAGTTGGCCCTTAGCAGCTGCAGCTTTGACTCTTTCCATCTTTGCTCTTTTATTCATTGCTCTTTTTACATTGCAACCTAATTTGTGCAAGATTATTGTTTTGTCGGTCTTCATTCCCAAAGAATCCATTCATTTTTAGGGGGAAAAGTTAAATTTCGACTATGTAAAGCCAACCTGTTTTTAATATGAAATGATAACAAGCTAGTGTATATACCTGGTGTTGCCTGGGATTTTATTTTCTCATAGGTAATACTTGTTAGAAGGATTTGAGATCCTGTGTCTCTAATTCCCCAAACTGTCTTGTCCAGTACTTGTAACTTTTCCCCAATCCAATCTGAATAGTTATTAACATAGAGAGGTTGAGTTCCTGAAGGAATACACTGCCTCCTCCTTGCTGCCAGGCCTTGTCTCCATAGCAACTGGCTTATTCAAGATAAGCCCAAGAGCTCTCTGGCTGAGAATTCTAAAGGCCCCTCCCTTAACTGCAAACCCCAGGATTCCATAGAATCTTCTTAGGCAGCCAGTCATATGAGGTCTTTACCTGACAAAGCCAATCATATGAGGTCTTCTTGCCTGACACAGACAAACAAATAAACTTTGACTTTTATATATTAGCAGATGTGAAGATCACACATGAAAAAACATGAATTTGTCTTTGGGCCTTGTGCAGGCTTACAAAGCATCAGATGAACAGAGGCACAGAGTATCCTTGGGACATTGTCAAATTCTTGTGAGTGACCTGGCACACCCCTTCCTTTTGCAGGGCTTAGGAAAGTTACTTTTCTGGACTATACCTCCCAAAATCCTTCAGCCAACTTGGCCATTTCTTGGTGCTGTAACCCAATACAGTTTTTCTAATACTATTTGGTAGAATGGATTAGTATGACTGTATGTCCTGGAGGGGGGAGCATGCCATTGAAACCATTTTACTAAATTATCTTTTGACTTGGAATGTAGCTATAGTACACAGTTATATCATTTTTGTCACATTTAAGCTGTCGTGATTCCATCCTATAGAATCCATAGATTAGTAGTTTGAGGAGATTTTTAGAATTCTTGGGTAGAGGACTCTGATGCATTCCCCTGAACTATGTCACTAGATTTTTGATTCTGGGATTTGTGGTTTGGCAAAGTACTTAGAAATATTTTCTGGTGCATTCTATTGCCTTTCTACAAAGATTTCCAAGTATCTCATCAAACCATAAATCCCAGGATTCTATAGGACAGAGCTATGATAGTTAAAGTGTCATGAAACTGATAAAACTGTAAAGTGCAGATTTGCCATCTCTTCTGAACTCATTTTATAGCAGAAGTCCAAGTTGTTAAGATCTTTATTCTTTCATTTTAATCAGGTTTGGATTCATCCCTCCATTTATGATCTATACACCTTTGGTTAAACAGATAGCATTTTAAAAGTACTGCAGCTCTTTGTATTTCATCATTTTTCACATTTTCAGGGGATTAGCCAACAAAGATCAGAAATATTGCAGGAAAGTAAACTCACAGGGTTGTCACTGTGGATGTGTCCTTCTATTGGGGCGTGGGCTTTGACTGCCCTGCCCTCCATTATTTTTGTGTTTGAAGAGACGAGTGCATGATTTCCCTTTAGAAATTTCCATGCTGGCATCACTCCTCAATTATCTCCAATCTGGACTGGCTTCCAGAGACTGAAATCTGTCTCAGAATGTCAAGTCTATCACTAACTACATGCTTTGAAGTATTATGACTGTACTTTTTGACTCTGTCAAATTCAGAAACCATTAGCAAGCCAAAGAACAAGAAGAAAAGATACTGAAGTGAAAAGAAGTATATAACCACAGGTGGCCCATGCTCTGACCAGGGGAGCACTTCATTTTACAATGACAGAAGAAGGCACTTCCCCATTTCAGACCACAGCTTCCTCGTACATACAGTCAGAGGGCTGTAAACTCCTTCTTCACACTCCTTTTTTATCATGACTCAATTAAAATGCTTTAGAAAGCATGGCCACCTGGCATTCCAGGTTCTATTTGAAACTTATTTTTGACACATTAGTCCTGGACCTTTCTGACAATACCTGAAACTGGAAGCTATGCTGAAGTGTCTTGAAACACTCCTGTTAATGGAGTTTAGTTCTATCTTCAGTTTAGTACTCTGAGATAAATAGTACCCTGGGCAAGGACAATTGTTGGTGATCCGTTTTTCCCCAATCAGTTTTTCCTCAGTATTACCAAGTTGTTTTTCTTTTGCAGAACCTCAAAACCTAACAAATAAAACTTATGCTCTGCTGATTTTTATTGTGAAAAAAAGTAGAATCAAATTGGAAATTGAAAAAAAATATTTGAAAGCTGATTGAAAGTTCAATTTTTTGCATTTAAGCAGGAATGGGGTAAGCAACTCTGGAAAATCCAGGAGACCACTTTCAGTCTCTCAGATGCTGCCAAGCCTTAAAAAAAAGAGACAAATCCCAAAATTCTGTTTTTTCACGGGAATTGAGGAGTCTCCAATCCTTTGATTTCACAAAACCTTAATTCCCAGGTAGGGAAACAGCAATTTTAATTGAGGGGCTTAGAGTAGCAGTAGGCATTGGTGGGGCTCCAAAGTTTGCAGCATTCCATGAGCACAAACAGCTTCCTACATACTCTCCAACATTTCACAGATGAAGACAGAGACAGCAACATCAAAGTGTGATCAATATAACAAAACTTATTAATGTGGAAGAATACACAAGCTAGGACTGGCTGCAGCAGTTTGCTTTTGCCTGAATCTACAGGGAAGGGCAAGATCCCACCCCCTCTTGTTCTCTCCCCTGCGTTGAGTTAATTGAATACAAAATACTTTTGCACTTTGAACTCAGTTTGTAGCAATTGAAGCAAGCTGAGGACAAAGGGTGAAATTTGGAGGGTGAGAGAGAAACTGAGACATTTTAAAAGGAAATTTAAAAAGTTGGATAAGAGAAGATTAATCAGGACTGCCCCTGCCAAATGGGGATAGTTGGAGGATATGCATTCTGCTGTAGCAATGGATGAATGAATGAAAATTGTATGTATAGGTAGGTTTGCTTGTTTTGCAAAACCTACTTTCAGTTCAGCTTCAGCTGTTATATAGATAGCATGATACTGTCTTCTAGAATCTTCCGATATACCTCAGAATTATGGATTTGTCAGTGATGGTAAAAGCCACCCAAATCCTGATGCAACAAAGCAGGCCCAAACCATTACATTCTCATCACTGTGAGAATGAATTGGGATGTGGTTCTTTTATTTGAACTCACTGTTTGTTTTTCACCAAACATAATATTTATCATTATGACAAAAAGGTTCTATCTTTGATTCAGCTGTGCAGAGAACATTGTTCCAGATATCTTGGGGATCATCTATATGATCTTTAGGGGAATTCGGGTAGACATCTATGTTCTTTTTAGAGATAGTGGTGTCCTTCTGGTTGCCTTCCCATAAACACAATTCATGTTCAGTCTTTTCTTTGATTATTGACTCATTGGCATTCACTTTAGCCAAAGTGAGACTGGTCTGTAGATTTTTAGACGTTGTTCTAGGGTTCATTGTGACTTCCTAGATGATGCATCCATTGGTTCTTGGATAAATTTTGGTAGGATGACTGCTTCTGAGAAGGTCAGTTGTGCTCTTGAACTTTCTCCATTTGTAGGCTGTTTGATAGTGGACTGAAGGGGCCTCAAATCCTCACGAATGGTTTTGTAATCCTTTATAGATTGATGAACAGCCATAGCTATTTTTCTGAGGTTCTGAGAGGTATCTTTTGAGCATGGTGTGATGTGTTTCCACATAGTCATAAGGTGAAGGCCAAACACAAAACATGTCTGATATTTTTATAAGGTGGGACCTCCCAAATTCATGCCTGCAGACCTACCTAATTACTTAAGCACTTGATTTGAATTGTTCCTTTTCATTGAGCTGATGCAAATATCTTCACTCTTACATCCTCATTGTTCGTCTAATTTATACATCATTCTATTTCATATAACACAGGACTGGTTAATATAAACCCTATTGGATAATTACAAGAGGACAAGTTCTGATTCATGAAGACAGTCACGGTAGAACTATGGAATTTCCATAAGTTATCATTAGATATAACAAACATTTTCACACCACTGTTATCTGTAATGTGATAATAAAAGGCATGATTCTCAATGTGTATGTCAACTTCATGGAAATTCAATATGCAAATAAATAAATAAATAGTAATCAAAGAGTGACCATAAAGCAGTTTTGAAATGCTGGCAGAAGTAGCTGTTAATCACCCCAACACACACATATTGATATTTGCTGTTGTCCCTTACAACATGTTCACCACTTCTTTCTCCCTTCTGTTTTCCATTCCACATGGCAAACCTGAGCTGAACAGATGTCCTTTTTGACATTTCCATGTATTACATCCCCAAGAGTGAGGTGGAAGATAGGGGGGATCTTTCCAGACAGCAACAAAATATGAAAGAATCTAAATTGTCCCTATGCTTTTGTCTAAGAAGAAATGTTAGGATTTTAGTGCATGTGTAAAACATCTGAAATCTGAAGCATCAATGGAAGTATTGTGTGAAACACAAAATTAATATATGCAGTGTAGTATGAGAACCAAACTAGGGAGTGGAACCCAGATAATACAGAAGTTTGCTAGACAAATAACTTACATATGACATCATTGATGGTATGAAAGCCTGAGGAATTTTGAATAATCAAAATAATCAAAATGGACAGGTCGTAACACCCTTTCACATAGAAACATATTAAAATCAGGCCAGATGGTATAGTGAGGCCTCACACAATGAATAAGAATGAACTGCTAATTTTGAAAAATGTGGTTTGGATAAAAAGAGTCTGCTCTAAAGAAATCCCATCTGAAATGTGAGTCTTGAAAAGCAGAGATTCATAGCAGTTAGCAGGTTATCAACTCACGTTCTGTTGCTTTCAAAGGTGTTTGTGTATCATTAACTTTCCCTGGATTGAGGGTTAGCACTCAGATCTTAACCAGTTTCCTTGGGAGTAAATCTCATGCATTTAATTATGATTGTTTTCATGCTATCTTTTAGATTATAATTTATTGGTGAGCTACATCATAAAATAAATCCCACCCTGAAAGCTGATGAGAGCATAAACTTACCTAGTCCCATTCATAGGTAACCTAATAATACTTTTTGGATTTTGTGTTCTTTACATAAAATGAATGTTTCGCTGCAGATATGCAAACAGATTTTTTTTCTCTACTGAAGAAACACAAGAGGGGTTTACATTCTACAGATTTGCTTTTGTTCATTTTCCCACAGCAGGAGTAAATAATTTCTGCTGCAGCTTTGTTTCTGAGTAGCCTAGAAATGTTATAAATGAAACAGAATGACATGAAGTCATTGAATTTGTAGCTCATTGGCATACAGCAACTGTCTTAAAACACTGTAATCCTATACATATTCACTTGTGACTAAGTTCCATTGCATTCAACAGGACCGATTTCTGAACAGAAATGTAAAGGATTGCATCCAATGTACAAAAATGGAAATGTATGGTTTTGTGATTTGAAACAGGACATGCCCAGTAAGGTAAAACTGATATTGAGGATTGTTGTGTGGCACAACTGAGTAGGGGATATGCTCTTACTTTCCTCATTCTCGACTTTCAATAAGCCCTTTTCAGACATTCAAAAGAATGACTGAGGGCTGAAATTAGGGGTGAGGGCTGGCGCTACACAAGCTGGCCTCACCCCAGCATTCCTGTTTGCTCAGCTCTGACCTTCATTCTTTGACTTCAGAATTTTCAAATGAAGGTTCAGCTAATTTAGTTGACTAGAATGTTCCGTAACACTGTGGACGCTAGTAATGTTGCCTCAAAGCATCGGTGACTCTGAGCATCCTGAGTCCACCCGCGATGCCAGTACCTCCATGAAACAGTGGGGAATATTAGTTCAAAATAGGAGTCCTGCGAGGGGGGGTAACCTAACAAGATCTTTTACACCTACATTTACCTATTGCAGGGAAGAAACAGCCAGAGATCAAAAAAGTAAGTTTAATGTGTTTTATTGGAAGATTTAATGATTACACACACAGGATCCAGGCAGTTACACAATCACACAAGGCTAACTGAAGGAAAAGGGAGGAAAGTTTTGGATAATGAGATTTCAGGGCCAAGTGAGTGATATTTATCAATCCAGAAGAGCAGAAAAGAGGTGATATGGCTTAGACTTAAATCTAAGGACAGAACACAATTGGGAATTGGAGTGGCACACTGGCGACCAGCAATCAGCATATTACAAGTTGACGGGCCAAAAACTGGAGTTTAAATACCCAATTTCTGCCTGGAGGGCTAATGACTCTCCAGCCAAATAAACAATACTGTTCACAGGGTGGACAATGAGGTCTGGAATGGGCTAATGGTCTTAGCATTAGGTGACAAAAGGTTAATGGCTGTTCTGATAGGTCAGTACTTGTTGGACAGGTCTGAGGAGAAAAGGGAAACTTGCTTGATCAGAGGGAATGGAGTTAAGACAATCAGCCATCTTTTGTGAATCTTCCAGACGCTATTGTCTAAAAGGTTGAGTCCTTAAGGCTAACTGCAAGTCTATTATCCCTGGAGTTTCCTGGTGATTTCTTGACTATGATCTGACTATGCCTGGAGGTTTCTTCTGACCTAATTTGTAAAGCATGTATATGGCCAGCCTTATCCAGCTTGGCCATACACTCATAGCAGGATATGTTTTATATTTATACCAATTAATATATTTCGCCAATTAGATCATATTTTGCTAATTAAACCATAACAAAGTGTGGGTATAACAATAAGATGGAGTTTCTGACCATGTAGATCACAAGTGGGCAATTATAGCCCTCCAGATGTCTTTTCACTTACAATTCCCAATGGCCAATGATGAAGGATTATGAAAATAGTTGTCCAAAAGCAGGTAGAGGGTAAAAGCTACCCATTTCTGATGTGGAAATTTCCACTTTCATTCATCTGAATGTGAGCAAAACTTTTGGGTTGGGCAGTGGCAGAGCTTGAAGTTGTCAAGGTCAGAGACCCAGGCGGCGAGCCAGCCCAGAGAAGGGAGAGGGAAGTGTGGGGAGGGGGAGGAGGACATGGCCACTGTGCATGGGGGCGTGACCAGGGCACATGGGGGCATGGCCATGGGCCAGGATGCCCCAAAAACATTGCCACCCAGGACGAACTGCCACCATGCACCCCCCATCCCTACGCGACTGGGGGTGAGGATAGTTTGCAGGGCCATATTCCCAATTCCAACTGTTACATCTTTTCCCAGATACCCAAAGAGGGAATACCTCCTTCAAGTTTAAGTTTAGTGGATGATTTCTGGTGCAAAGAATTTCAAAGGAGACGTGCAGATTGTAAGTGATGCCTATACACATTCCACTGAATTATCAAGGCTCATTACCTTAACACTGTATCAATGTTTACACATTTAATACAATAGTTTGTTCCATTGTTTTCAATTTTCATTTTTAAATGCACACAAAAATTACAGTCACGTTGTGGAAAGCATGAAGATAGGGAATATGTTAGGGAAGGTCCAATCAGACCTAGGCAGTGCAGCCAGTGATAAGGGATGATGGGAGTTGCAGTCCAGTGATACATGTTGTCCTCCGTGCTATGTTAGATTTATACTAAAATGTCTATCAAACATATTGTATCTAATGATTTTATTCTAAGGGAGCTATAGCACCTTTGCTTTGCTGTCATGTGTACCATTGGAACACCTGAATCTCCCTAGAGCCATTTTTGGTCTCTGCATGGCTTGGCATGACTAGTGCCCTTCCAGAGGACCAGACAGTTTTTTACAGGCTCTATAGGCATCACCCACGAAGGCTAGGATCTTTTTCTGCCAATCAAAGGAAGTATAGATGCCAATATGGTCTGATGTATATGTGGGGATGGTTATAAGCATTTCTCCCTGATCACCTGTTAGGTTTTATCTGCCTTCCCACATTCTCACCTTTGTCTTGGCTGGTTTATGTTATGTACATCATCATTGTCATAACTTTGGTGGTGAGGCTGGTTCTGGTTTTTCGAAGGATGCAGGACTTATGGGTACATCATACTCCCTAGCAGGGAGTCCTATTTAAAGACCTTGGAGTGCAGGTGAGCAGGGTGATGCCCCTGTCAGGGGTTGTTGACCTGCCTTACTCCCAGGTGGCAAGGAAGACAAACTGGGGCTTTGAGTCCACAGTGGATTATATAAATATCACTCCATGGTTCCCCTGGCAGGGGGACTGGCAGGTGAGCACTTTTATCAGATAACAGGTGAATTATCTGATTGTTGGATCCATGCCTCATTCCGGACCAACACTGCTCACCTGTAAATCATAAAGTTGTGACCTTTTCTATTGTCCAAACCATATTTCACATTTATGTGTTTTGGTATCCACAAGTAGAATACTACCCACAAGCAGGAAATCAATTAGCATATGCCGAAGAAAGAGACCAAGACATTCACCTTTCTTATATGAACTAGCATCCAAGATCAGACATGCTGAGACTTTAAGCTATGTCAGGTATAAGAGACCTCATAAAATTACTATAGATTTGAAATTAAGTATTTTGGGGGTATGTATTTAGAAGACCTTTATAATGGAAGGCTCTATATCAGGGATGGGAGGCACATGGTTCTCCAGATATTAGAATGCAACTCTCAGCATGCTGCATCACTGGTATGCTGGCTAAGCCTTCTGCAACTTCCAGTCCAACAACATTTGGAGGGTTCCATGATTCTCTTTTTGCCCTAAGCTGTAGTTTATTCAGCCCATTTGTAAATTCAGCACTGATTATACTACTGCTACTTTCCTCTGCTTTAAGAAGTGATCTGTATCTTGAGCAAACATGAGCAAGCATTACACTTGTCCTCAAACTCATTTCAGACTTATTTGCATTACTACATACCTAGTAACCAACTAACTGCCACTAAAGGGGGGGCGGAAATGATACACCTAGTAGACCTGGAAGCTGAGTAGCACAGATAAGTTGAGGGATAGCTAGCAGAGCAATTCTTAGAGGGGGGAAAAGGAAATCTTAGTGACAGTATAAGATTTGAGGAGGAAGGGATCATTGTGAAGATTTTAATATATTGAACAACACTGTAGAACAGTGGCTAAAGAAAAGAATGTTGGGGGAAATGCCAGTTGTGATGGTGCCAATCCAACTACAACCCACCAACCCAAATTCTATACACATTTTCTCCTCCCCATTAATTGAGGACTTCGCTAGTGTTTCATAAAAAACCATGATGGCACCTACAGAAACTTCCCAGTATGCAACAAGATCTATATTTAGTAAAGGCAAAAGCAATTTGGGTGAGAGCATAAGCTAAACTTTGATCTTGCTACAACAAATCTTGAAGATTTCTTCTTAATTGAAACTAGTAAACCATTCTGATGAGGCTAAATTGAGAAGGTGTACGTGATGTACAGAGCAATCCTGTGTATGCTTAAAGTAATTTCCACTGTGTTCAATGGAGCATACTCTCTAGTAAGTGTATTTAGGACTGTAGCCTTAATGTCAAGTTTTAAAAATTGTTATGCAAAAAGACATGCCATTAAAAGGCAAAAAAGATTACCCCATTTCATGCTATTTGTGTGTTTCAGGAGCATACTCAAATCCAGTGGTTCCTAAACTATGATCCTCCAGATATTTTTGACGTTGGTTCCCAGAATTCCTGATTGTTGCCCAAGCTGGCTGAGAGATGAAGTCCAAAAATTGGAAACCATTGCCCTAACCAGTAGAGTATATCTCATGCTTTAGAAAGAGGGAAAGCATTGTTTTATTGAACTGAAAGATATATATGCTCTGTCTGTCACATCTTAAGTAATCACAATGAGCTCACAGGAGAAATCTGTAATTACTTTGAGCATGATATCAGTTAGAACTAAAATGAATAATTTTGCTCTTTTTTATTACCTCAGGTATGTAGCCATTGGTATCATAAATTCATTGACTTCATCGTAAATGATCAATCTTGTAAGACAGATCTGATTCATTAATTCTTAAGTGGCATTATTTCTCCTCCAGTAATTTTTACTCCTTGTGTGCTATGTGTGTGTAAGAGAGGGACAGAGAGAAAGAGGGAGGGAGACGGGAAAAACTAGTTGTGCATGACTTTAGAGTGCTGAATAAAATCAGCTGGATAATGACAATATATTTAGTTCATCAAAGATATTTTCAAAGACTGATTTATTGCCATTACCTTCAATATCCCTCAATATCCCCAATTATTTATTTAATAATAAATAAAATAATCTATGATCAATAAGTGAGTGAAGTAGATGGACACCAACATTTCTTTTATCTCAGATCATCATTAAAAACTGGAGAAATTATTAGAGAATATCTGAGAAGGATTTCTAAACATTCCTTCAAGAACAGAGAAAATGTTTACTAACCTTAATAGGACTTGAAAGTCCTTTGGAGGGAAGCAAATCAATAGAAAAACAAAGCACTAAAGTATGTGGCTTTCAATCAGTTACCTTATAAAATTAAATAATTAGAGAATGTGTCACCTTCTGAATTTACAAAGCCGTTTGTATGTTTACCCACAAATAAATCCTATTTAGGTCAGCAGCAAACACTTCCTGGTGAATATGTATAGGTTTGCAAAATATATGCAAATATATGTCCACATACCTGAGAACAAGCACCAATCCTTCTGTGAAGTACTTGAAAAGTTACTCCCTCACTTATTGGGGAAGGGTTGTGGTTTAAGTCATCATTGGTAACATGTTACTTCCTTTTAACTGCATTTAAAATAACACTTCAAAAATAGAAAATGACAAAAAAAATCCCCCCCAATGACCTTTCATTTAAATCAGTCAGTCTTTTAAAAAGGAACTGTTGATACTATCATACAGTTCATGTTTTTACTTTTAATATGTTACTTTCAAGTTCTGTTTCTGAGTAAGCATACTGAGGGCATATTTGGAACCATGCTATTGAAATTATGCAGTGTTTTTTAAATATAGGTGTAGTTTCTTGCTTTGCAATCAGGCTCCAAACTGGGTCAGCCTGTCATCACAACCTCGGAGCATCAGACTTGCAGGAGGGCAAGGAAGTGGCCACAGGTCCATAGGAACCAATCAGTTCTGCTTCAAAATGTTTTCACAGACCATTTCTCCACCCCTTCCTCAACTTACTCATAAAACCTGAAACATATTTTTGTCTGCCAGGCTTGAACATCCCACTGTGAACATAAGCTATTTCCGCACTAGACTGTTATAGCACTATTATTCCACTTTCAACATCTTATGGAATCCTGGGGTTTGCCAGCCCCTCCCGAAACTGCAAACCCCAGAATTCCATAGGATGGTGAAAGTGGAATAGTAGCACTATAACAGTCTAGTGCGGAAATGGCCATAGTTGGGTGGTTCCAGCAATACTTCTTACTAAGAAGCAACATCTAATGTCTGAGCTGAGCTCACAGGTGGGACTACAATGCCCACTGGCTATGCAAACACAATACCTGTGAATGGACTCTTCCAGAGGAGACCAAGGAAGCAAGAGTGCTCACAATAAAGCTCCTGGCTCAGTGTCTCTTTGTGTTGCTTCTGGACACACAGACAGCTTCTCTGACCTTTTAAAAGTTCTTTTAGTTTCTGTAAAAGGTAACAGGAGAGAGGGAAAGAGAATGAAGGAAGCTGTGTGGCATCATAAGAATCACCATGCAGATCTCCTGAGACTGTAGGCAACTTGGCCAGTTACCGTGCAGATCTCTTTGGTGCCTTTGCTCACTGTTGCCTTTGGATGTTGATTGTCAGTATGGGCATGCTTTTCTTTTCTTTTTCTTTTTAAAGGAACAATGTTCCAAAAGTCTTTATGTAAATTATAAGGAATGTTTGCTTCCTCCTCCGTCTCACAGCATCAAGGAGAAGAAATGCTTAAGGACTCCCTGTGTAAGCCATGAGTATAGAACCATACAGTCCCTCATAATTTCTTGTTGATGTATTGTTGTTTTTGTTGTTGTTGTTGCTGTGAATCCTAGATTATTATTTTTTTTAAAAAACCACCCTCTGGTTGGGAATAAAATGTTGTTGCTGGTGTTAGTAATTGCCACTGAATTGTCCAGGGCAATGCAAATGTTGCTTTTTATTTATATAAGGGGAAAACCACTCCCTTCAAGAGCTAAAGCAACAGATAAGGCAGCCAACAGCAACATTTAAATATCCTGAAGTGAAAAACAGTGCTTTATACATGTTCTGGATCTCTGTATCAGGCACAATGTATGTGCATGTAGTATGTTATTGTGTGCCTTCTATCAAGTACAAAATAAGTGTTCTCACAGGTTTTTGAATGGCAAAAACTAACTTGTTTCTTTTTGACAAGTAATGGGGAAATCCATGTGTAGTAAAAAATCGAACTGGTTTGAAAGGTAAATGACAGCTTACAGTGCCTTCACTGTCTTGCTGTTTGCGCTGCATAGGAGAGCAGCCTTTTCCCCCAAAGCACTGGCATAACCTTGTTAGCATCTAGATTTTTCCTGGTTATTTTGAGATTTCAGAAAAGACATAATCTAGGAGCCCAGATTTGACAGAGCTAAGTTGGCTAAAACTAATTATTTCACAAGTCAGTCCTTCCATATTTATCCTGCATATACTTTATAAACTATTTTATCTGTTAGCTTTACAATAAGTTCTTTCTTGTTTCTCTTGTAGCTCCATAATAGTACATGTTTATGGATATGAGTTCACCATCTAGGAGGTTTTTCCCCCCGTCCTATGAACAATGTTAGGAAAATTCTCTTGTTGGAGAGAATATGGCCAAATGGCATTTATATAGGCCCAGATCAACTCTGCAGTGTCTGCAAAGCCACTAAGATATTTGGTTTCCTCCAGAAAACTTCCCAATGCTGAAAAGCCTTAGGATGTTAGATTTCCTCCAAAAACTTTCCTTACGTCCCCTCACACCTCATGTTCTGTTTTCATTTCTTTTGGAACCACATAGTTGTGTGTCTAGCTCAGTGCTGCTGTACCAAGATGATACTGTGCGTCTGCTCACATCATGCAACAACACTGTGCTGTTACAGTGGTTCTGAGCAATTATTTATTGGTGCATCACAGCTTAGGTTTGCCAGTTTAAGAAGCTTGAGCATTGTCCTATATTGTTATAATCTCTCCCATGTCCTGTCTTGCTGGGAAAACTTGGAAACCTATATTTTCGGAGAATAGACGCACAGATGAATATGTGCAAGGGAATTGTGTGTTTTTAGCTGGACACTTTGTGCACAAGTAGGAGCAAAGGAAATTCTCCTGGAATAGACCACCATTTTGCTCTCAGAGCATCTCTGACTGAATGCCTCATAGCAGTCCAACAATCTTCCCTATCATCTATGTGAAGAGTAAAGGACCAGACCAGTGCTTATGAAAAGTCTGGTTCATGTGGATAGTATGGATATATTTTTCACTAATTTTCTTCTCGGAGGCAGCAGTTTTAGCAATATTCATCCTTCTATGAGAAAGTCTTTGAAAAGCACCCCATTTTTAAAGCCTACTTGCATTTCAGGGTTTACTCTGAATTAATAACTTATTCTGTGTAGGCAGCATTTTCTATGCAGAAAATAGAATTTCTACACATAAATATTATTTTCTGTGCAGAAAATGTAGTTTTCTGCTACAATTACATGCAAATTGTGCAGAATAAGTCCCCAATTACATCATTTAGTGAGAGAGAAATTATCAGATCAAGTCAGCCAAATTTAAGTACAGTGTAATCCCATTGATTCCAAAGAAATTGAGGCTACAGTCTTATGCATGATTGCATGAGAGTAAGGTCCTTTGAATCTAGCAAGCCTTGCTTCTGAATGAGCCAACATAGGACCACGCTAAGAGTTAAGCAAATGCCCACTGAAATCTATGTGATCTGAGAGTGCTTAATTTTTTCTGCATTGTTCCCATTTTTTTAAAGTGTTATCACTGTTTTTGATAGAGGAAAACAGAGGCCAATGATCTGAATAATCAAGTGCCCAGCCTTTGTTGTTTTAATTTTCTTTATATAGCCAATATTTGTTAAAATCAAATTACCTACTTGATGTGTTTATTTCACAGTTGTATCTTGCGGGTTTCTTTTAAGAGAAGCATTCTCAGGCCATTTCCGCACTAGACCTTTTATGGCACTATTATTCCTGTTTCAACATCCTGTGGAATCTGGCCAGCCCCTCCCTAAACTGCAAACCCCAGGATTCCATAGGATGTTGAAACTGGAATAATAGTGCTATAACAGGCTAGTGTGGAAATGGGCTCAGTTTTGAATAGTAAAGGTGTACATAGGTTTATGATTTCACATAGTTGTAAATTCAGAGTCTACTTTATATTATGAGAATTTAATAAATAAGATTTGAAGAGTTTCATTTCTGGGTATAAAATCTGTCAAAAGAAAAACCCACTGAAAATTCTGACATCTGTTTATAGCTAGGGAAAGATTACTCATTTTAATTCTTGTTTAAAATGCCATATGAAGGAAAAGGCATTTGTGCAAACAAGAGTCATATTTGAATTGTAGATCATGTCTGTACCATCTGTGAGAGCTGTTGGTGTTGCAAAATTAATGTGTTAATGAAATCATAATAATTTCTCTAAAGTAATGGATTCTGAAACCCAGAATGACTAGTTTTTGAACTTTAGATTCTAGTGGCTTACAACTGGGAAAACCTTTCACAGCTTAATTAGTTCTGCAGCCTTATTTACTTATTTTATTCAAAAATAAAAATCACCACATCAGTTAAGTAGCGTGTGCACACACACAATCTAACTTGCATTTGATACAGTGAGGCCATAATTTTAAAAAATCTTTAGCTTTTAAAAGTTGTAAAATAAATTACAATCTGCCAAGAAGTTGTACAAAAATGAGTAGTGCAGAGGACTGGGCAAACCCCCTGGAAAATCTTTCCAGCTTATTCAAATATCACAGCTTCAGCATGCTTGAAAATCACCCAGAATCTAGTGCTATTTTCTACTTCACATTTGAAAGACAAAGTTAATGATGGATGATCCCTTTGCTTTTGGGATTCCTTTTAAACCAACAGCTCTGTTATCTATTACATTTAAGTGACATACAACAGTCAGTTGTAGATGATTTGCACACAGTGCCCTGGAGTCATTGGGTTATTTTCTGAGTGTTACTGGATCTTACTTATGTTGCCAGATGTTCATCTTGTCACTTTGTACTGGTGTATGCAGTTCAGCAGTACCTAATGCGAAAGCTGTAATCCAATACTATGTTATAGGCCACTGGATTTGGGTCCACTGAAATCATTATGCATAAGCATGTTTAACACTGCACTGTACTGTGAACATGCTATATATTAAGAAAAAATCCTAATGTTTATATAGGTCTTAGCAACACACTTTTATGTGTGTTTGCTCAAAAGTCCAGCTATGTTTAATGAGTCCTGTTCCCTATTAAATGTGTTTACAATTTCAGTCTTAAGAGTGTTCCACACATTTTGCATGCTTTGTGTTTTGCAATCGGTACAACAGCCCTGTGAAGTAGGAAGCCCTAAAGCTGCTGAAGGCCACTTGAGCTGCAATCCTGTAGAATGCATAGTGTATGTGAACAGTAGGGAAGAAATCCCACTGAATGTTGTGGAGGTCTCCTTCTGAGCAAACATGCATAGGACTTGGTCATTAGTGACCTCACAGCAGGGATAAAATTTGAACTGAAGATCTGAAAATTTGACCTTTCTCAGAGATGTTACTATATCTTGCTATTGCCATTAACATTAGATTCCCTTCCAGAACTTCATGGTTAGGGCATGCGCACAGATATCCACACACAAATCAATACACATGCACATGTGTGTGCACATCCTGAGTATTATGCTTTTGTATTTTCAGGCACTTTAGGACTGCAAATTAGATCAAATGTTTTGATGCCAGTTAGGTGGACTACATTTTGGGATCAAAACAAGTTTCATGAACTATATTTTTCCTTGATAATACAGATGTTTAGAAACAGTAATGGAAAGTTAAAAGAAAGACTTTATGCAAATGACATTACAAAAAGCAAATCACTTTTTTTCTTACCTGTTTTGATTTTGTTACTGTGTTGTAGGTATGTGACTGGTGTAAGCACATAAGACACACAAAAGAGTATCTGGATTTTGGGGACGGGGAAAGAAGGCTACAGTTCTGCAGTGCAAAATGTCTCAATCAGTACAAAATGGACATTTTCTACAAAGAGACACAGGCCAATCTTCCAGCTGGACTCTGCAGCACATTACATCCTCCAGTCGAAAATAAAGCAGAAGGCACTGGGGTGCAGCTGCTGACTCCAGATTCTTGGAATATACCGCTAGCAGATGCTCGGAGAAAGGCCCCATCCCCAGCCTCTGCAGCTGGCCAAATTCAAGGTCCTGGACCATCCGCATCTACCACTGCCTCTCCGCCTGATACTGCCAACTGCTCTATCACTAAAATCCCAACGCCTGTTCCTAAACCTATTCCCATCAGTGAGAATCCAAATATTCCACCGGTTTCTGTTCAGCCACCTGCTAGCATTGTGCCTCCAATTGGTGTCCCACCTCGAAGTCCTCCCATGGTGATGACAAACCGTGGGCCAGTTCCCTTGCCCATATTCATGGAACAGCAAATTCTGCAGCAAATTCGTCCTCCATTTATTCGAGGGCCACCTCATCATGCCTCGAATCCAAATAGCCCTCTGTCCAATCCAATGATTCCTGGAATTGGTCCACCACCAGGTGGTCCTAGAAATATGGGCCCCACCTCCAGCCCAATGCACAGGCCAATGCTGTCCCCTCATATTCACCCTCCAACAACTCCAACCATGCCTGGAAACCCTCCAGGTTTACTTCCACCTCC
The DNA here is from genome assembly GCA_948474755.1 of Ctenosaura bakeri. Classification (NCBI taxonomy): domain Eukaryota; kingdom Metazoa; phylum Chordata; class Lepidosauria; order Squamata; family Iguanidae; genus Ctenosaura; species Ctenosaura bakeri. Next base: position 218,634 of record CAOLHI010001590.1, read on the forward strand.
AGGAGTCCCTTTGCCCAGTCTTCCCTTCCCTCCTGTAAGCATGATGCCAAATGGTCCTATGCCCATGCCTCAGATGATGAACTTTGGCTTGCCATCTCTTGCCCCACTGGTGCCACCCCCAACCCTGTTAGTGCCATATCCTGTGATTGTTCCTCTTCCAGTTCCTATCCCCATTCCAATCCCCATTCCTCACCTCAATGATTCCAAGCCCCCAAATGGCTTCTCCAGCAATGGGGAAAACTTCATTCCAAGTACATCCAGTGATGCCACTGGAGCAAAGCCAACAAATAACTCTGTGTCCCCCAGAGATTCAAAACAAGGACCTTCCAAGTCCTCTGACTCAACGCCAAGCTGCTCAGGCCAGTCCTTAAATCAAACGCAAGCGCATCAGGAGCACAGTAAAAATGAAGTTGTTGATTTGACTGTGAGACCTAGTAGTCCAGTGAACAAGAAGTTTGCTTTCCCTACAGTACTACAGGGACCACAGGATGGTGTGATAGATTTAACTGTAGGTCACAGGTCTAGACTACACAATGTTATCCACAGGGCTTTACATGCTCATGTCAAAGTTGAACATGAAGCTAGCAGTGTTGTTAATCTGACTTTTGGTAGCTCAGAAAAAAGGAACTGCAATGACTGCAGGAACAATTGCAGCCCCACTGAAACAAAAACTTTACCTTGCAGTGACCCAGTTCACTGTGGACCTGTCACACTGGCTTCTGGCACTCCAGAAAGTAGTGCAGCTGCAGTTTGCAATGTCATTGTGAATGGCACAAAGGGTCCAGAGGTCTCTAAGAACTCAGAGCAGCCCCAAGAGCAGAAGAAGTCTCAACCTCTGGAAGAACTGCCAGTGAGCGAGCTGGAGTCTGTTAAGGAAAACAACTGTGCTTCGAACTGCCGTCGGGAAGGAGAGTCTGGTAAGAAGACTGGGGAAGAGCCCTTGTTTGGGGGAGATAAGCAAGATCCCAATCTCAACAACCCTGCAGATGAGGACCATGCGTACGCTTTGCGGATGCTACCCAAAACAGGCTGTGTCATCCAGCCTGTGCCAAAACCAGCGGAAAAGACTGCTATTGCGCCATGCATTATCTCAACGCCAATTCTCAGCACAGGGCCAGAAGATCTGGAGCCACCACTGAAAAGGAGGTGTCTCCGAATTCGAAATCAGAATAAGTAAAGGTTTGTGTAATCACTACAGTCTTCTATGTGAGTAGAATGACGTGTTTTCAGGTAGTGGTAGTGACCATTTGTGAAGTAGGGAGAAGGATTCTTGTTATGAACTCACTCCCCAGAAGCCATTGTTTATGTTTCATCTTTGTCCTATAGCATCTTTGTATCTGTCTGTTTCACATTCCATCTACAAATGTACATTCCTTTGTGTTCACACAATATTATGACAGAACCTTGGCAGTGATAACTGTGGTGTGGCTTACACCCTAATCTGTTGATCTTTTCTTCCGCATGTTTTTGAGGCCAGGAGACACTAGTGTACTTGGCTAAAGCCATCTGGGTAATAGCAACTCAGGACCTCTGGGCTTAATGATCACAATTCACATTTAGGATAACTCACAGTAGAGCAATTCTACCACTTGTAATTAACTGAAATGCAAAGGCATGGTTCTTTAACACTCTTCATATTGTTTTTGAAATGTACAGGTTTTAAGGTAGCAAAGGTTTTACCTTTTATTAAAGAACACTTCCATGAGCTTTCATTTCCTGTTACATAACTTTGGTTCTTACTGATATATCTCAATGTCTGTCACATTTCAACGTTTCCTTTCCTTTTTTAAAAAAGTGTTCCTTGGACTTTATTGTACCAATTTCAAATGTATTTTTAATGTACTTTGGCTGAGGCACCGAGGCATGCGAACAATAATCATAAAACAACAGCTGAGCCTTACTTTTGAATCATCATTATCAGACAACTGGCCTCTATACCTTCGTATTAGCACTGTAGTGCATACTTTAAAGGAATGCTTAATACGCCAGATGTACAATTTGGATTCAGAACAAATTACTGTTCTGCTTTTACAAGAAATTGTTTCTCTCTGTTTGCAAAGCAGATGTCTGGATTTCTGATACTTCAGTACTGATTCATTTCAGTATTTGGGTACTTCTGTGCTGAGTCACTGTGATTTCCTTTTTTTAAAATAATGGATAGTCACTATCCTTTATCTCCACTACATGTACAGTTTGACTAGAATCCTGTTGATGTATGGTATTAGAGTGCTCCATTATGCTAGTGGTTGCACTTTTTCCATGTTTGCACAGTGAAGCAGAGATGGCAGCAGAAAGAAACAGCTACCTCTCTGAGCTGCCTATATCTGAATGTCTGACTTCTGGAAGGGTGGATTCTCAGAGCCAAGGCACTATGGGAGAGGTGGCATGGACAGTTGCCTGTGCCACAGGAGAGGCAATTATTCTTCTTTCAGACTGCTTTGGCTTCAGTGAGCAAATCACCCTGGAAGATGGGCATTCAAACATAGGCAGTTCAGAACCAATAGCCATCTCATCCTGCCTGCACTGCTGTTGACTTCTTCATTCATTGCACCTGTAGCCATTCATCTTGCTGCTGCTAGCAGTGCTTCTTTTGCCTGCTGGCACCATAACTATGCCAGTAGCACCAACAAGATTCAGTCTAGAATATTCATTTCCCAAGGTGTTTTTTTTATATAATTGTGTTGATTGCAAATAGTTTGTGTTCTTAATATAGGATTTCTGTTTTGCTGTGTTAGCACCTGAGCTGCTAGCATCATGGGATCTTCTTCCACCTGACTCCTTCCAGTGGCCTCCTCCTCTGCAGCACACTGCCTGGAAACTTACTTGAGATAATTTTCCAGCTCTGTGAAAGAGGTTTTCAGAGTACCTGGTGAGGCTAGCTGGGAGAGGAAAGAGGATCACATCTCTCTTGGTTCTGCTGATGGAGGTGTTCTGTTAGCTGATCAGAACTGTTGGATCTTAGCCATTGTTTCCAACCACTAGAAGTATAATATTTTGATTTCAAAAAATGCAGCATGTCCTTACAAAATGTCTATGTTGGTTGTGATTGCTGAGCAACATGTAGCTGCTAAAGTGGCATAGCCTCTTGTGATGTAATTACATCAAGAGACTTGAATGCTCTCCCATACCCTTGCAATTTTAACAACAACAGCAACAATGAACAATAATAATTGTAATTCGATAATAAAGGGGATATAACATAACATAAAATAATAACCTTCCTCTTGTACCAACTCAGTTTGACAAGCCAATCAAATCAGTATATTCCAGGAGTTGGTAACATACAACATGAAGCTGCATGCAGCTGCCATTCATTTTTGCACCCTCTCTCAAATCCTGGCCTCCAAAAACCCTGTTTGAATCTGTTTTAGAAAGGAAAGTAAGAGGAAAAATGCTCCAGGAGGCATAGTTCTCTTCAGGGGCAGTCAGTGTCTTCTACGCCAGATGTGTGATGAGTCCATTCTGTTGTTTCCCTCCAGGCTTTAAAGGAGTTATCCAAAGGGCTGCACTTAATTTGGGGATAGGGGTTTGATACCCTGTTTAAAATATGGAGTATAATCCAGTGGATTCACTGCACCCCGTCACAGAAGCAACTGGCTACCCCAATTCTCCTATAATAATAGATTGCGTTTCTCAAATGCCTTGTTTTGGCCAAAAAGCTATAGGTGACTTCCACTCACATATATTCCCCCCCCTTTGGTGCTGGAGGATAGAAATGTCACCTGCAGTGGGTCATGGAGAATGGGGAGGTTCCACCTAGACTTTCCAAGTTGGCCCTACCCTACAGTACACATTTGCTATGTCTAATTTGTCATCAGCCACTTTATTTCAGCCTACAGAGATGGACAACCCTTAAAAAAATATGCCCAGTCCTCCAAGCATGTATTATTGTGCTTTAAGTCTTCTAGCTCTTCACATTGAAGGCCACTGGATGAGTTGTTAGAGATCTATGGTCAGATCTTTTCTATTTTAAAAAGTAGCCACAAGGTTAGGAAAAGTAGGGGGATGAAACAATTAGAATGGGAGGACCGCTGTGCTGTGTTTGGGGGAGTGATATTTAATGTCTTTCCTTCTATTTAGTTTTCCTGACCTTAACACCTGCGCTTCCCAACCTGCTATTTTAGCAGTGTTTGGTAAAAACATATTTCCCTCATCCTTCATGAGGGAAAAAGCAACTTGGAGAGAGACAGATAAAGACATTTGAATAGGGCTGTTACTGACACACAGTTTCCACCCTTCATCTACAGCATCTCCGTTGGATTGGGAATTAAGTTTGCCAGTTTCCACATAAGTGTAATATCTCATCCTTTTGCAGATTCATCTGTAGATGTCTCAGTGTACTTCCGTCATTTTTCAAGAAGTAGCAAATCAATTATGGTAGCATTCAGCGCTTTCTCATCTTTAGCCACTTATGCATACACCTTAGAGCTTCTCTTGCTGCCTCTCAGTTGCTACTGTTGAATTTATGGTATGGGGAGAAAACCCACGAAGATCTTTAAAACAGAGCTTACAGGGGGCACACACCTTGTTTTTAAAGCAAATTATACTCCCATCTTGTAGAAATGTAATTTGGTTAAAAACAAGACAATACTTCCCATGTAAATTGTTTCAACACGAAACTGCAGGTGGGGGTACTATTAACATGGCAATGTCAGCAGTATGGCAGTTTAGCATTCTGCTCCCAGTGGATTTAGGGTGACAGCACAGTCCTCTCCAGCTTGAGACTTTCCTTACTATATCTTCAATAATTCTTAAAAACCTCCTTTTTGTCTAGCCATGTTTTGCTTCACTTTCTCCATTGCTCCTTTTGTCAAATGTCCTCCTTTTCACGTACTCTTCCTGAAGGATTTTTACCTTCCTTTACCTCTTCTCATTTATTTCAGGTTTACTACCAACCAAACTGCCATTTCTCTTTTCCCTCTCTGTACTGTAAGGTGGTTAATTCCCTGACAGACTAAACATTCTGAATCATTTTCCCAGCTTCTGTAACCAGGTGCAGAAACTTCACTGCAAGAATAATACAGGGTAGACTGTATTAAAAAACAAAAAACACATTAGAATTATCCTTCTTGTGAACATAATGCTATATATCATCTGTTAAAACCATCAAATATCAAAACATCTTAAATGTTTAGATATTCAGTGGTTCTAATAAATGATGTACAGAATCATGTTTATAGGAAGAATAGTGAACCATGACTTTATGAATATGCAGGAGTGACCATGGTTTGGACCATTGAAATGCAATGGTATTTGATATCTCAGACCTAAATGTCAGATCAAATACTGCTCTCAAGATTCATTCAGAGTCCATTGCCTGCCATTCAGTGCTGATATTGTACATGATGTTTCTTCACGCCAAATTGCTTCAATCATAATTATAATCCTAAAGTTCATGAATGCACATGTCTAAGTATGTTTCTGTATACACACGTATCATAGAATTATATTCACAATGGGATAGCAGGTGCAAGAGGAGTAACCAGATGTGTGTGTAGTATTGTTACTTTGACTTTCAATAGAGTTATTCCAAATTTTAAAACACATATGCAAATGTTGATGAGGCAAATTTAAGTTATATATCCCACATTGACCAGTCCTAACCCATAATTTTTTCCATATACAGATCCTATACCTATGGGGAAACTAACTGATTTATAGCATACTGCTTAAAATACCAGGAACTGTCTGTATGAACATTTCTGGTGTAGCCCACTTGAGTAATAAGGAATGCAGTATCTCATTATTGTTTTTACTTTATGTTAGTGTATTTACTGAAAGATTATTAAAGTCAATCTTGTGGTTCACCTTTGCACAACTATAATTTGTATTAGAAAGGTGCTACAGTATGTAGAAAATGTTAGTGTTTTGATTTGTTGTTATGTCCTGTCAGGATAAATCACCATTAAATTGCACTAACCTTCCTCTACATCCATTTTCATACAATATTTGTGTTTTGTTGGGTCCTGTTTCTGTTAATTATTTATTACAAACTGTGAATGTTTAGACAATGTAAATATTCCCTTCATAGAACCATGGGAAGTTTTAAAGGTTTTGCTTGATGGTATATTTAACCTTACTTCTTCAAATAATTCTGTCATATAAAAAACTTGCAGAATATAACTTGCAATGCAACTGGGAAAATTGCCATTACAAAATTTCAGATAATGCAAAATGATTAATGAATTATTTGTTCCTAATGCAGAAGAAGTTCACAAAAGGGCATATATGTTTTAGAAAAACACTAAAAGGATCACAATGAGCATCTGTTAATCTATATTTTTTACAATCTCATGATGAGGTCTTTCACCTCAAAAATGTTATAGTTCTTTTCATTTTCTAAACCAGGATTTATTTGTGTTTATGTGTATGTGCTTGAGGGGGTATTGTATGACATCAGCTAGATATTCAATGTTCACTTTATAAAAAAAGGATGCAGCAGCCTGCACCCACTGTTAGTATCAACTAGAGTAGACCTATTGAATCAATTGAATTTATGTCAGTATTGATTTAACAAATTATCATTGATTCATGGAGTTTATTCCAGTTGCACTAACAATAATTTTCCATTCAGAAAAGTTTGGATTAGTAAATACAAACTTCTGGATACTTCCCCAAAAGTCATGGCTCGGCATCCAGCAAACAGGCAGAGTTTGATGGTGGTACTTATAACTATATATATAAAACAGTATCTATATCTATATAGAGATATATGCTGTGTGTGTATGCATTTGTAAGATTTGTTTTTCTCCACACTTGCAGCTTGGCTAATGGAAATGAGCTGTTGCAGATTGTCAGATCCCACAGAAATACACGTGGCATTTAGACCTGGGTCAGCATGAAGAAAACCAATTTCCTATATATATTTCCAGGACAAGGGAATGTTGCCTTTCATGGCACAACCCCAATACCTCTCATATACAAATTACACCCTCTGTTAACATTTTACGGATAAAGATTAAAAACAAATACAATTCAACTATAGGGTAATGACAATTGTTGTGGGCAATGAGAGTAAAAAGAAAATAAGAGATAAAGTGAAAATGTCCATCACCACTAAATTGATATTCTGTATGTGAGCACATGTGAATGTGCACGCTTGTATGTATGTCTCCCATTCATTTTGATTTCCTTGGCCAACACACTCACCAAAGAAAACCAAAGGTTTAGAGTATTATCAGCAAAGCACTCTTAGTGGATGCCCACCCCTTACACTGGGAGAGACAGGTCACCCAAGCCATTTTTTCTCCTTATATTGCCTTTAGTCTTCTGGGATGTCACAAACTCAAGTGAGATTAGCAGTTGCTGTCAGTTCTAGTAAATGCTTGGCTGTGTAACACTATGGAGTGAACTGAGTATGTACCAGGAATGCTTGAAGTGGATCAGTCCATCTACTCAGAGAGGCTCCCGTATGAGTGACCCTCAAAAGTTCTTGGGCAGGATCATCCAGCCCCAATCCAATATTTAAAGTGCATTGTGTAGATAATTTAGTTGATTTATTACATTCATATGCTGGTTTCCCATAGTATAAATTGTACTGTGTTGTATTAGGTTACAGAAACACTGGCTTACTGGTGCAACCAGCCTTATAGGTTTTGTTATGTCCTTAGATGGTTAATGTTGACTAGTCTCTGTGACACCTTTTATACTAATGAATTTCTTATACAGCAGCTTCTTTTGATGACATGTGTTTACACATATTTCAGAGTGGTAGATGTATGGGCTGTAAGCTTAGATATTGCACACAGTTTAGAATCTCCTAAATGCTCTAAAAGTGCTTTTCGTTTTCACCTGAGGAAGACCAACTTTAAAAAATGTGAATTATATAGCAGATGCTTCAGTGAGTTTTGGTCCTGTCAACCTCATTTATCTTTCATTTTATTTACTATCATTTATTTTATATGTTTTCATTTCTTTTTCTACTGTATTAGTAGAGGAAATGAGCAGATAGGTCTGTTTCTACCATTCTAAAGATACTTGCAGAATCCTAGTTGTGGCAGCTGAAGCCAAAGAAATCAGTGCAATAGCTCCCTTGGAGGCATGTTTCCACAACTGTAGAAGCAGTTTCTAAATGTACCATGCATTTGACAGTTGATTATTGGAAACATTAATTAACACCATGGCTCTTCTCAGGGTTGGCTATGTGGCCACCAGAGTATAAATTGCCAGGCTGATGCAGCTTGACTGGATTCAAATATCCACATGCAGAAGATTCTGCATGTGCCAGCTTCACAGTAAGAGATAAGGATATTTTGTTGGTGAAGGGAATATTTTGTTGGGTTTAAGTGTTTTGCATGAACTGTATTGGCCTGTACACTGCCACTCTATTTTAACTCTACATTATCAGGACAAGTATTGTGAAGGTGAAGATCATTAAATTCTACACACGCCATTTAGCCTCTCTATGTTGGTCTTTCTCCACGCTGTCCCTGACGTAGGAAATTAAATGTTATCCATGATTAAATGCTGAACTAGATTGTTACACATGCTTGCCAATAATTTATGGCCAGCTAACCTCATATTGAGGCAAGGGTAGGAGTAATGTGGCCTCCTATATGTTGTTGGACTACAACTCATAGAAATGTTAGCCAGCATAGCCAATGGTGAGGAATGCTGGGATTCATAGTCCAACAACAATATCTGGAAGGTTGCATGTTTCCCACCTCTGCATAAAGATTTTTGACACACCACCAGAAATGTCGCTCACAAGCTTAGCTAATAATGGGAGCAAGAAGTTTAATTTTGCATGTCGTGAAGGATGCACACAGTGGACTGGCCACAGTTTAAGAATTGGTACTTGCAATATCTTTAGTTTCCCATGACTTTCATGAACACACCCACTGACTGGAGGAATCATTATCCCTCAGGCATTGCTGTATGGCACATTCACACAAAGTATTATTTAACAAACAAACAAACAAACAAAAAGTCAGCTTCTGTTCACAGAACAGCCTTAATATTTTCCAAATAAAATGCCAGTGAGCCAGTGTGGTGAAGTGGTTTGAGTATTGGAGACCAGTGTTCAAATCCCTGCGCAACCATGGAAACCCACTGGGTGACTTTGGACAAGTCACACTCTTTCAGCCTCAAAAAAAGACAATGGCAAACCCTCTCAGAAAAAAGAAAACCTCTTGATAGGTTCATCTTAGGGTTGCCATAAGTCAGAAATGACTTGAAGGCACGTAACAGCAGCAATAAAAGGCCAATGTACATCTCTTTCTAAGCACAATACAAATTAGCCAATTGTAGTATGGAATATTTTAAGGAAATATCTCCTTCAGTGTCAGTTACATTTCAAACACAGTATTTAACAAATTAAATAAAGGCATGATCTCTTTACAAGAGTGCAGAACTCCTGTATGAATACACATATCCCATAGCATTCAGTAGGGCCCTGTTCCTTACTATCTCCCCCCTCCACTTGGTGCACACAGATGTATAACCAGAATGGAGACGCTCAGCTCCCCATCTAGTTGATTAGCTCAACTGGATCTCAAGTATATTGATACACACAAAAAAGCAAGCAAACAAATAAACAAACAAATGAAGTTTCATCTAGTATAGATGGCATTGTTGGCTGCTGGGTACTTAATTTTTGGTTAACTTGTGGTTGCTGATTCTGGGTTGTCATGCAAACTGGACTATCTGAAATTCCACAACTGCCTTTTGAGCAATTTCCAAACTTCAGATCCAAAACACTGCGCAACCTTCTCAATGCAATTCTTTATAACCATACTGTTGACTTGCTTCTGACAGCCTAATACTTAAGAAGTCTTCTAGCAAAAGAATACATGCCCTGATTACACCAGTTAGCATCTATCATGACCCAGGCTGTTGGTCTTCAGATGTTATCTTTCTCTTCTCTTCCTGTGGGTTGATCACCAAACACATATAGGAGTCACTGATGTTATCTAGATTTATTTGGAGCAAATTCTATGTTATGTTGAGAACTATGTCTCAAAGCCCCCAACAATAGGAAAGGAAAGGAAAGTGTCTTCTGCAGGCATCAGTAGGAGAGAAAAGGTGTTTAACTTCCTCCCACTGGGCATTTTTCTCTTAAAAGTATGTTTGATCTTATAGGTGTCCAGATAAAACAAATACACAACAAATATACAGATAAGTATTAGCAGGCTACTTGCATGGATGAAGAGTGGATACTTTGGACAGAATTTATTTCCCAATGCTGTTTTCCATTTTCCATTTTAAAAATAATTTTGGGTTTCCATTATGTTTGGGTGTATCATTTCGTTTGTCCCTCAGATTTGAGAAGAAGTGTCAGTAGATTCCTATTTTGCAATAGGCATAAGAGAACCACAGTCAGGAGGTAAGGCAAGGAGGTAACGTAGTGTCATTGTGAGGATTTCTGGTTTTTTTGACACTGGAAACCTTTTGATCATTCTTCCTCCACAAACTGAGGGCCTTTCCGCACTACACTGTTACAGTGCTATTATTCCACTTTCAGCATCCTATGGAATCCTGTGGTTTAGAATTCTCAGCCAGAGAGCTCTTTGGCCTCAGTAAACTACAAACCCCCCTTTGCCACTTTGGAAATGTGTGATCTTTAATGTAGCATGAGTAAGACAGACAGGACTGGAAAACTCAGGCTTAACAAAGAGGTATTGTTTTTAAAAAATAATATCACTTAGTAAGAAAATAGAACTATACAGATATATGTTTAAGCACTGGAAAAATAAGTATTACAAATACGTGAACTAACTCACAGAGAAAATGGACCTTTGGGCCAAAGTAGATTGCAGCTGGTGTATCTACATTACTTCAAATGTACATTTTGCCTATATGAGGGAGACAATTAGTGTGAAGGAAAAGTTGCATTAACCTCGCACCACAGTAAAAGTGTTCTGAAGTTATTTGTCCCCAAACCAAATAGGCTCACACCTGCTTTTAGAACTGACTTGAAGGGGAAAAACCCAATACAACAGTGATATTGGGAGACTTGCTAAGAAAGGGGTGGGCAACTTTTGGGTTTAGGGAGTTGCATTGAACTCCTGAGGGAACTTGGAGGGACATAGCCCCTGCTGCATCCCCACAAAAAATTCAGCCTCCAAATGCCCCCAATTCATCCACACAATCTCAGCAGAGAAAAACATTTTTATTTATTTTATTTTAGCATCAGATTTGAGCCTTATTATTCAATTCTGCTGTGCATTGTCCATCAGGTAGCATGGATGAAATCTAATCCATATGTGAAAGGTGTTTGTGGCTGATAGTATCTTTGTTGCACCAGAAAAGGAATGGGGAAAAGGGGTAAATATGAAAATTTTACAAGCCTGGTAAGGCATTTAAATCTGAAAGCCTAGCTTTAAGGAATCTCTCTACATCAGTCTGCCAAACTCCCAGTGCATTTGTATTCTACAGGATTAGGTCCCCTTTTTCTCTCTTGTATCCATGGATTTATTTTCCCAAGCCTCTTCTTGATATTTGAAAGAATGCAATTTCTGTTTAACATGTGTCTCAATTTGTAATATTATCTACCCTGCAGCTGGATTAGTTTTCCAAGTATTTCTAAAATGTTTCTTAAATTTAAGCCAATGTACAATAACAAATTATCTAGAGACAAAGAGATCAAACTGAATTTGTTTTTTTTTAAAAAATCACCCCCTATACTCAATCCCCACCCCGAATTAAATTCCAGTTTCCAATCCTTGTTTTGAAAACTCTGTCTATGTAACATAATCATTCCCTTTGGACATGCACATATTGAAGAACTTGGCCAGTATAGAATGAAGCAAACAATCAAGTTTGGATTCTTTTCCAAATTTCTCCATCTCAGTAAACTCTTAGTATGTTCACCCTATATAATTTTAAACTCTTTCTGGGGAGCCTATGTGGTTTGCTACCATTCCACTCTCTTGCTTCCCAGAGCCTTACATCACGGCACATTTTGTACACAATGTATGAGCTGCCATTTTAAAGTCTTTTAGCCCTAAACTAAACTCCATTCCAAGACACAATTTTAGAAAAAGGTGTGTGAGTACGAAAGAAGTGCATTGTAAGGTCATTGCAGTTTTTTGCATAGTTGTTAAGCTATTTTATTCTGCAGCACAGCATCTGAATGTTTTCTTCTTCTTTTTTTTTGTAATAATTTTTATTGAAAGTTTAATTTCAAAAATAAAAGACCCCCCAGTTCCAAGCTTAAATCTTCCAGTTGAATTTGCTTATTTCCATTACATACAAACATATTCCATTTTTCAGAGACAAGAGTGATTACATTATTTCTTTCTTTGATTTCTCATACATTTATATCTTTACCCATTCCAATACTCCTTTCCATTCTCTTTCAAAGTTCTGGATAGGTTTATTCTTCAAAGAAGATGCTAATTTTTCCATCTCTATTCAGAACTTCTAACTTCCACTCTTCTATATCAATATATTTCTTTTCTTTCCAGTCTTGCGCATATGTCAACCTTGCCACAGCTATTAAATATAATAGTATCTTCTGATGACTTCTTATCTCCCTTTGTTGCCCTAGCATATTTAGCAGATAAAACTCCAGTTTCATTTCAAAATTCAGCTTACAAATTCTTTGAATCATCATGTACCCCTTTCCAAAAAAATTTGGCTATCTTATATGTCCTCCACATATGAAAAAATGATCCCATCTTTTCATCACATTTCCAACACTTTGCATTCCCAGTTTTAGTTATTTTTTTTAATCTTTCTGGGGTCAAATACCATCTGTAAAGCATTTTATAAAAATTTTCTCTTAAATTTAATTTTAATGTAAATTTTATATCCATTTTCCACGCTCTTTCCCAGTTTTCTAATGCAATTGAATGTCCCAAGTTCTGTGCCCATCTAACCATTGTATCTTTATTACTTCTGATTCCATTTCTCTTTTCAACAATAATTTATAAAATTTGGAAATTCTCTTCTTTTGGCTTCCTTTCATCAATAAATCTAACTCATTCTCTTTTCTCTCGAATCCATATAATTTTTGATCCAGTCAAAATTTTTCTCTGAGTTGTCTCCATGGGAATCAATTTAGCTCGTATCCTTCAGCCTTCAGTTCTTCTTCTATACGCATTCTTGGTTTATTGCCCTCCCATTTCAATAACTCTTGATATGTTAGTAGATTTCCTTGTTTTGTTGGGGTGATTTTGTAAGCTTCTTGTGGTGAAGTCCACACTGGTAGTTTTGTGTAAAATTTTTGCTTTATTTATAACCAAACCTTCAACAATGTCTTCCTGATACAATGATTTTTAAACTGCAGTATCTGAATATTTCCAATGCCACCTTCATGTTTATTTCAGTTTTTCCCATCAGTGGAACCTGAATTGCAGCAGAATGGCTCATCACTTTCTCCCCACTATCTCTGACACATAAAAGCAGGTTAGATGACACTTTATAAGCTGAACCTTTCTCTCATGATCACTGTTTATGTTGCCCCCAAGCCGAGCTTCTAAGGCAATATTGTTCCTAGTATCTACTCAGAATCACCTACTAAATGACTAGTTTAGAAAGTATAGTCATTGTCATCCTAATTTAAACCAAAATAGTATTTGAATCAAAACTTGCAGTAATTAAACAGGAAGGAGCAGAGATAAATCCCTTTGTTAGTTGTAACCAGAATAGAGCCTTTGGATCAATGGAATTTACATAAGCATTTAACTGATTCAATGGATGTACCTTCAGTGGAACTAATATTGAATTTAGGCCTTAGAAGTCAAGTTCTCCAGTCACCTTCACCTTCAAATAGATGACTATATTTGAGGCACGATAGGTGGATAGGCTGGAAATTGGAAACATTATTTTTTCAGATCATATTGCTCAGAATTCCCCAGCCAGCATGGCCAGATTCATGGAGTTACAGTTCCAAAGAGTGACTCTTCCAAGTCCTGGCACAGTCAGATCATGAATGGAGGAGTACAATGCATGATTTCCTGGTAGGCTTGACATTTCATAACATGCTCAGTGGAACCAGTTTCCTTCCTAAAATTCTTCTTAACCATTTGCTAAACAAAACAGTGTGCATCTGTATACCACTATGCCTTCTGATTTAAAAAGAAATCAAGCCATTCAGTTGTTTTTGCTTTTGCTCAAGCACCTCTGTTTGCCAAACTGCAAGACTGCTGCTGCTGCACCTGCCAATATCACACAAGTGTCTTTGCAAGACTCGTAAATGCCAAGACATTTGCACTGCACTGTTGCATTATGTTTCTGCACCAGATTCAGGTTCCTTCTGTTCTGTTGCCCAATTTTGTTGCATGAGCAAGGCATGAGAACATGGCAATGCTCCCACTTAAATGAGAGGGTCTTCTCCAGAATTTTAGGCTAACACACCACCATGCCTGAACATACTCATCTGAGTTTGGAAGCTAAAAACTGTTGGGCTTGGTTAATATTTGTGTAGGAGAATACTGGGGAATGCCGAGGATCTCCAGATAGGGCAAGGAAATAATCCTGCCAGAAATCCTTACAACTCTGACTATCAGAGTTGAAAATATCAGGCTGGATCGTCCATGAGTCTGATTCAGTAAAAGACCATTGCTTTCAATATGCCTAGGCTCCCTCCAGTATTAACTATGTTTAATCATGAAAGATCAACAGCATAGTGCATCTAAGCTTTACTTATTGTGAAGCACACTGGGAGAGAAAATAAAGAGGGAGGGAGAGATTTTTGGGTTGCATGAGGAGGAGGAGGGGGGGGAATGTAAAGCAAGGGCTGTGAGGACTGAACAAGGACTGTCTGAGTTAAACTACACATTGACTTTCTCCAGGGCTCCCAGCTTGTTGTTTCTCCCAAAATAACAAGTTGCTGGCCTGACTTTGTGCATGGAATGTTTCACTCAGCTCCAGTGATGTGGTGTCATTTATTTCACTTCGTGGGCAAGGAGAGATAAATCATTGGCTGTTCAAAATGGAAGGCTTTAATGGAAAAACATTCAACTATTTTCAGGTTTGTTAAGAAGAGCAGAACTCATGCAAATAAGAGGCAATCCCAGTGAGTCTGCAGGGCTGAGCATGCTCCCAGGCCTGCCTCAATGATACGCTTGTGGTTGATGATCTCAGCAGAGCCGTAAGAAAATTATGGGCTTCAGTTTGCTCAGAGCCTGCTTCTGTCCCAAAGAAACCAGGCATATTCTGATACTTTATCACCAGTAGCACTCAAATTCATTGCTCATTTGGATTAACCTGTGTACTGGAGTACATTAAAGGTAACTGTGCTTAGTTGCCCATATGAACACCTTTCCTAATGCCCAAAAACCTCATATGCAATCTTTGTACTGTGCTGGGAGGCTAGAAATGTCACCTGTCACTGCTGGGTCCAGAATATTCATTGAGGAGGGACTGAATCAACAGGGCAGGGAGTAGGATGCAAAAAGCTATTACTGCATTTGCTTGTGGGGAGCACCAGTCCTATATCCATAGGAAGAGTAAAGTAACTGCCTTAGGCAGCAGATTTTTGATGGTTAACTTATTTGAATGATTATTGTTGCAGTTGTGTTTTTGGGAAGAGCAATTTGGGATTTTCTATCTGTGGTAGCAAACTAATTTGACTGGCTTTGAGTGCTAACAGTGGTGGCTGGTGGCTCCCCTGTCAATAGAACAATGGATCAGCTCTGAATTCTGGTCTGAACTTTAGAGGAGCTATCCAATGTGCTGAACCTATTTGGGGGATAGCATTCAGCACCTTGGATAGAAGATGTACTGCCCAGCTTCAATTGCCCTCACTCTCAGGACCCAAAAAAGGCTTGGCCTAGCCAGGGTTCTCAGTATTCCAGCAAACTTTACAAATAAAGTCTCCAAGGACAGAGAAATAGTAGCCTTCTCCCCTACCCTGAACATAGATGCACATGTGTGTGCACACACACACTCACACGCACAGCAGACTGATATTTACCCAAGGCATGTTATCCCTCTGTTTTGTAGGGGAAACCTGCAGTGGGCTTCTCTTAGACATGTAATGCACTTGTGATCCCAGTAACCAAAGTTAAGTGAACAGTACACTGGAATGAAAGCAAGTCTATTAATGAAAGCAATTCTGTCTAGACACAAGGTGTGATGCTGATGCAGAGCTTTGCTATGGTACATAGCACCCAAGATTTTGGGTCAATTTTCTGCTAATATCCAGAATGGAAGCATGAGTTTTTCCTGTGTAGATGTTGCTTGTATTTCTGGTTTTTCTTAGGAATCAGCTGTCGCCAGCCACTTTTCTTTGCAAGGTACACTTGGTCAGATGGACTATTAATGTCTCAAGTATGAACTGATATAGTGGACAATATAAAATATATTAAACTCCTTTCAATGACAGTTATCAAACTACACATAAAATAGACGAATCAGTTGAATTAAAATCAGTTGGGATTTCAGAAAGTGGCAAAAGAACTATTGGGGCCAGTATCAGTTCCTAACTGCTTTGAAAAGCTGTGTACCACTATTACTATTCTGAGGTTCCCTCCTTTAAAAAAAAAATCCTGGTGCCAGGTAGCTAGGTCTAGCCTCTGCCAGATAAGTCCACTAGTGCTCACTGAGGAAACAGAAAGTGTGCTAGAAGTCACTTTACCCAGAACGCCCTCAACTCTGAAGCAATCCAAGGGAACTAGGATTAGAACAAGAATCAGGAAGAATCCTTTGCATGTTACATTAGCTGTGGGGAAATTGTTTGAATACAGGCAGTTCCTATGCAGCTGGGATACTTTAAGCCAGAGAATAGTGATGGATTCACATGTGAATTTAATGAGGGGAAGACTTTTGCAATCGTCTGGCCACATGATTGGGTCACATGTGAGCCATCCATGGGATAGCAGTTTCCACACAGAAAAGGTAACATTTAAAGGTTCATCCAGTAGGAATAATGCTAGGTACAAGATATTTCCCCTTGTTTTTGAAAAGGTGCTGCCTAAATACACCTGAAACTTATAAACCTCACAATGTTGTTCTTCCCCATGTGTTGATACTCGAAATACCAAAAGGCAAAATAGTGAGCTTAGAATAGGATTTTTTTTTCTGTTGTGGCTAGTTCCCCTTTCTTCAACTCCACTTTGATGCAGTTAGTAATTAATTAGTTAATTAATGCAGTAAGGGGGATGGAAGGGATGCGTCTATTTAAGACATTTTTCATTAACTAGTATTGTAATTGTTTCCTGACTCTGATTTACTTGAATTCTGGTTGTGGTATTAACCCACTAGAATGCAGAGGGAGACAGTAAGCATCCATAGTCCTTGACTTTTCTACCCCAGTAGGAGTTCAGCTTTGGATTGGCTTTCAAATATGCCATGCCAGTTCCTCATTTGAAGAGAAAGACAGTAACTCTGACTATTTCTGAGCCAGTCTGGCGTGAGACATCAATAGTAACAAATTGCTTATTGGAAATATAAGAAGTAGCCGATAATTTGGATTGAACTGCAGGTAATGCAGTAGAGAATTAGTATCTAGATCTAGTGGTAGGCAATTGTTTTTTTCTTCATTTGATTTCTAGAAAGTTGGAGTCAATGTATTAAAAGCATCCTTGTTCACAGAAAGCCCATTCATCTGACTATTCTGTGTGGTCATACAATTTTGCAGAAAATTTCAGTATGGCTTGCTTGACTACAGACATTAGGAGAACACAATAAATGAGTTGTTTGTACAACACAGTGCATGTTACCTCACCATACCAATTGCAATGATCTTTAAACTGTCATCTGTTTCTTATGTCCAAATTGGATATATCTAGGCTTTGTTCTCAGAGGTGTTTGTAGGTCTCGACTTAGGCCTGGAAAGTTAAACTACATACATTATGTCCATTAGTTTCTAATCAGTAACAAAAAAAAAGGAGGGCTAAATGGGGATCCTCAGGTAATAATCTACATCTCATGGTCTATGGTCCCATTCACATGTTGTAGTTGTTTCAGTGAGACTTAGGTAGAGATCAGCATATTGTGTCCTGAAGGTTCTTCCTGTTGAGATCTGACAACATTAAGACCCAATTCTTGTACAAAAAAAGCAGAAAATAGTTGCTTTGTGCTTTCTCAGACTGAAAGTTTTCCATTAATCATCAGATACTACCTGCAAACCAAAATGGCACAATGTTATGCTGACACATTCCTCACAATATCAGATTATCAGCTGTAAAGCTGAAAATGTGCCCTTTCCAGATTATATTGTGCGCGTGTGTGTCCAAGTTCCTATCACAATGTAACATGATTGTCTGTGACGAACAATTACAAGGTAGACACTGACCCCCCATCTTTGTTTTTACAGGAATGCTCACTTTGACAGGGTATATTGCACGGAGAAAGGGAGCAGAGCAAACCATGCTACTTCCCCAACCAACACCAGCTGGTCCACTCACCAATGCTTCTGGTTTATAATTCAAGAAAACAAAGCCACTTTCTTAGAGGGAAGGCTCAAGACCCTTGGGTGCCTTTGGCTCAGAAGACTGTAAGCACATCATGGACCCCACAAAGTACACTCAGCATTCCGAACTACCATCTCCTCTTCTCCCTAACCTTTTGGTTTCTTGCCGATGGTTGAATTTTCCTCTGGTTTCTAAACCCACATGGACCAATATATGTACTTTCCCCCCTTCACTGACTTCAAGGTTCAGAGAGTTGAGTTTGGATAATGAAACTGTTTTTTTTTTTTCAAAAACTGCTGTGGTTTTGCTGCTACACTAAGAATTGTGATTTGCATTGTATGGTTTCGGACCTGTTCGTGTTTTTGATCGGGGGGTGGGGTTGAAGGGGTTATACTGGAGTTTTGACACTTCAGATTCATCTCTTATCTCCTGCCCATGATGCACTTTTAAATGAAGAGTTATTAGAATATTTTATTGGCTAATATACTTTTTCCTTGTTATTTTTTACAAAGGCCACCTTTATCCTTTTTAATGCCATATTTTCAGTGTTAAACTTTTATGGCTTTTTATTTTTTATTTTTTTTTATTTGACAGATGTAAGAAGCAGCATGAATAGTTTATACTGTGGTTTTTCAGAGACTGAATGCCAAGAGAACTCAGTAAATGTTTATTCCTCTCAGCTTTCCTCTCTTTCAATTCCCCTAAATAGCGCCCCATTTGGGAACAGAGCAAGAGTGTTGAACTTAAGACCAAAAAAAAGAAAAAAAGAGAAAAAGGGGAAAAAGGATCCCCTGAAGGTGTAAAACTATCTGGGGAAAATATTTGCTGGGTGTTATGAAAGACTTGGATGAAATTTCAACCCTGATGGTTTTTCAGTGATCCAGGAAGCCAGTGAGACAATCTCTCCAGATGCAAAACCCTTTCATGATAATTAGAAAGGTATGGCCAAGCCAATGAAAACATAGGGGTAAAGTGAGAAGAGAGCCCTCATGATTCTGTTTCACTGTTTGCTTTCTCCTGTCATGGTTAAAAGAAATGTGCAATTTGATCCTCAGTTGGTGGGTGGAGGATAACAGGGTAGAATTTACTTGTGTGCACTTGTATAGTTGTAGCCAAGAGTCCAAAAGTACACTAGAGCATGTATGCCGGCACTGATTGGGTAAAACAATTGTGGAGTATCCCATTCAGACAAAAAAAAAAATTTACTAAGGGAGAAAAATGGGGGTAAAATATCATAAAAATATGTTCAAATCACCTTGTGATCCAGTGTAACTGTTTACTAACTTGAATAAAGCAATTGTTCACACAGTGGTGTCCAGGATACACCTTTACTATAAGGCTGTTATAATTAGTAAACAGGAAGTGGTTTGAAAAAGAAGTGTTTCAGAGATTTCGAAGCAGGGTCTGAAATCAAAGCCAGTCAAATTGGAGCCTTATAGCAATGGTGCGCCAAGGGCACTATGTACATACTGTATTTCTATATTTTCCTTTGTACAGATTCACTTAAGTCAAGCTACTGTTTTACAGGTGCTCCTTATTTATTAGGGCTGTGAAGGCTTGGAAAATTACACCTGACAAGCAAGGTCGCTTTTTAAAAAAAACAAATAAATGAAAAATTAAAAAGATGAGGGAAGGGAGGGAAGGGTGGGAGTTGGGTGAGGGGATGAGCCCATGAGCCCATGGAGTGATTTCAAAAGCTAACAGAGACATATTTCTATGGGGGGAAATGAAGCACTTTTAAGATGCTTCTGGTTATTCTGGGCTCGCACCATTTTTTTTCTCCCTGACTGGTGTCAGATTTATTAAAACAAAATAAATCTCCAAGTTAAAAAAAATGCATTTCACCTCACTGTTGTTTTCCTGTTTAAAAAACATCTGTGCACAAAAAGTCTTAATTCCTTTCTAGAAGCTGACAGATAAAATAGATGCAGTGAAATTCAATGTTGGCTCTGAAAAGAGTATCCCTATTTAAAAGCTGTTTAGGAAGGAGACTTAGTCTTTGTGATCTCATCTCTTCTAATCTTTTAGCTTCTTTTACTGAAGATGGAAAAAGCATTTAACCAGGAATAGAGGCTTCCCCTCCCCATCCTGCTTCTCTGGTTTGGTGATGTTCCAAGCAACAAGAAGCATCAGTTCACTCTGCATCCAGTCTAAAGGCTAATACACACATTACTTCTCTGTTCTTGTACTAGCAACAGTTCTAACCTTTTCTGCTTTCCAATCTGTGTGTGCGCATGTGCGTGTGTATTCAAGTTGACTGTCAACTTATGATGACCCAGTAAGTGTCGTAAGTTTTTCTTAGACAAGGAATACTCAGAGGTGGTTTGCCATTGCCTTTCTCTGAAATA
This sequence comes from Ctenosaura bakeri, assembly GCA_948474755.1. Lineage (NCBI taxonomy): Eukaryota > Metazoa > Chordata > Lepidosauria > Squamata > Iguanidae > Ctenosaura > Ctenosaura bakeri. The sequence goes on from CAOLHI010001590.1 coordinate 239,284, forward strand.
TAATACCACCTGCTATTTCTTGGTAGTCCTCCATCCAAGTATTAATGCCTGATCCTGCTTCACTTTTCACCTCCTACCAAAGCTGCCACTGTTTGCTCATAAAAATCATTTGCTCAGTATAAATGCATACATTTCATTCTGGGCATCCTTTCTGGTCTTCTTTACCTGACATCTTAATTATTTCCATATTTATGATGTTCAAAAGAACTGCTTATACAGTTTGACTGTGTGAAAGAATGGTGAGTATATTCCTTTCTCTGTTTTTTTGGTATGCATTTTTTTTACTGGCAAACCCCATTAAAAATTTGGAGTAGTGCTGATTATGAAGAATTCAATTTCTGTAGTGGTTTGAAAGTGCAAAATTAGGTAAGTTTGATTTAAAATTTGACCTGAATGAATTTTCTTCATCCTTACTATGGACTAATAAGCTAATGATGGTCCAACAGCTTTGTCCTATACCATACAATGTTTTTTTTAAAAATTATTTATTTAGTTAGTTAGTTAGTCAGTTCATGCCTAGTTAATATCTTTAGGTTGTGTAGCCTTAAAAGTAAACTGGCAGGCAGAGAAACAGTAGTCAAATTTAAGAATGTTTAGTCCCCTTTCAGATTATTTGTTTGGAAGGAAACAAAGTAATACGTGCACTTGTAAATTACTTCTTTGTCCTACAGCTCCCACAACCTTCTATTGCCAATGGTGGTTGGAGAATTCTAGCTGTTGGGTCACTGGTAGCAGTAGATCCCAATGTCATCTCCCTAGGAAAACACTAATACTTCAAACTACTGTATATTTGCAGCATTCAACGAGCATCATTTTGATACTGAAGAAATGCCAGCCTTACTTCAGCTAGCAGTACTGCCTGATAGAGTTGATACAATTGCTTGATATAATGTCTTATAAGAGAGATAACATTCTCCTTCCTACCACATGTGGCAAGTTGGAAAGAGAAGGCTGCAGTGGGAGGTGAAGCTGGAAAGCGTAGGACAGTATAGACTGCAGATGTACCTGACTGAACATGCATGTACTATCCAGAAGGACTCTGCCCGTGAGAAAGTAATACAGGTTTTCCTCTACATTTTGCATTTGAGAGTAGACACCTTTAGCTCTCATGTGATTCCTTCAGGTATATGATGTACACTGGTAGCTCTATCCTTTGAAAATGGTCTGCTGCACCTCTAATTGATGTCACTGGAATTGACTCTATAAGTGGTCAGCACATGTTTAGTTTTTTTAAAAAGGGGCATCTCTTGAAACAGATTTGCCCACATATTGTCCTGTCATTTTCTCTATGCTTAGATTTTAGCTAGCAACTGGGAGTAGAAGGAGCCCCTGGAACATATTTTTGTAAGAGTATGTGTATTTGATTCTGGGTCCTTTTGTTGTTAATCCCTACCTTAATGTAGCCAAAGCTTCTTTGGGCCTTTCTGCAGTACACTGTTCTAGTGCTCTTATTTATTTCACTTTCAACATTCTGTGGAATTCTGGGATTTGTAGTTTACTGAGGCCGAAGAGCTCTCTGGCTGAGAATTCTAAATGCCCTTCCTTCAATTGCAAACCCCAGGATTCTATAGGATGTTGAAAGTGGAATAATAGCACTATAACAGTGTAATGTAGAAAGGCCTTTTGTGTACTGCAGTTGTAACCAAAAAGGTACATTCTTTCAAAGCAGCATACTCTGGCCTTACCTGCTGGACAAGGTAATACCCCTCTCGTAGGAAGAAGACTGTGGCAGGAGGGAGATCAAACTGACCATATCAATTGGCCAGGAAAAGGAATTGATCTTCCAATTCTTTCTTTCAGCTCTCATCCCACCCCACCTCAGATTCCATTTTGCTACTGTATCATGTCTACTAGAATGGAAGTCCTTGGGCAGAGGCAATCTTAACTTTCAATATATGTATAGTACCTAGAAAATTGTAGGTATTTTATGGCCAAGAATCTACATGGCTAAGCACAGCATAAGACTTCAACATGTGGAACTCCTCTACAGCTCCCTTGTCACCTCCCCTAGGACTTACCATTGTGCTACATTCCCCCCGCCCTAGCTATTCAATTGCCTGGGGAGAATGGAAGAAAATGTCTGGCTATGTCCCCAGATTTTCCACTGTGAACTACTAGGGTGCTCTGAAGATCTCAGCAAATGATGTCATTGGTCATGGGACATAGCCGGAGGCTTACCAAATCCACTCTACTCACCACTAGCAGTGGAATGCCTATGGAGGGGCTGTCACGGTGACAAGGGTGAGTCATGAGGGATGCTTTGGATGTCATGGAGGGAGAAAGAGAATATCAACCTCACCCATGAGAAGAAAGTATACATGCAAGCATAAACTGGGCTTATACTTGTATATGTCACTAACAGGGTGTTGGCCTGTAAGTGTTAATAACAGTAACAACATTAAGACCAAGAACACTGACTAACTGATGATTATACATACTTACATGTTTATAACTTGTCTTTTTCGAGCAATTCTAACCAAGGCAACAATGAAATTACAGGTATAAAGATACAAATCCAATAATATATGAAAATTTCAAATTGAAAAGAACCCAACAAACAAACTCTTTGCATAAATATAAAATAATATACTCATTAAAATCAAACATAAATGACATAATATATGTACAGTAACAACAGTAATCCTTGTTCCAATGTAGCATGCAACTGTAAATGTAAATGAAGGGCAAAAGCTATTATGCATTATTTAAAAGGAGCCTGCTTCCTATTGAAATCAGGTTATTAATTTCTGGTGTAAACATTAAGCGGAGTCAGTGAAATTCTTCAAATGGTAAATCTGACTACTTATTTTTAGTAGCCTTCCAGTGCAGTCTAACACTGCAAAACTGATTTGTTATTATTTATTAACTAGATAATGCTGTAAGAGACCCAATAACTGTCATGCCAGTCTCTTTTCAATTCTGAAAGACAAGAGGTGAGAAGAGAAAGTGTGATAAAAGGCATATCAATTCTCATCCAATCTCACCACACCCTATAAGCTGTTGACTGCCAAAAGACTATTAGCAATTGCTGCTTCCTGTTTTCCTTCCCTCCAGTGGGGTAGCATTTTTGGAACTTATCGGCAGCTCTGGCTCATTATGGAACAGGGGTTTCCAGGGAGTTGGTGCTTTGTGGAAGACTGGGTTCAGGTGTGGTTTACTATATCCCAAGTATACCCATTTTTGTTTGGGCTTCTGCTCACTGCATTTGCCCATCTTTCTTCTTCCCTTCCTGTAAGAGCACTGTAATCTCTCTCTCCCACCCCCACCCCATTATTCTCATTGGATATGCACATGCATCAAATTAGGATTATACTCATTCAAATCTGTACCGAGATTGAAATCCTATTTTGAGGGTTACACTTCCAAAAGAACAAGGAAATTGGTCCAGTCTGGAAGGGCAAAAACATACATCAAGGGAGTATATAGAGGACAAAATGTTCTGGGCTTTCTCTCTCCCCATCTCTCCTGCCCTCACTCCCCCACCCTCTCTCTCCACACACACACATACACTAATAATATCAATTTAACCATCTTTTTGAGCAGCTAGAGACAGGTCTCCAATTCTTTCTGTGGATTGCATTAGATGTTCCTCAGTTTCTGGTTTTTTAATTTTTTCCATTCTTCACCAACCTTTGCCTACCCTCTGGTTTTGGAAGAGAAGAAAAGGACCTCTCCATGCTCCTATCCTACTCCTGTCCTGTTTTGGTCCAATGAACCCTCCATAGATAGTTGTCCACCTTTTCATAGATGATGAATACCAACATAGCTGGAGACATCCTTTTCCTATATTTATTTGAAATCTTAGACATTTTTCCTCTGCCAGAGTGTGGAAAAGCTGCTTTTTTGAACTGTAGTTAAAAAAAAATCCTTGAGCCAGCATGGCAACTTAACCTCAATCTTAATGTTTAAGATTCAAAATGACAAACTGGTATATGTGTTAAAAAATGTAATCCTGCCTGCTGTACACCTAACCATCTAAAGCAGAATGCAATGATTTACTATCTTTCAGCCTTTGGATGTTCCCACCATCCCTTTTTGATACATTGGTTTTGCCCAGCCTCACCATCACCATATTCAAACACCTCTATCTGATCCTCAAATTTAACATGCTCAGTCGTCATCATCATCGTCATCATCAGGGTGTTTTCCTGAGGTGATTTAAAAAGTGAGGGCCTTAGGATTGTCATAAATCAGAAATGACTTGAAAATATGCAACAGCAGTTGTAAAAGGACATACTGGTTTTCATTGTAAACTCACTTAATACTACTGAGTAACTAGCAGAAGAAAATGGTCACTGAGATCCTTTGTCAGGGAGATGTAGGATGAAATTTCCACACATGCAACTACAAGATGTCTCCTCCTTCACTGCTCTGGACTCACTTTTTAGCTGCTGCAGGAGCCACACTGCACCCATTTAGTGAAGAGTAGGGGACACTGGATAAGTGTCTGACTATGTCCATATAGCCCCAAGCAAAATGACAATCTTCTGAGACTTTTGGCAATCTTCTGGAGGTGGATGAAATCAATGTTCTGCATCTGCCTATGGAGACATAGCCAAACACTTCTCCAATGCCCTCCACTCTCCACTGGCCACTAAATGGCTCTGGAATGGGGCTGCAGCAGCTAAAAGGTAAGTCCAAGGGGGTGAGATGGTCATGAGGTTGGAATAGTATTCTGTTCTCTGAAACCACCAAAGAAAGAGAGAGAATGGGAGAGAGAGAGGGAGAGAGAGACTTACATTGATGTAGCTCGGACTTAATGGCATCGTAAGTGACTAACATGATGCAAGCCAAAGTTTGCTTTTGCCATGGTGCTATACACAAGTACTTGAATATACACAGAATTTTTATTGTTCTAAAAAATTAATATATTTTAACGTGAAAAATAATAGTACCAGCATCTTCAACCATGAGCATGTATTCTGCAGTCTGTTCTGTGCTTTATTAAAAAAGAAAAGAAAAGAAATGATATACAGAGCTTGGAAAAATTATCTTTTTAGATTACAATTTTCAGAATTCCAGAATTCTCCAGCCAACAAGTGAAGATTCTGGGAGGTGATGTTCAAAGAAATAACTTTTCCAAACTCTGGAAGTCTACACCAGCTAAGTTGCTGATGGCTAGTCTATTGACTACTGTGTCTATCACATGCTAGGTGGTAATTTGGAAACTCCTGGCTGTGGGGCCATGAGGGAGAGGAATACTGATATCGTTCCTCGTAAACCATTTCTCTTTGCAAAATCGTCTCCTTCAAAATGGTTGAAGGAAAAGACAAACAGAAGTAATTGTTCTGCCGATGGCAATCCTGCCTAGAAAATTGTTGTGTAAGAAAACTGATAGCAATCTACCTACTTCAACAAAAGTTTCCATTGCAGGAGCCCAAAGGAGGCCTGACTCTACCATTAGGCAGGATGAGGTAGTCACCTTGTGAACAGGCAGCAGATTATGGAACTAAACCAGATGGTTGTATTTTTGGTGCCAAGGAAAGGAGGTATTTGCTGAATTTCCTGCTGCAGATGCCAAATAACTTGGCCACCCTCTGGCGCTTATGTCCCTTGACTTGGAAGAGGGAGGAGTGCACTTACTAGCTTGCCTTGGGCCAGGCCTGCTTCCTGGGTGAACACAAAGCTGACAAAAATGGAGGGAAAACTCTTATCCAACTGAGTACCACATACAGTTTGACCTTAATAGGGAGTCAACAGAGGTACACCCTGGCCTATGTCTCCTGCTCCTCTCTACACAAGCCTCTCTCTCTTTTTTTTAGGCACCAAAACTAGAATGAAAGTTCTATTTTAGTGTCATCAGTGTATAGGGTGCTATGCAAAAATAAATAAAAACAGACAATAAAAACAGGAATCTGGGAGAAGGAACGAACTAATACAAATAATCCAGATATATACAATCTGAATATACAACACTGTGAGCCAGTTGGTGTAGTGGTTTGAATTCCTGCTTGGCTGTGGAAACCCACTGGGTGATCTTGGGCAAGTCACACTCTGTCAGGCAAAGGCAAGCCCCTTCTACCAAGAAAACCTCGTGATAGTTTCTCCTTAGGGTCGCCATAAGTTGGAAACAGCTTGAAGACACATAACAGACACATAAGACACATAACAACAAAGGACAAATTCAGAAGACAGAAGGAAATCAAAACAAAGTGTTTAACTGAGATTTTTTTAAAACAGTAATAGGAGGAGGAGTCTTTTCTAAGATCCAGGAGAGTCCTTTCCCTTTCCTTGTTCTTTGGACTGTGGCTTCCTTGGCAGCTTACAATCTACAACTGAAAGCACTATAATCTCTAACTTCCGAGTGGAGGGTCACTGTCAACCCTCTCTTTTGGTATCCCTTTTCTCCCTCCTCTGTTCCCTTACAAAGTGGGATTACTTTCCCCCTTTGTCTTTCTTGGCATTTGCAGTCTCCAGTGTGGACTCTATTGCCAATATTGCCGCTTTTGACAAGGCCTCTGGGGCAGGTTGCTTTGTTGTTGCTATAGCCCCAACTACTGCCAGTCTTTGCATTCCTGATCTTACTGGCCAGACAGACCTATAGCTCTTCTTGCAACCAGCTTTTAAAGAAAAAGAAAAAGAAACTACTGAGTCCACTTGTCTTCCTATATGTGGGAGGCCGATCTGATAGAACACATCTTCACCCAGATCACTCTTTTAAAATGAATAATAGTATTATCTAAATCAGAGCTCAGAAGAGTTCCTGTTTGGACTAGAACTCCCAGAATTCCCCTATCAGAAATGGAGATCTTATTTGAAACTGGAAAAGAATCAAGTTCTACCAGTGTATATACATGGGCATTTGGAAGTCTAAAGGAGGCCAGTTGTGGTCAATTGAAGATGACCAGTCATTGCATCCCCATGGCCAGTCAGTGAACATTGTGGATGGGTTGGAGAGCTGCACCTAAGTGCTATCTGGCAGCCGTTGCACAGCCTGGGTAAACTGTTGCCCAAGAAAGTATTGAATATCTTGCATCACAACATCAGAAAACCTACAGCATAACTAGTGTAAGCTCCAGGAAGATTTTGACAAAACAAAACAAAACAAAACAACTTTATCCATTTCTGTACAGAAAAAAAAAATTATTTGCTCCCTAAGATGTGAATGGTAGAGAAAGAAACTAAAGATAAAATTTGAAAAGTAGGGGTCAAACTATCATGCATTTTTGCTCTTTTCTTGAATACAAGTCTCATTTTTGGCTAATCTGATTTTGATTACTTGACAAAAGGAAAGCTGCTCCACCCTCACTGTCTATGCTTAATAGAAAGAGAGGCTTATAATGAGAAGAACTGTTGGTTGTTTTCCATCAATAAGAAGGATTTGTACTGCTGCAGCACAGCTGATCACTGCCTGCTCCCCAAGTGCTTGTTTATCAGCAGGCATCTTCCATGTATTTTGACAAAGAATTTCATCAGGGATTAGGTGGCTGGACACACTTTTCCTTTAATGCCACAGTGATGCTACTATTGCAATTGTGTAATCAGGAGGATCTAAGTATATAGTGACCTATGTAATATGTAGATTGTGGCCTTCCAGATATTGCTGGACTTCAGCTCCCATCAACCTCTGCCAGTATTGCCAGCAGCAAAAGATATAGTCCCATAAAATCTAGAGTTCAGGGTCTCCATCTTTGACATGATGGGTGCAGTGGAAGGATGACTGAAGTGGACCAGTGCTGGAGAACATGAAACTCCAATAGACAACTTTGCTGCCTTTGAAAAGAGCTCAGTCTCTATTATTTGTAAGTTTAGAAAAACATGTAGGTTGACCTGGGCACATAGCAACATTTCTGTACTAGTTAGAATGGGACGCAAGGATGGATTGCCATAGCTGGAGATCTTGCAGGAAGGGTTTTCATTCAGGTGGGAAGCTCCCTTAAAATTAGATGTAACTTGTTATTTAATATGCATCAGATGTAGTCCCCATTTGAGCATTTAGTAAGATAATCTGCATGCGTGTTTCAAACCAAAGTATAAAATGTGCTCATTTATATGGATGTTAGCCTTTGCCATGATAACATTGACACAATTCAGTTGAGGAACGGTCAAGGAAGATCAGGTAATTGGAGCGTTTCAGAAAACTGTGGCTGAGGTCCAGTATCAGGAGACATATGTGTAGTTACTTCTCCCAATGCCGCAACCTCAATCCACCTCAATAAGCGTCATCAGAAAACAAGCATGGTCACAAAACTAGCAAGTAGACATCCAGCTATTTTCCTGTAGCTGAACATGTTCCAACAAGGGTCCTTGGAAGGTACCTGCAGATGGACCCCTGGAAGTCCCAGCAGATGACAGCCTCACAAGGTGGGTTGGGAGGAGGATTTTGGTCACTGTGTGGTCAGAACAGAATTCCAATTTCCACAACAAGCCGAAAAGTGAATTGCGGTGGTGTAAGTCAACACCATCATATTTCACCAACAGGACATCAGCCTATATTTGGTGGATGTCCAGAAAACTAAAATAGGCAGGGCTAGCCCAAAACATTTTGCTGCCTATGGAAAAGAACAAGGTGGCACCATATCCTTTTCCATGAACAAAAGCTGAGTGAGTGAACAGGCCAATGAGTCTCTTTCTTCAGCTCTGGCACTGGGGCAGACTGAAGGTGGCAGGCAAGTTTGGAGCTGACAGAGTGGTCCTCAGGCTGCACAGCTCTCTCTGCCAACTTCTTGCTATTACCTCCAAGCATGATCAACCAGCTTCCTGGCTCCACTTAATTATAAGGCCAGCCCTGAGGGGGCTACCTCAAACTTAGGAAGGTTTCACATATAGTTTTCAGTTTTTCAAAACATTTGATTGGATAGTCCATTTTTTAAAAGAACATCTTGCCATATTTTGTCTCATGAATCACAACTGGTCTGTGGCATAACTTGTGATAGAGCCAGAACTCTCCTTACCTTCAGGGCCTCATGAATTCTGAGGAGGCATTCTTATTTTTTTTACCTTAATGCTCACAGGTATTTTACTTGAAAACCTGCAGGGAAAGCAGTGGTAGGTAGGAAATCAAGCAGAACTTTATATTTAGAGTTAGGTCATTTGAACCAGCTACATTCTGCAGTTCATGCATGTTGCTGAAACTATTTCTTTCATTGTCAGAAAGACGATATCTTTAAACAAAAGTTAAATCCATTTCCTATATTAGGGGATGGTGGAGCAGGATCCCAAGACCCTGCTACACAGAGCTGTACTTTTGTTCAAATATTTGACCTAAAGAGTTAAGGAGGAAGGAAGGTGCTGGCATATTCTTGGCTTTCTGCCCCAGACAGCCAATTTCTTGAAACTTACTTTTTCAAAAATAATAATAATAATAACAATAATTGTGAAGCACCGAATGACATTAAGAATGAACACAATGCCATCTTTCCTGTAACTTTGTGACTGTTTTTAAACACACAATACATACATTATATATGACAGTTGCACTGAGCTAGCCTATAAACCAGGAAAGCTACCAGATATGTCCCTATTACAGATTTAAAAAAAAAAAACAAGGAGAAAGAGAAGGGATTGTTTCCATAAAAGTTTATTTTACCTTTCCCCCTCCATTCTTTCTTTCTTTCTCCTTTCCCCCCTCCCACTTGGCTTTTTAACCTAACTGCTGCCCATTTTATCCTGCTTTTCTTTGTGAAATGCTAATCCTTCGGCAGGGAATCATTTTCCTGGTGTAACTTTCCAGAAATTGTATATCTGCATAGCAACTTCACTACAGGCAGCTTATGTCACAGTATCGTGTGTCAGAAAGATGAAAAGAAATCCAAATCTGAGCTGTGCTACAAACTTGTGTCTCCGATTCTGGGGCAAATATATCTTGATGTACTAAGTTAAAATAAGTGCAAGGGGACAGGCGATTTCAGGACAAGTGAGGAGCAAGCCTTTATCTGCTTGATGACAGAAAAATGACACACACAGCCTTGCCTCTGTCCTGTGTGTGGACAGTCCAATGGGAAACAAAGCTTGTATTTTTTCCACCCTTAACATGTTCAACCTCCCAACTTAACCACCCCCTCCACCCTGCCCTGTTGTCTGCCTCTAACTGCAACCTGATCCTGGATCCTGAGCCCAGTGTCCAGATTAGAGATTGTTGACTCAGATTTACTAGTGAAATGTGAGCTAGACTCAGTTGATGGTCTTGCAGAAGCAGGGCTGCTTATAGCCAAAAGAAAGATCGCATGTCAGCCAGGAGCCTGGCTCTTCTTTATTATGAACTTCCTAATCTGTGTGTCTTTCTTTTCTTTCTTTCTTTCTTTCTTTCTTTCTTTCTTTCTTTCTTTCTTTCTTTCTTTCTTTCTTTCTTTCTCAAAAACTTACCTGCTTTCAGTTTCTTCTACCTGGCATCATAAATCAAGGAAATAGTCAGTGTCGCAAGCCTTTGCCACAGTGAGAGACATACAATGAGCTTTCTGTACCTTTAACGGGTGCACAGCACTTAATATAATCAATAGTAGCCAAAAGGGTGAAAAATCCCAGCTTGGTCTGATCACTTTGAGGGAAATTCTCATCATCTGAGCAAGATGTTTTTATGAGAATGCGACATGCTTTGGAAGCTGGCTCTCCATTTTGCAGGAGAATCATTAAAAGAAATCATTACATCGCTCTTTTGCTCTCTCTCCCCCCAATGCTGCACACCCCTCCTTCTTTGGCACACATGCTCCTTTTTCTTGGCTTTTGATATTCTCCATCTTTCAGACGCTCAGTGCCTTTGGTAATTTATGTGCAAGATTTTTCCAAACGTCCAAATGTTTTTCCATTTGGCAAACCACCTCCTGAAACCTCCACAGAATGTAACTGTAGAGTTTTCTTGTAGTCGAAAACATGAACTATGAATGTTAACACAAAGATGGTTATAATACTCAGTAATCCCACATAGAAACTATGTGTTTATGTTCTGGAGGAATGTTGTTTTGCCCTGAGATTCTGCATTGTTAGATCTTTGTTTTGTATACACCTGAGGGATTCCTGCAAATGATTTTTTTTAAAAAAATCTTCACAATACCATATGGACAACAGTTTTATAGTTCTGGTGATGTTACAAGTTGGATTTAAACTAGGTGTGTGTGTGCATCTGTATGTGCATGTGTGTTTTCTTTCATTACGAAATTGTCTTACCGTTCAGACATTTTAACTTCGACAGAGAATCTCTAAATGACATATGAACAGGAGCTAGTCATTCCAATACGTATATTTTGAAGAAGTGGTGGACAAAGTATGGCTCTGAGGCTTCATGGGGCACCAAGTCTAGTTTGGGAGGCTGTCAGCACCTCCACATTCCTCTTCTTTCTTATTTTCTGCCCCATCATCCCACAAATGGCCTGCTCTAGAAGCTTCTTAGAACATTCATTTGCCTTTCAACTAGATTGTAGAGCTCCTTGACACTGTTTTGAGATTTTTTAAAAAAATTCAGTACCAAAAACGTACTTTTCACCACTTCTGGATTTCAGCTGGACATGGCATTTTGGGCAGTCCATGTAGCCTCTACAATGCCCCAGGTAGGGGGAAACCTACCCAGAAACCCATCACTCTTGCTCACTGCTGTTTTAAAGTTAAAATGTCTGTTACATAGGCCATTTCCGCACTACACAGTTATAACCTTATTATCCCACTTTCAACATCCTATGGAATCCTGGGGTTTGCAGTTTTGGGAGGGGCCTTTGAGGATTCCATAGGATGTTGAAAGTGAGATAATAGCGCTATAACAGTCTAGTGGGGAAATGACTTTGGAAGTAAGTCACACTGTGTCCAGAGGGCTTACTCTCCGAGAAGTGCATAATCTGTCTTATATATATCTAGAGCATTGCTTCTCTACCATCGGTCTAGGTTTTTGGAGTTCAGCTCCCAAAATCTCCAGCCGGCATGACCCAATATTCAGAGACTCTGGGAAGTGAAGTCGAAAATACCTGCAGGGGAAAAAGCTGAGATCTATTGATCTAGAATCTAGATTCTAAGGGATGGCTGGAAAATATAAACCAGTCCTCTAAGGTTCTGGAACAACCTGTTTGACATATGTACTCTCTAGCAGTTGGAATTTTGTTTTGTTTTGTTTTCTTTATGTTCTATTTTATTTTTCATGGATTTTCCATGAGACATGAACCTCAACACCTCCTAAGATGTTCTCCCAGAAGCAAGAAGAAGAACAAATACACGTGGGTGGGTGTCTGTGTGTATAAAACTGAGAAATCCTCTAGGCCATTCACATGCTTGAACTTACTTACTTCTACTTACACTGGTGAACTGCCTTCAAAGCAAGCACTATGGCTTTTATGGACCTTGAATCTTAGGTCAGTGGCTGGGCAGATAATAATGCCTGCCATCCTGAGTGAGAAAAATCTGTTTGTGCTTTGTTGGTAGTTGGCTTCCATCTTATTTTAAGCATCTGGAGCAATAGTCCCATGTAAGAGAGATGCATTAAAATAGCTGAAACAACAGAAAGAATCATGCCTATCTTTTAAGACATAAAGAAGCTTCAGTTCCATCCTTGTATGACTCTGGTGACACACCTAGGTACCAGCTTAGTATGTCACTGATGAGCTTGGAGTCATCAATATACAGCTGATACCACTGGAAACCTTGGATTCAGCCCCCGCCCTTGGTCAATCTGGTAAAGAACTGGAGGGAACATGACAAGTTAAAACCTAGTCCAAACAAGATCGGCAGGGCCAGCTATAAGTTTAGGTAGAGCAAAGCAGCTGCCTTGGGCAGCAGACTTTGGGTGTCATGAAAGGATAACAAATTTTAAGTCATTTAATTTGTTGCCACTCTTGTTTTTCTACTGCCAGGAAGGGTGAGAAATTTTCTACTTTGTGCAGTTGGGAGTGGGAAAGTGAGAGTGGCAATTTGTTATTTGTTGTCAAGTATCAACATATCTTGGATTGGCCAAGTACTGGTAATAGATAAACTCATCAAATGCAGGGGTAGGGTATATGGGGAGAGGTGCAGAGCCACCCCCAAAATTAGGTTCATAATAGGGGGAGAGGCTGCTTCTTAACCTGGTACTCATGTTAGATGTGAAGTTGGCAAGAATGGCAAAGCATCCTTTTACTTGCTAACATGAGGTGTTACAGAGACTGTTACTTAAACCTGATGCTATTAGGCCATACTGTTGTTACTTAATGTCCTAGTTGCCTGTGTGATGAGCCCTGTAATCCACTCTACAGGGAGAGATTTTGGAAGTTGCAACTGGTGCAAAAGGTTGCTGCTGGACTGGAGAGAAGTAATTGAGATATAGTCATTAATTTTGTTTGACCCAATGGTTGTCACTTTGTTTTGAGATGGGCCATTTCTGCACTACACTCTTATAGCGCGATTATTCCACCTTCCACATCCTATGGAATCCTAGGGTTTGCAGTTTAGGGAGGGGCGTAGTTCAGCTACAATGACCAGCAGTGGAAGCTGGTGGTTTCCATGTCAGCAGGAATTCTCTGGATTTTAGTCTGAACATGAAATGAGCAATCCAAGGAACTGAACCTATTTTGTGACCAGGGCTCAGAATGTTGGTTAGCACTTTGTACTAAAACTTGGAATAGATTCACCATCCCACTGACACGGAAGCCTAACAGATGTAACTGGTAGCCAAAATTCAGTGTTTTACAACAGCAGATTTTATATTCTTTAGTCCCAAGCATTAATTGCTGTCATAATCATACTAGCTTGTAATAACTCTAAGTACACTGCAACATAGATCCTTTTCCATAGTAGCTCCAGAAATAGTTAATCCAGTTTGCCTCCAGTGTCAAGTTGAAAAGATCTCAGACTCCTTAAAGCATGGATCCTCTCATCTATTTTTGATGCCATTGTTTGCCGCTATCCTTGCTTTTTCTAGAGTCCAACATTTTAACCTCTCTTTCAGTGCACAAGAAGTCCCAAAAGTGCTTCACCAGCAGAGCTTTGCAGTCCATTGTTCTGATGTAGCTTTTATACTCCCTAATAGCCATCATATGCCCACTTATAAGAGGCCCCACAGGTATCATACAACACTAGAACAATCCCTTGAAGTTAGAGAACGAAGAACAAGACTGAGCTATTCAAATGCTTCATATGATATGTGAGACACATCATCTTGGTTCACCTGATGAATGGATGGAATTGGGTTCTTCTGAATGAGACCACTGGTCCACCTAGCCCAGTAATTTCCACTCTGAGTGTCAGGCAGAGATCTTCCTTCTTGCCTACTAATAGGCCTCTTCAGATCTGAGACACAAATGAGCAGAAGTGCTGCAACTGGTGGCAAAAGGAGAGAGACTGAGGATCTGAGAGACAAATGAGCAGGAATACCATTGTTGCCACCTCAAAGGTGGAAGTGGGCAGCTGGTGGCAAAAAGTATCAGGTTTTGGAGGTTTTTGGATTCCCAGATAAGGGAGGATCAACCTGTAATAAGAAAGTAAAAAAACTAATCATTTTATCCCTTTTCATGACACCCCAAACCTGTTGCTCGAGGCAACCCCTCACTTTCCCTAATGATGGGAGTCAGATCTGTATCTGTTCCAGCACCATCCCAAGACTGCTTGGTGGATTAGAACCAGTCTCCCTATTTAAAAGAAATGATGTGCACTTACAGTGGTCTGAGCACTGTTAGAATGAGAAGGAGTTTTAGGATTAAAAGTCAGATAATTCAGGAGGAGAAACCAAATTCAGGGTTGTCATTTATCAGATTTCCTACAATGATCCCAATCAATATTTCAGCAGCTTTATCATTACTTCTATGGGGCACTGATGGGAATGTTAGATTTAACCACTCTGGCAGGATGGGTTATGAGACTAGGACAAGGGTGAAAGCCAGTGTCTACTGCCATAAGGTCTTGAAGGAAGAGCAGGATATAAATATGACAAATAAAAACGAGTGCATTTCTAGTCACACATTCTTTGTGCATGTATTTGGAATACAAGCTCCCACACTTGTTAAAAGGAAAAAAAATGTTCACAGTATTTCCTTGTGTGGCAATTCTTGTTCAGAAAAAAAAACCAGTATAAGTTGACTGAAATTACAGCAGGGTTTGGATGCGTGTGTATGCCTACATGTGTATGTGTGTGCACATATATGTACCCATGACAGATGAAGTGAGATCAAAATTCCATTTTTGTCTAATGTGCAGAAGACCTCAGAAGAGCAGGAGAGTTCTTTTCATCGGATGCTGATGACCACGGCCCATCTGTGGAACTACTTCTGATAGCCACTATTGCAATCAGAACTGGAATTTGCTCTTTCTAGGATAACATTTCATTTTCCAGGCAGCTACTCATCTTTCCTCTGTGGCTGTGATGTCCTCCCAGGAGACACATATTATCCATATTAACAGCAAATGACTTCATTGCGATCAAGATTATTTGGCTGAATTAATTAATTGCCTGTTGCTTTGGCAAACAAAATCTGTCCATGGACTGGTCAAAGTCACGAGTAAGAGTTCTCTGTATGAATCTAAAATATGTGCCTTTGTCACATTGGACATAGCAAATCTGATATCTGGGGACAGTTTTGGGATGGAGAGAGGTATACCAAAAATGCAAGAAGTGACATCTCTCATACTGTAAGAAAACACATGGGTGCTTCAGCCAATCACTTTATTTATATCTTGCCTTTTCCTTAAAAGTAGGACCCAAGGCACTTCCCTTGGAATCTGGACTGTTCCTTTGTGCTGTGAACAAGAAACACTTTCTGAAAAATACCCAACTTCCTTGCTCTCTCTGGCTGATTCCCCTCCCCTTCCAGAGCTTCAAAAAGTTACTTTTTAGATTATAGATACAACAGCCATGCTGTCTGGGGGATCTGGGCTACTATGTTCCAGAAGAGCATCTTTTTCAAGCTCTGAGGTTGCTCGCCAGAAGTAAGGATTGTCAAAGGAGCCTTAGCAGCATTTTTGAGAGTCCTTGACAATGTCCTTTTCCGTACTATGTTCTCAGGAGTCTGTTTGAATTGCAGGAACCAGTCTGTGATAATGTCAACAGCCAGACTGTCCCCTTGCTCCAGCTGGTGATAAGAGACTGCAGAGCCTGGCCCTGCTGGCACAGTGGAGGAGGACACAACAGACAAGGTGTCTGCCAGACGCAGAGGTGGATGGCAAGAGAAGGGCCTCTCCTCTGCTCTGCTCCTTCCAGGCTTCTGTTAAAGAGTATTTGCAAATATCAGAACAATGGGGCGCAGGCCAGTGCCTTGGCTCAGTGGGCTAATTAGTCTCTCAGACCTTCTGCTCTACTGGAAGTCCCTGCCTGGCTGGACAGAGCTATGTGTGTTGTGTGTCTGGTGTCAAGTGGCCCAGTTCCACATCTGTGGTTGCCGGCATTTGGTTGGCCCACAGGGTACTCATTTGGCCTACAAACATAAGCATCTGCTGCAGTGATGCTTGCCCTGTTGGCAGCTTTCTACAGGGGTGGCAACCTGCTGCTGCATTTACCAATCAGTCAGCTCTGAAACCAGGGAGTTTGAGAGAACAGGAAAATGATCTACCCTGTCCAAGAAAGTGCCTTACGGAACATGCTTGCCACAAAGTTTAAGGGGCTTTTTAAAATGAAGCTGTTGGATTATTATGGGATTCAAAGGATGAGGAGCTGATTATTAAGTCAGGCTCCCTGTGCCAAGGCAGGGCCATCCATACACAAATCCTTCAAAAGAGCCAGCACTTGGAAAACTCACCTTTTGGATGATAGCTCACAGAATCCCCAAGTCAGCATGGCCTTTAGCCATGCTGGTAGAGGGATACTGGGAATTGTACTCCAAAATTTAACATTTCTGAGCTCTGAAGAGATGGGCAGCCTTATGATCGGGTCTGGCCCTACCATGAGAGTCAGGTACCCCCTGAGGCAACAGGTTACTGACGTCATTAAAAAGTAGGAAATTGTAAGCTATTAATATATTAGTGTATTATTTTGCAGCCAGAGAGGAGGAGAGGTATTTGTGAGCCTTCCTGCCTCAATAGCCAAAATAATTTAGCTGTTCTAGGGACCTGTGAACTTTGACTGGAAAGGGGTCACCTGGCTTCTTGCCAGGCTTTTAACCTTGTCTCATACAAAAACTGATTTATTAAAGGTGCTAATCACACTGCCATGGTGGTGGTTGCTCCATGTAGGTGCACCTGTTTGCAGAGCAGCTCTGGGAGAGCTCTGCACCTGGGGCCAGTGGCTCTGAAGGAAGAGCAAGGCTGGCTTGGAGGACCTTCACACCAGGCGCCAAGGACCAGCCCCAAGATGCATTTAAGGCAGAGCTGGGGAGATTAAATGGCCAATTTGAGGAGCACTTTGAGATTCTTTCCTAGCTGTTATTAAAAATCAGTAGGGAAAATAGGAAGATGCAGATTTCCTAGTCCATGGGCAAAATGTGCACCTCCCAGCAGCCTTTGCTACCATTGTCAGTAATGAGGAATGATGGGAGTTGCAGTCTAACAGGACCTGGAGAGCAGAATTTTGCCCACTCTTGAGCTTCTTGTTCATTCTCATTAAAACTCTTGGTGGTTCAGATGTCAGATGCAGGATGCATTTGTGAAGATGTAAGGGATGAGCTCCACTTTGGTTCCCATTTCATTATTTGGGATGCAGGGGCTATTGTGCACATTTCTCTCTCTGAAGCAAATGGTGAGCTGTTTCATACCTCTTCCTCTTCCTCTAAAAGGGAGGTGGAGGAACGCTCACTCTGGACTCCCACTAGCCAATGATGAGGGCTGATGAGAATTATAGGCCAAACATGTATCAGGAAGGCTGGAACTGCCCAGCCCTTCTCTCAAGATGGTAATCTTAAAAAGAATCACTCTGAAGTAAAGCTTTCTGCTGTCAGTGCAAGCACGCAAAAGACTGCAAACTCTGGGTGAGACCCTGCAACAGGAGACATATCATAAAGTTTCTCCATGGCAGAACCATGTTACAGGGCTTGCCTTTCTCCTCTACCCTAGCCCCATATCCACATGGAGAATAGTGGGTGGCTAAGAAATGCCAGGCTATGTGACTATAACCTCCATATGTCATTAACAGGAAGCCACCTTAGTTTGACAGGCTGAATTGAATCTATACATCTTTTTCAGCTTTGCATCTCTGTTGCTTCAGCCCTGCTTGGAGCAGCTTTCCACAAGCAAGTGCCCTGTGCAGATTGAATTAAAAATCAGTCCCAACCAGTGTGACCTTTGGCTGTGATGGCTGGGGCTCATTGGTGTTGTAGTCTAACACATCTGGAGGGTGGCAGGTTGAAGAAGGCTAATGTAAAGCAACAGGATAAATATATTTAATGACATGGTTCTAAATTTCTGCTTTTCCCCTGGATTTGCAAATATCTTTCGTATTAAAATGGATTTCGTTTTAATGTTAAAGACAGCTACAAAATCCAGAATGCAACACTTGAGAGTAGCTCTGCAGAAAAAGTGTGCTTCCATACCTACATTGTTACACAAATTTCTATTCCCCTGTTTAGAATTTCTCAAAACAAGCCCACAAAAATAAGGATCATCTTGGAACTCAATCTTCCCTACCTTCTGATTATGAAATACGAGAGATCTGGGATGCCTTTCAAAGAAGAACTGCTCTGGACTAAAGGACAAGCGAGTCTTTGATCGCCACCTCTCTTGGTTGAACGCTTAACCCACAAAAGTCTTCCACTGCCTTATTGGGTCTCCACAACATCATGCCATAATCAAGTATTTTGAATAGGGAGCAAGAGCTGTCCTTCCCTTCCCGTGGAATCAACAAGAAAATACAACTGAGTTCCAAAAAGTGGCAAGAAACAAATCAAATCAAATGTCACACAGGTCCCTTTCTTTCACCATTTGCCGCACTACACTCTTACGGCGCCATTATTCCACTTTCAACATCCTATGGAATCCTGGGGTTTGCAGATTAGGGATGGGCCTCAAACCCCAGGAATCCATAGGATGTTGAAAGTGGAATAATTGCGCTATTATAAGAGTGCAGGACCCCAAAGAAACTGTTCTGGAGCAGGAGCTGTAGCAAGAGCAGCCTCCCTTGGCTCTTGCCCGCCACCTACTGGAGCTTCTGCAAACGTCTTCAGGCTAACAAGAGACAGCCAGTGTGATGGAAAGAACAGAGTACTGTGGTGTAGTAATAAGCCAAGGAGTCTGTAATTAGCTTTGAATTACGCTAGGTTACTACGTTTCGCTTCTTCAGTCCTGCCGTGTTTTTTGAAATGCTTCGTCGTTCGTTTGCATTTTGCGAAAGGAAAGGAAAAATCAATGCACCGGAGAACCGCAAGGTGGCTGCAGAATGTTTGAGATGAGAAAAAAAGTCTAATTGACCATTTATGTTTTTCCCCATAATTTGCTATGAACAGGAATCCTCCTTGAGGGGTATGATTTAACATTACCACCTCATGATAGGTATTGTTATCACCATCACCATGTGGAATTACAGTGTCCCATATAAAAGTGTGAGGGAATCTAGCAGAAGCTATAGGGCTTAAAATGACTTTAAAGGTTATTGAGAATTTCTTTTTTTTCCCTCCCCCCACCTTCCTTTTTATGTTGAGATAGAATAGCATAGCTAATTTTCTGAGAAACCCAGAGTTCTCCCTGCAGTTCATTATATTTAGCATCTCTATTGATGAAACTTCAATTTGAGGCTGAGCACTTGTTTGAAGTCTAACTTAGGCCATTTCCGCACTACACTCTTATAGCGTGATTATTCCACTTTCAACATCCTATGGAATCCTGGGGTTTGCAGTTTCGGGAGGGGCCGACTGGCCCCTCCCAAAACTGCAAACCCCAGGATTCCATAGGATGTTGAAAGTGGAATAATCACGCTATAAGAGTGTAGTGCGGAAATGGCCTTAATCCTCACAATAAATGTTACTCGTGAGAGTTATGGATCAGAATGAAGGTGAGGCATACAGTGTCACCAGGTACATAACAACTGGTAAAGGCTCAGATAAGAAGTTTGGCTTGCATACTGTTAGGTATTTACATCACCATAAACTGACTTATGATCACTTGACTCTTGATGTTGCACAATGCCTGTATTCTCAGGAGAAGAGATGTAGCTACGTCTCCAGGACTATCATGCAAACAAAGCCAGCAGTTTGGCAGTTGCACAACAGTCCCGACGCATAATGCATCCCAATGCATAAAGGGATATGCTGGGCATTGGGACACATTGCACATGGTGTCAGGACATGGTGATGCAATGCTGCACAATGGGACATTTTGCACGGTGCCCCGTTGTGTACTATAACAGTTCACTAGTGCACTTGTTTATCACGTCAGTGTTGTAGTTCCATCACTGTAAAGTTACACGTCGTAGCGTCTAAGGAAAGGATCTCAGACTTTATTTTTAATGGAACTCATTACAGATCAGAATACTCACTGGATGCCCAAACAGGTGAATCTGCAGCCAGTGGTTTTCCCCTCAAATTTCTTAAAGGAATGGAACTGTTGCCTTGCGGTGTGTGTGTGTGTGTCTTGACTCAACACTCTGCAGGAATGTGCATATCAATCCACAAAGGAGCCACTTCTTTTGTAGTGTAACCTGTTGGAATCCTAGGTAGGGTTTTACTTATCTGATGGGAGCCTGGCAGCAATCAGGGATGTCAATGTCAGTGGGAAGCTAATTCACTCTCTGGGTTTGTCTGATCTTTTAAAGGAGGTGTTCAAGGTGATGATGAACCCCATCCTCCAAATAGGTTGGCCTCAGATAGTGGTTTCAAAATTCAGACTAAACCCTGAAGTGAATTCATAGCTACACTCCCATCAGCACCAACAACTGCCACTGTGAACGTCTGGATGCAATGGGCCCAGGGCAGGGGATGGCAGCTGCCTGGGTTGGCTAATAATTTTTAAAAAATTAAAAGTGGCTAAATGAGAATGTGTGACTGTGCAAAGCCCAAGGGAGACCAACAGAAGAGCTAAGAACATTCTAGAGAAGGGCAGTACAATTGTTAACAATTTAGGCTGGCATGCTGTTGGTGAGTCCCAGCTGCAGTAGACCCATTCAAGTTAATTGCTGAATGGTGAATCAACACAAAGGCCATTTCTGCACTACACTGTTTTAGTGCTATTATTCTACTTTCAACTTTCCTCTGGAATCCTGGGGTTTGCAGTTTAGGGAGGGGCACTTAGAATTCTCAGCCTGAGAGCTCTTTGGTCTCAGTGAACTACACTAAACTCACTAAACTACAAACCGCAGAATTCCACAGGATGTTGAAAGTGGAACAATAGCACTATAGCAGTGTGAGGCAGAAATGGCTATAGCTAAATCCAATGAATTCAATGACTCTGCTCTAGTCAGGACTGAAAGGGAATTTGGGCCATAGTTTTTATTTGTCTTTTCCTCGGATGAGTGGAGGGTGACATACATGGGTCTTCTCCTCCTTATTTTATCTTCACAACAACCCTGTGAGGTGGGTCAGTCAGACAGATAGAATGACTAGCCCAAGGCCTCATGGCTCTGTCAGGATTAGAATATATGGCTATTTCCGCACGAGGATGTTATAGTGCTATGATTCCACTTTCAACATCCTATGGAATCCTGGGGTTTGCAGTTTTGCCCCTCCCGAAACTGCAAACCCCAGGATTCCATAGGATGTTGAAAGTGGAATCATAGCACTATAACAGCCTTGTGCGGAAATCCGAATATATCTTCGAAATCCCAATCTAAAGCCTATAGGCAAATTCAACTAGAGTGAATGAGGAGTCAATACATATGTAACATTATTTGGAGCTCCCAATAGGATTCAGGCCGAATATTCTAATCTCTGCAACACCCTTACCAAGACAGCTGGAGCAGAAGTTATGGAAGGGCTTCCTTCAGAGGAGACTCTCTGAAGTAAGTCTCTCTCTAAGAAGGGACTCTGAAGTAAATGCTGGAGGGTGGTTGGAGTGCTACGTAAGCGCAACACACATACACTGTCACTCCCATTTGCCTTTCCTTGTACTGCCTTCTTCAGGACTGGATTGTGGCCTATACTTTAGACCATGGTCTCTAAAGCCCTCCAAATCCAATTAGCCTGGATAACCCATGGTGGGAGTTGCAGTCCAAAAACATCTGGAGAACCATGATGACCTCACATCTTTGTCTCTAGATTAGTCTTACTGAATTCAAATGGGATTTGCTTCTGCATAGATGGATACAGGACTGCACTGTTTGTATTAGGGCATACTTTGTTGAATGCAGAAAAAGGAAAAACATATGACACTGGCTGCAGAAGAAGTAGCTACAGCCATAAGGATATTGTGTGTGTGTGTGTGTCTTACATGCACATAAGTACATGTATATAAAATGCATGTCTCTGTGTGATATTACAGTTCATCCTGCTGAGTGTAAAATAACCACTGCTTGTCAAGGCCTTATATAACGCTAATCTATAATTAATCTAGAACTGCCTCCCTGGGAATTCTGAAGGCAGCATCTCCCATCAGAAACGGGAGACAGGATTCATTGGGCAATGCAGTTTCTGTGTTCTACGGTTATCCCAGTGACGCTCGTGGGGGCAGGGCTGGGAGCGACAATTCACCTAAGCAGCTTTGAAATACTGTAATGGCTATGAAAATGTTTACCTTCTCCCCAGCAGCCTCCTTGGGGCCCTTTGGCTGTCCCTGCACACTTATATTTTTCAACTCATCAGTGAAGCGAACTGTGTTCTTGACAGTGAATGGTAGAGGAGCAATTATTCCCTTGGGTGACAGTAAAACCATCATAACTCAGTGGCGGGCCATAAATGTATCATGGACTACTCCGCAGAGAAAGGATGCTTGAGATAGATCACTGGTCTAATCATAAAAAAGAAATCCATTTGGATTGGGAGCTAAGGAAAACATTAATATCTTTTACACCAAATGGCATGCTTGTATTCTTTGCAGGGTTTTTTGACATACATATATATATATATATATATATTAAAAGCTTCCTCCAAGAAAACCTAATTTCAGAAAATCTAATTCATCTTAAACCTTCCTCCAGGAAACACTATTTCATCCAGTAATTCTAATTTTCACAATAGGCCTAAGGACTTTATCTTTACCAAGGGCAAACTTGAGGCTCTCGGCTTTGTAACTATAGTAAGAGAGAGGTGGCAGTCTGGTAGGAAGGGCACACTATGCCTTCTTTGCTTGCTGTCTTAGCCCTGGAACTCATCTTCTCTGCCTTGTGAATGTTTATTTTGTTCCCCTCCAGTTGGATCAGAAATAATATTGACCTCAGGAAGCCTATGTTTGGTGGAATGTTGCTGTGTTTAAGAATTAAGCAATGAACAACAGTCGGATCTTCTAGGATGACTAATTTGTAACTGGTATAGAAACGATCGGGACATAAGGGAATGACCATAGGCAGAGATGGGAGGTGATGATACTGCCATTTCTTTTTACACCAAGGAGAATATTAGTTGTGAATGGAATGGAAGAATGGCTTTACTGCTACCTGTTTCCTTATTTTTGTTCGTAAATAGGAAAAGCTCCTATTTGTAAACCCTTGTAGAACACTTGAATAAAAAGGGCTTGCTTACTCTCCAACTGTCCAGATTTGGCAAGGACAGTCCTGATTAATCATCTGTTGTCTACCTTTTCATCTGCTTTTAAAATGTCCCAGTTTCTCTCTCTTCCACCCACTTTCCCCCTTTGTCCTCAGCTTACTTCTATTGCTACAAACTGAGTTCAAAGGGCTAAAGTAGTTTGTACTCTATTACCTCAGCCAAGGGGGGAGGAGAGGAGGGGGTAGAATCTTGCCCTTCCCAGTAGTCTCAGGCAAAAGCAAAATGCTGTAGCATCTCCAACCTTGTGTGTTGTGTGTTCTTCTTCCTTAAGAATGTTTGCTGTCTTGACCACACTCTGAAGTTGCTGAGCTACACATGTTCCAGTTTTCATCTGTGATATGATGTAGAGTTTAGCTTTGGAACATGGCTCCAACAATTCCGTCCATTAATGAACATGTGGACATTTTGTGAAAATCTCTATCCTCTGTATTTTCTTTCTCATAGAATCATGGAGTTGGAAGAGACTCCAGGGGCCATCGAGTCCAACCCCCTGCTATGCAGGAACACCCATCAAAGCATTCCAAACAAATGGCCATCCAGCCTCTGCTTAAAAACCTCCAAAGAAGGAGAGTCTACCACACTCCGAGGCAGCATATTCCACTGTCGGACAGCTCTGACCATCAGGAATTTCTTCCTGAGGTTTAAGTGGAATCTCCTTTCCTGCAGCTTGAATCCATTGCTCCTTGTCCTAGTCTCTGGAGCAGCAGAAAACAAACCTGCTCCCTTCTCGACATGACTGTCGGCTGCCTGCCTAACGAGCCTGAAAACTGGGGTACTTGTTTAAGCAAACAAGGACCTCCAAAGAACCTCTGACATAAACTACAGCCTAGAGGAAAAACAGTCACTTCAGACCGCAATGAGGAAAAATACAAAAGGTTTATTGCGGGTAACAAATTAAGGCATTTAGCAAAAGCCCATCATAAAGTTAAACAATAAAAACAGCAGAGTAACATACAAACCAACACAGCGAGGAGACAAGAGAAAAGTGAGAGAGAAAGAGTGCTTTTCCAAACAGCTTATATACACTCCACACAGCTGTACATTATTAGGTACTTTACATGTGCCTTGGTCAAACACATAAATTACAACTTAAACATTTAACATACAGCTGTGTAGCCTTATTTCAGTCTACACCTTGAGCTTAAAGGGCAAGGTCAGAAGAAGCAGCGCAGCATCAAGTAAGATTAACCCTTTACATATCGTGACAATGACATCCCTTCAAATATTTAAACATGGCTATCATGTCCCTCTTAATCTTCTTTTCTGCAGACTAAACATACCCAGCTCCCTAAGCCGTTCCTCATAGGGCATGGCTTCCATACCCTTCACCATTTTGATCACCCTCCTCTGGACACGTTCCAGCTTGTTGATATCCTTCTGGACATTCTTCTCTTTTTTGCAATATGTACATAGTCATCATGGATTGAGGAACAGAAAAGGCACTAGGGATCATATTGCAAACATATATTGGATAATGGGATGCATCAAAGAATTTTCAGAAGAAAATCATCCCATGCTTCATCGATTATAGCAAAGTCTTTGACTGTGTAGTTCATGAAATAGTATGGATTACACTTAAAGAAATGGGTCTACCACAAAACATGATTGTCCTGATGCATAGCCTCTATACAAGACAAGATGCTACTGCTAGAACAGAATATGGAGAAACAGAATGGTTTCCAATTGACAAGGAGGTCAGGCAAGGGTGCATTTTATCACCCAGTTTAACATATGCTGAACATATCATATGTAAAGCAGAATTAGATTCACAAGAAGGAGGTGTGAAAATTGGAGGAAGGAACATTGACAATTTAAGATATGCAAATGACACCATACTGCTAGCAGAAAATAGCAAAGACTTGGAACAATTACTGAAGAAAATCAAGACAGAAAGTGCAAAGGCAGATTTACAGCTGAACGTTAAGAAAACAAAAATAATGACCACAAATGATTTACACCACCTTAAAGCAGAGGATGAAGACATTGAAATAGTTCAAGATTTTCCATACCTTGGCTCAGTAGTTATTCAGAATGGAGACAGCAGTCAAGAAACCAGAAGACTGGGATTTGGAAGGGCAGCTATGAAGGACCTAGACAAGATCCTGAAGTGTCAAGATACATCATTGAATATTAAAGTTAAGATTGTTGATACCATTGTATTTCCAGTTTCTGTGTGTGGTTGTGAAAGCTAGAGAGTGAAGAAAGCCGAGAGGAAGAAAATCAATTCCTTTGAAATGTGGTGCGGGAAAAGAGATCTGAGGATACCCTGGACTGCTAAAAAGACAAATAAATGGCTCCTACAGCAAATCAAACCTGAACTCTCTCTAGAAGCCAAAATGACTAAACTGAGGCTGTAATACTTTACCCGTATTGTGAGAAGACATAACTCACTAGAAAAGACAACAATACATGGTAAAGTGGAAGGCAGTAGGAAAAGGGGAAGACCACATTATAAATGGGTAGACCTAACTAAGGAAGACACACCCCTGAATCTGCAAGACCTGAGCAGGGCAGTTGATGATAGGGCAATCTGGAGGTCTCTTATGCACAATTTAAATGTGACCATGCAAAAAGAAGTGAAACCATGCCTTGTTATGTTATGATCCTCTATCTGACAGCCGTTCAAACAGAGTGTGCCTTCTGACAACTCTTCAGTAGAGGGCTAGATGTCTATCAGGTAGGAATCTTGGACACCTTACTATATACATTGGGTGAAATCCAGCAAAAGCTACTCGAGAATCATGTTCAGCTCAGACCTGTCAAAGATGCCTTGGTTGCATTTCAGTCAGAATATTGCAATGTCCTCTGTCTGGGGCTGCCTTTGAAGAAGATTAGGAAACACTGATTTGCACTTAGCTTTTGAGCCCACTTTGAAGCACTCAGAATCATGTTTAGTTTGAGTCTAAGACTCAAACTCAATTTCATCTTGGGATGCATCAGCATTATGGTTGCCCTCAAAGGGCTGGTTGTATCTGTAAGACCTCTCTGTGCCTCTTTCTGCCCTGCAGACCTTCTCTGTGCCTCTTTTTGCCCCCTTTGGTTCTCTGTCCCTCTCTACTTGGTTAGCATGATCCTCACGTTGTGGGCTTCCTGTGACTGGTATTCTGAAGAGGGGTCCAGAAGCCAGCACTCGTGATCTACTTCTACTTCTGACTGCTCATCTGTCCAACTCTTGAGAGCTATGCAGAGCATTGCCATGGTAACCTGAGGCAACTCTCTGATGGCAAGACTTGGACAGAGGAACAGTCAGAAGTAGAAGTAGATTGTGAGTGCTGGCTGCTGGGCCCCTCTTCAGAATACCGGCAGCTGGGTCCTGCAGTGTAGAGATCGGGCTTGCCAGGTGAGGGGAGTTCCACAGCTGCAGGAGAGGTGCAAAGGTCACATAAAATGGCCTGGCAGGCTGGATTCAGCCTGCGGGCCTTGTGTTTGACACATGTGATCTAAGATATTAAAAGGATTACCTACTCCATATGATTCAGCCCATGCATTAATAAGATCTTTAAGTGAGGCTGTAATCTATAATGCATCTTCTGAGGTGCTACTGATGAGCATGCAAAACAGGACCCTCTTAGTTATGTGACAACATGTTGGAACCACTGCCCTCAGAAGACCCATTTGACCCCTTCCCCATTCACTTCTAGAAAAGTACTAAAGACAATGACTGGAATCTACATGGGCAGTTATGAATGTGTAACCATCATAATTATGCAGCTACTCAGTGACTCCTGGCCTAACCTCTCTGCCCCCGATTCCCACTTACTGGAAAGGAGCTGCAGGAATCAATGGGGATCATTTTCCCATGAAGCAACTGACTGAAAATTTCACACACACCCTTTTTTGTGAGCCACGTCTGTTGCAACAGGCAGAAGCAGGGTCCCTGTCGCAATTCCCCTTCACATCAGAAAGCTCACCCAGGGGGGTGGAAATGTTAGTCAATAGCTTCCCAATCAACAAAGGAAATGGTCTCCATCAATTTCAGTGGCTGCTACCTGGACTAGGGAACGCATAAGGATCTTGAATACAAAACAGTCACAAATACGTAACTCTAGGTCACACATTCCTAACCGCTCAAGTGAATTCTGGTCTGATTTAATTTCTTTTTTTATTATTATTATTTTCATTATAATACAAGCCCAAACCCTTAGGTCCACATTACAATAAAGAAAATAGTACAACATTTTTTTTTCCTTAATAAAGAGAGAAAACTACATGAAAAAAACTAAAACTAAAAAATTAAAAACTATTTAATTTCAGTGGGCCTTCAGAGCCAGCTGAATTTTCTGCTTGGTTTAATTTTCTCCTTCTTTTACACCTTATTTCATGTTTTTGCTGCTACATAGTTTAGTACAAGTGTTAATTGAATCTTTTTTGTTTCATTTTGTTTTTAAAACTGGATCCTGATTGGTAGCTATCTATATAAATGAAATAAAAGTACAAAGTACTTTGCTTGCTATTAATTCAGCAGGAGGCATTCCCTGCTTTGGAGAAAAGGCCTCAGGATCTTGCCCTTGCTAGTTAGAAGGAGAACAGAAGCAAAGGAAAAATTGCAGTTGCAACCATGTTGGATCTTGTGTTATGTGAGCCCAAATTGCTTGTTGTGATAAGCAAAAGGAATACGCAAAACTTGTCAGAAGCAAGGGAAAATAGAAATCCCTGCCATCTGAAAGAGACTTTCCTTGAGAATATCTCATTTCAGTTACAGCACCCCAGAACTGTCTCACTCCTTTGTCTTACAGACGCACACATATATCCCATTCAATATATTATAGCTTCCTCCCACCCACTAATAGGATCACAATAGAAGATTTTCTAAGAGATACATCCCTGTTTTGGTATATTTTTTTCTTCCTTGTTCTTATTTTTGTTTGTTTTTGAGATTTGGATAAACTTTTTACAATACAGCTTGAAGGCACACAATACAATGTAGCCCTCTACAGCATACAGTACCAGCTGTACTGATTTTCTTCTCTCTACCTCCTTCTTTTTGATTTATGAATCTTCAGTGTTATGTGCCAGGGCTGCCATAAAAATAAATAAAGGGCTGGAATCCTGTTGATTAGTACCAATTAGAGTAGATCTATTCAGTGAATTGTTGGATGGTAAGTCAACACATAGGTAAATTCCATTGATTTAATGGGTCTACTTTAGCAATGGGACTTAATTTGCAGTGATCCAATATTGGAAAGATTTAGTGTCTGCTTTCTTTGAGAGAGAGTTTTTTTTCTTCTTCAGAGCTATGTTCTATTAACCATGCAATCATTAACAATGCAATCATACTCATATCTACTTAGAATTAATCCCAATGAGTTTAGTGGGACTTATTCCTAGGTGGATGGGCACAGTATTGTAGCCTGAGGCATTCTAAAAGCCTGTTCGAATGTGTGGATTTCAGGCTTTCCTGAACACAGTATATAAATTCCATGATTTTGCTGCTTAACACAGTAGTTTTTATGTGTTCCTCTTCACTTTTGCCTTCCTGTTCCCTGGTCCAACCCTTTTGACCACATTCTGATGTTACCCAGCCATGTGTGGTTTTCATTTCTGCAATTTTGCACATTAAGATCTTGCAGTCTAAAGTGGCAAAGCTCATTCATACATAGGCTTACCAGCTGCGAGAGTATTAGGACTGAAATAAAGAAGAAGGCATCTTCTTTATAGAGGGAGGATCCTTCTTCTAAAAGATTATTAGAATGCATGGATTTCAGGCATACCATAGGCTCTTCTTCTCTGCTTCTAGGAAGCCCAAAGGAAAACATAAGGGTAACAGCATCACTTCCAAACATTAGCAATAGCCCTGGTCAGAGGAATGAAAATTGGAAGTATGTCAGGTACTTGATGGACGTGGGGCATGGGTCTCTAGAACACTGGTCTTCATGATGTTTGCTTAGGCTAACTTTGATGCTTTCGCAGAGAAAACAAACACTTGATTTCTCCATTCTGGATGGCAGCTATATAGAAGTGCTGCAAAGTAGGATGAGTGATATGGGATGGGCAGATCTTTCTAAAAGGAAAACTCTTTACCAGGTTTCTTTTTACAGCTCCTATTGATGTGGATTCACAAAAGAAAAATTGTTCACCAAATGCATATGGTACACTCAGAAAGAAGGAAACATAAAGTAACCTTTCCTAACCCTTCTATTTTGACTAGAAGTGTCATCATCCTGTCCCTTGGATATGATGATGGGAGTTGTAGTCAAAACATCTAGAGAGCATCAGACTGCATAAAGCATTAAACAAATGCAATATAGGCTGGCATCCTATATTGCAGTTATGGATTTGTAACCTAGAGTTACAGATCTGGAACTATGCCATATTCAATAATGCTGTGTATTCACAATCACTGCTCTATTGCCACAATTGCAAATGCCCATCCAAGCCCACCTTAAGAGCCAGCAGCCCCCCACCCCACCCTGAGGGATAGAAGGCTGTTCTGCTGGTGATTGGGCACAGCAGGATGACATTTCCAGCCAGCAAGCAAGCTGCAACAATCCAAAGTAGGACCCTTATTTCAACTCTTTGTAGGACCACAGATTGCTGGTGGGATGGGTGGAAATGTCATCCTGCTACACCCTAATTGCCAGCAGAACAGACCAGAACCTCCATTGCTCTGAGCAACTGCTGGCTGTTAAGGTAGGTTTGGAGGCATATCTACCTCTCCTGTGATTCCCCATCAATCATAGAGGCTGCTTCTCTGTCAGTGGATAATGGAGGACTTTCATGGTCCCTATGTAGAGGCTATGTTGTGTTGTGTGCCTTCAAGTTGTTTCTGACTTATGGTGACCCTAAGGTGAAACTAATCACAGGGTTTTCTGGCACTAAGAATGTGAGATGCACCCAGTGGGTTTCCATGGCCAAGCAGGGAATTGAATCCTGGTCTCCAGGGTTGTAGTCTGATGTTCAAACCATGACACCGCACTGGCTCTCAAGGGCTACCTAAGGATCATGAATACATCGCAGTCATGAATGTGTAACTTGAGGATATGCATTCATAATGGCCATGAAGAATTCTGGCCTATATTTTTTTATTGTTTTATATACAACAATTTCAAAAACAATTGCTTCACGTCAGAGATCCTGTGGCTGAGATTCTACATCAGGGCTGCATAGCATCAATCTTCACATGTGGAGTTACACACCAATTCTGCTATGCAACCCTTGAATTCAGTAGTATCTTTGTACAGCTGAATGCACAAATGAATGTACATCTGAAAAGTCAACTGAATGCACATTTCTGATGCATCTCATTCCCTTCTCCTGCACATGTTTGTCTGCATGCACAGCTGCACCACCTATGCAGCTCTGCTTCTGCATCCTTGAACTCAATGCAGTTATTGCACATAAAATAATCATGTCCAACCCCTTCCCTATGGGAAATTTCACCTGTATAAAATACCTTCAGGACTCTGGCCAATGTTTCTCCTGAAGATTAAGACATGAGGGAGCACCATAGGCCACATGGGCTACATGTAGGAGTCACCATATATTTGGCAGCCTCTCTTTTCTGCCACCCTATTCAATACTGAAAGAATTTTAAAAATTGGATTTTGTTTGGTAAGACATGCAGAAAGGACACGTCTTATCTTAAAAGAGAATCACACTTTTGAAAATGTTCAGGAGATGGGATTTTTCTTTAACACAAGATGGGCATCGCTACATGTCTTGTTTCAACCCTAAAGGGTCATTTTAACAACTCAGAAGGGTTTTCCCCTTCTCTTCCCACTGAATTTTATCAAAACATGATGGTGGAGGATGCAGTCTCTGGAATGCCCAGAAGGGAATTAGCCTCCAGACATGCCAGAGTTGCTTTTCCTTGGATTAAGTATACACAAAAGACCCCTCATAAATCAATTCTTCATTACCAGTTCTTCAGATTCACAGTGTGATCTGACCTTCTTCCAGAAACTGCCACAAGGTGGTAGTGGTGTCCTGCCTGATTTCCGTCTATTTATATATTTGTATCTTAGTATCTTTGTAGCAAACATGCAGGAGATTTCATAACCCTGCTTTGAGTGCACCATTTTTTGGCACAAATTCAGCTAAAGGCAATGTTGAAGAGAAAGGTCTTTATTGTTCATCTAAATGCCTGTACATGCAAGACTACAAGAACATCAGGAGGAAAGTTTTGGGGCCACTGTGGAAATACAGAGATAGAATCCTGATGTAAATCCTAGGGTACAGGCAGGGTGCAATGGATGAAGCTGATCCTTCAATTATGGTAGTCTGTATTGAAGTTCAAGGTTTTAAAGGTTTCCGTCAGCCTTTTCAACTAGGACTGAAAGATTACTGGCAGCCATACAACAGACATCAAATTCTGACTTCCCAGCACCTTCAGCATCTTGGAAACTTAATTTGATATTAATTGGCGCTTCCAATCTGTCTTCAGAGGCAGCCCCATGTACAATGTGCTGCAGAAATCCACTTTGGAAGTAAAAAAATGACAGCATGGTTTCCCTCCACACCTCTGCCCACCATATCCTTTCAGGAAAAGTAAGGACCAGTCAGCTCAAGGCTCACCACATACTGTTTTGGATTCATCCCATTAAGATCTACATCAGGTTGGGGAAAGCTGATTCAATCCAATCCAGCATCTTGCAGATGGGCTGGACAATAACTCCTGTCATCCTCAATCAACATTGTCAAAAGATGTGCAGTTGAGTTCTTTGATAATATTTCGGTTTGTCTACTAGGTTTCTGGACACATTTTACCTGTATGTGCTAATCTCATCTACCAATGCATCATGAGTCCACAATGAATGCACAAAAACATTATGTACTCTGGAGAGACAAAATGCACAATGAGCCTTAGTTGATATTCAGTATCACATTTACAGATGCATAACCTACAGTTTCACATCTGGAACTACTCTATATTCGTGTTCTCTGTATAGTCATGAACATGGCACTATTACTACTATCCCCAAACCTATTTTACTGGACATTGGCCACACCAAGGTCATTTCTGCCCTACACTATTATAGTGCTATTATTCCATTTTCAACATTCTGTGGAATTCTGGGGTTTGTAGTTTACAGAGGCTGGGTGAATTCTTTGGCTAGCTGAGAACTCTAAATGCCCCTCCCTAAATTGCAAACCCTAGGATTCCATAGAATGTTGAAAGTGGAATAATAGCACTATAACAGTGTAGGGTGGAAATGGCCCAAGAAAAGGTCTGTTCCGGCACCAATCAGGGCATGGGTGGATGATGTTTCCAGCCCCCTCCTGTGAGTGAGCAAGACTGTAACAGAAACAAGATCGAGTCACAATTCCTTGTTGCAACCTTGCTCATGTGTGGGAGGGGGCTGGAAGAGTCATCCATCTTGTCCTGAGCAGCAGCAGAATGGATCTCTTTCTCTCAACACAGTTGATGCCAACTAAAGTAGGTTTTGGTGTGAGGGAATGTAGAGTTCCAGCCCAGATCTTTATTCTTGTCTGAAGATATGCTGAGTTGTTAGGTGTTAGAACAACAATAAGCAGCAGCATGTTTATTAGTATTGGATTCATATTTGTTCCAGGTCTGATGTCAAAACAGTATCTGCATCATCTATACCTGTACCAGTGTGTCCAGAGCAGGTACAACTAGCAGAAAGTAGACTGGAAGGATGTGGGACAAGACCCTTTTCAGTGATGGCTCCTTAGAACTCTCTCCTGCAGGATTTACAGACAACTCCTTTCTTATGATCTTCTCAAGATAATTATATCTCATTTTGCATTTGGTTAAGGTGAGTTCCTGGTCTTTATGCAAAGATATTTGTTCTTTTTTAGCTGGTTGGCTCTGGAATTCTGTGAATGTGATTTTGAAAAATCTCTTGTGTGGCTCTTGAACTGTATTTGGTATAATATTTTTGAAAATTATATAACCTGCTTTGGATTTTTTTTTAATATAAAAAGCAACCTATATATTTTAGTGGGAAACAGCTAAATAAACTTTTCCGTAAAAGGAAAGAGAAATATAACTAAATGACCAAACTGAGGAAGAGGAAAGAAATCTGTATAATCTTTACAATGAAAACCCAGCCAAGAATCTAAGCTACACGCCCAGTAGGAAATATTAAGAAGTTCTCACAGCAGGAAGTGCAGAAAATGAGTTAACCAGAGAAATGAGTGAAAAAGCAGGCACAAGACATCATCAGCTGGCAACAAAATCTATATCTTAAATGAAAACGTGTGATAAATTATTCCTGATTGCTATTTTTTTTTAAATCCAGTCTTTAAAAAGACTGCCTGGGAAGAATGACTTGTAATCTTTTCTATCCACATTATGGTCACTCTTTTTTTTTTTAACAAAGAGGCCTCCTGGGCCATTGATGCTTGCATCCCTCTAAACAACAACTGCTTTACAGCTCTTTCCTGTTGGGAGAGTAAGCTTCCCTTGGCTTTTGTACAGCAAGTCGTGTCTGTTGCTTTCTTCTTTTCTTTCCACTGGGAATGGTGGTTCTTTGGTATGTATATTTCTCATCACCGAGCTGGGCTGTTTGGAACTGCAATGCTGGCAGAACAGATTTTTTCCCTACCAGCCTTCCTCCAGGGGGACAGAACATAAGATGGAAATGTAATTCATAGAGCCAGGGACCACCCTGGGTCAAAATGTTTTGAAGCTAAAGTAATAAACTCCTTGTAGGTCTTCCCCATAGTTTTGTGTTAATTGCATGGAAAACATATATACACACACACACACACACATTGCTCAATCATAATTAAGACCTTCTGTACTCTGCTTTAGGGCCTGAATACCCTAAAGGCACCAAATCCTGTCTGATCTTGGAAACTAAGCAGGGACAGGATTGGTTAGTACTTGGACAGGAGACTGCCAAGTAATATCAGGTGCTGTAGGCTATATTTCAGAAGAAGGAACGGAAAAACTGCTTCTGAGTATTCCTTGCCTAAGAAAACAATGTGAAGTTCATGTGGTTACCATAAGTTGACAGGCAAATTAAAGAAACATACACACAGAGGTGTAGGATCCCCCCAGCTGTAGCCTCTCCCCACAGTGATACTTTTGAAGAGAGTAACTCCTGTCTTTCTGTTTCCTCCTTCCTGGGCAAGCGGGAAAACTTGAGTTTGGGGGTTGTGCGTCAAACCAAAGGACTTCCTTCATCCGTAGGATCTGGCAGGGGAAAGACATTTTTACCAACCCTGTTTTGGTAGAGGAGGGAGGAGAAGTGAAGTACCAGATTGTAAAGGAATCTGAGGGGACATCTGTGAAGTTGCTCCTGCTCCCCTACCAAAATTATTTTAAAAATAAATTGCCTATTGCAGCTGCCTTCAGCTTTGATCTGTTGTCAGAGGAATGCAAATGGGCACCATTGCCAGCCAGAGCCCCTTTGTACCCCACAACTAGTAGCCACAGAAACTCTGAAGCTTTGTGACAAAGAATGGGCCCTGCCCTCTTTGGCTGCTGGCCCATCTGGAGAAAAGAGCTAGAAGGATGCTGGTTGGATGAAGAGATCTGTCTACAAGGATAAGTGCCACACTTTGTTACCTCCTCCTCTTCTTCTGGCTCCTGTACTCTCATCCAACCAAGAAAGGGAAGGAACTAGAAGGGGCTGTGCTCACAAATCTGCTTTTCCCTCCCTGGGTCATCCTATCATTTCTGGATCGTCTTCCATTTTGGAACCTTTAACCTTTCTAGATTCATTTCTGGGCTTCTTTATTTCAGTATTCTCCATCTTACATATGTGCTATGATTTATTTGCCATATTGAACAACTTATTTTACCTTCTTTCTGTTGGATCATGAGATTTAATCCATTTTACATACCAGAATAAAAGAATTATTGGAAAACATTGGCACATTCTCAACACTATATAAAGTTGTGAGCTCCACCCATTGTTGGATATTCATTCACCATGAACTTAAAAAGATTGCTTAGTTCATGCTGATATTCACAAAGCCATCAAACTTAACCCTTCACTTGTTGAACACTTTAAATGTGGCAATTGCAATGTTTGTGAACAAAGTCTGAATACCAAGATCTTCACAGATCTTATTTCACAGAGAATTTAAATTAACATCATTTTCTATGTGTAAAACTATACACATTATATATGTCATCATCTGTCCATGTCCTAAATTATATGTTGGTCAGACCTCATGCTTTTAAGCCCTTTCCACACTGGCCTATTAAAACGGTGCAGAGCGACCTCCAATTGAGGTCTTCTGCACCGTGGAGTGGACTGGGGTGGACTGGTCACGCAGCGTGCTTTTTAAAAACCTCTTTTAAAAAGCACGGAGCACGTGACCCCTTGTTGCTCCATCGCCGCGCTCTGGTGCAGATTTGCAGGTGCGCACTAGTGCATGCCTGCAGATCTGCTGGGGGCAGGCTTTAGGCTGGCGAGCTTCTCCGGTTGGTGGAGAGCCTCCCCCAACCAGAAGCCGCCATTTTGGACACTGGAGCAGTACGGAGCGACAAGCTCACACTGCTCCTTGTCCCGACGGACTCGCCCAGACACTGAAGAAATCCGGTGAGTCCCGTTTTTGTGCGGTTCCTTTCCCACATGCGGAAAGGGCCTAAGAGTTAGGATGATTCAACACAAAAGTAAGATCTGAGACTCAGCCATTGACTCACCACTGTATGAACATTGCAAATTGGCAAAACACCACCATAATTACTTTTCCTTCTGTGGATTGGAGGTCATATCTCCTAAAAAAAATATATTTTGATGTGGATGATGAACTTCTAAGACAGGAAGCTGGATGGATACATACACTGGATTCTCCTCTATTGAAAGGATTAAATCTTAGGATTGATTATTAATGCTTTTTGTAGATTGGCTGCTATGCCTTTTTACATCTTCTTGCAATTTCCTTCTCTCTCACACTCAGCTGGTCCTGGCCTAGCTAATTATGATGATAGCAATTTAAACTTTCTTGACCATCTGCTCTTTTTGAAGGAACTTATACTGTTAATTGCCAGAGAGATAAGATAACTACTTTTATTTGGTCCCATATATTTTTTCATCAGCACTTGCAGTTTTACAGTATAGTCATTGATTTTTCCTTACATAGTGATAAGCCTGAAGAAGCCTATGCAAAATGGCAATGATTCTGTGGTCCTTACTGTTGTTTGTTAATCACAAGTGAAGCATCTCCATTCTGGGATATAAATTGAGCTACAATTTCTTTAAGGAGTAGATATTGCTCCAGCTGAAAGTTCTCTACACTTTTGATGAAGACTGGATTATTTTACAAGACTTGCAGGTGGTTCGAATCCATCGTTTGAAAGTAACATCTAAGTAGAGTTCTCCAGAAAAGAAAGGAGCATTTACCAACCAACAGGAGTTCATTTTGGAACAAGTTCGGAGAAAATAGTTTATCAGGACTTTCCTACATACTTATTACTAACGTTCCCACAGGTTGAGCAGCATCTTTATACATACTTTTGTCATTTTCTGTATATGATTTATATAACACAATTGTATTCACTAATTGATTTTATCTACATCAATACATTTGTCTCATTATATATGTGTATTTGTTTAAACCTGTTTTCATCCATCTTTAGTTCCAGGTTTTTCTAGTTTGTTTTCTGCCTTTTTGTCTCTCAGAATCTGGCCTTGAAATCTCAGGAATCGGGTGCTGCTGAACTGGGAATTTAAGCTGATATACTTCTCTACATATTATACCCTCCAGCTGTCCCCTTTTGGCAGGAAATGTCCCAGTTACTCCTCCGTGATCCCACTTTTCTGGCTGCTTTTAACATGTTCCAGTTTCTGTTTCCCACACCACTTTTGTCCTCCATCCTCAGCTTACTTCAGTTGCTACAAACTGAGTTTAAAGTACAAAACTATTTTGCAATTAATTAAATCTGTGACAGGGAGGGGAGGAATCCTGCCCTTCCCAGGAGGCTTGGGCAAACTGCTGCAGCCACTCCTAGATTGTGTGTTCTTCCTTATTAGTAACTTTAGCCATTTTGATTCCACTCTGATGTCGCTTGGCCATATGTATCCTGGTTACCACCTGTGAAATGTTGGAGACTATTCTATCTGAAATAGTGGAGAAATGCTAACATGTGTGTAAAAGGTGTGGAAATTATTGGTTTCTAACAATACATAATTTTCTTTCATCCTGTGCTCTAGAATTTTACAGTCACTAAAACAATTTTCTATTAGGTACATCTGTTCATATGAAGAATTACCATGTTCACTGAGCATTTCCAAAAAACAAAAACAAAAAAAAACCCCACTTTGTAGAACTCCTTTGCAATGAGCCAAAAGCTGAGTTTTAAAGAATTCTATGGAATTACTTGGTACTTTAGAATCATAATCTCTATATTAAATATCAGCACAGTTGAGCAAATATGCAGAACATGTCTTCATTCTACCAGCTGTGTTGCAATCTGCCTTAAACAAAAACAGAGACTCAAGGGGCTGTACAGACTGTTAAAATGCCAAAACCCAAGACTTTCTGGTCACTGTGGGGTTGAAATTCTCTTCTTCCCTCATGCAACAACAGAAAACTACTTTTTTCCCGTGCTGCTTCTACGCAACATGACTATGAAGTGGCCAATGGAAAGTTTCGGGTGGCTGAGAAGCATGTGGCTGTGTGACTGTAGTAGACATGACAACAACAAGGGCACACTTCAGAATCTTCCAAGAGTCCAGAAGTTATTGGTGACTTCTGGATTCTTGGGAGACATTGTTATGCATCTGGCTATAGTCATACAGCTAGACACCTCTTAGCTGTTTTCCACTTTCCACTGACCACTAGAGGGGCATGGGGGGGGTGTTGAAGGTGAAATCTGTGAGAGGGAGGGGTTAAATGTTTTATAGTTTTGCTAAGGATACATCTCCCAATGCAGAATCTGAGCTGCTGCTTCTGCAAGTATAAAAGACAGGCAATTCACCCCACATTTTTGACCAGAGGAGGGGCAAGCCAGGGAATCTGGAAGGATTAAGGGCCACAAAAAATGCCTTGAGGGCCACATGTGGCCTCAAGGCTGTACTTTGCCCCTCTGTGATTTATACAGAATGTAAAGAAACTTTTTTTCTTGCCTTGATAAATATTACATATAATTGTGGCTCCAGCCAAGAATGATGGTCTTATTAGTGATGGGAATTTACTGATGAACAGTTAACAAAACACCCTCTTCAAACACATTTAGCATGAAACTGGCAGATACTCTGTCGGCTGAAGCTCCACTTTATTCCTCTCAGGAGGATAGTAGAGAAATATTTCTCATTTCAGCAGCTTTAGCTTTGGCCTTTCAATAATTTTTATTGCCTCAACTAATAGGTTAACAATTAGTTAAGAGAAACTACCCTACTAATGTCAAGTCATTCACAGGAGGGGGAAAAAAAGTTCAAGGAGAAAAGTATGAGGTCTTTAAAAAGATGGTTCATTTTCCTTCCAACAAAGAGCTTCGATTAGTTTTAAAGGCCATGGAGATAAAATGAATACAAACTATAAATCAGTGGTGGAATTGGAGGAGGTGCAGTGCTGTCCATTTGGCCTGTATTTATCTAGAAAATGCAAGGTAGCCTGACAGGAAAGCCGATGGAGAGCCCAAAAAGAGGAAGAATTGGGGGGGCACCTTTCCCATAGCTCTAGTGGAAAAGGAGACAGCTTTGGTGTTCTCAATAGGATACTGACAACCAAAGTACCCAGCAATTGTTCTGTATATTCTTCAGGCAGCAAGGACATGGATTTAATGCCAAACTTCATTGATAGTACAAGAGCCTCTTCAAATCCATGCAGATACTTCTAAAATCCATCTTTCTGTCAAGGCCTTCTCAGTGACTGCTCCCAGGTTGTGGAAATCTCTTCTGAAGAAAGGCCTCCATGTTGTTGTTCTTCTTTCAGCAGTCAAAGGCCTTAAATCAGATGGGCTTTTGACAACTGACTGAATGCTGACAAAGGAGCTTCTAACTGGTGGGTTATGGACTTTTATTTTTAAACTGATGTGCTTTTAAATTGCAATTAGTTAAAGTGAAATTATATGTTTTGGGCTGGTGCCATTTGGTGAGGGCTGAAGTTTGGCATTAAATCCATGTCCTTGCGATGTCTACTCATAAGTAAATCTCACTGAAACCCTTTGTTATCCTTAATGTGTTTACTATTGCTGAGCACTTGGATAATTAACTGGAAAGTTTTCCATTCCCCCTCAGACTCTATTTTTCTTTCTCTCTTTCTCTTTCCCTCCCTTTCTCATCTTGCCCATTCTAGTTTCCATCCATCCCATTTTTCATTAGATTACACATTTTGAGGTGTTTGGTAAGGCTGAAGTTTAGAACCAAAAGATACAGTTAGCTAAAGTCATACCTTCCTATCCTTACCTGTACTTCTCTTTTAAAACAGATCTCTCAGAAGTACGTCCCACTGAGTTATCTGAGCAAAACACGTTTGATAGGGAGTAGGGCGGAAGAGGGAATGTATGGAAAGAGTATCTGTGTATAATCAGAGGCACTCATAACATTTCTAATAAGACTTTTCTACCCTTGATTCAAGAGCCAGTGTAGTGCAGTGGTCTGAGCATTGTACTATGACCCTAGAGTTCAATTCCATGCTTAGCCATCAAAACCCACTGGATGACCTTGTACATGTCGCGCACATTCAGCCACTAGAAAACCCTGTGATAGGTCCACCTTAGGGTCGCCATAAGTTGAAAGTGACTTGAAGGCACCCAACAACAACAATCTTTGATTCACTGACTAATCTTTGCAGATAGCCACTTACTGCTTCACTTACAGTGGACAGTGTCCTGTAGTTGAAATTAACCAATAATAATAATAATAATAATAATAATAATAAAATTTATTTCTATCCCGCCTCTCCACATGGATCGAGGAGGTGAACAACATAATATATATTAAATACATTAAAATGTATTAGTAATTCCTTACTAACCTTTAATATAACTTCTTATTAACCTTTAAAAAGCAAGGGTTTTGAAGAGTAAGAGAACAAAGTAAATTTTAGGAAGAAAGAGTGAAAGAAAAAAGAAGAAGATGCAGATCAGTAACGAAATTGAACAGCATGTAAGCTGAGATCTCATTGTTTAGGACAGCTTTTTCTCAGCCTGTGAGTTTTCCAGCCACACTTTTCACTATCCTCAGGCAACAATTGTATTTCTTTGTAGTTGCAGAGAATGGAACTTCAAAACAACAAAAAAGAGCCCATAAGGTTGACCGTGACAATCTCTACACCATTCTCTGTAATTCCCACTGTCTGCCCTGGGAACTAATGTCTTAAATAACAAGTTAACTGGTGATAATGCAACTAATTTAAACAAATTCAAATATTAGTGTTGGTGGTAATTACTAACAATTAACATCATTGCACTAATTTTCAAACCTAATTTTCCAGGTTCTGCATTTGAATGGAGTGTTATTTAATTCATCCCAAGTTTTACCTAGTAAGCATATAGAAGAGTGCAACCTCATGGCTAATTTTTGCCCATCAAAATGACTTATATTTAAACTTCCATGTTTGTACATATGAGACAGAGAGAGTGTGTATGTGTAAGAGAGAAAAAATCATATATCCATCTATACGTACATGAATTTTACAGTAATCATTTACTTAAAATACAGTTTATTAGACAGTTTATTAAAACATACATAAAACCAATGTCATTCATTATTAAAAAATACAAAATTAATTTGGCAATAGTAAAAGAAAGCACCGGCTTTGATGAAGGATCATAAATGTGAGAGTGTGCGTTCTTTCTTGAGTTACAAAAAGATATTCTTAGTACACTGCATCTTAAACCTACAGCTTCAGGTACTAAAACTAAACAAAACTTATATCTTCGACAAATTCATTATCATTAAGGCCAGTAATATTGTACTCATCTTAATTGAGATGCAAACAGCAGCACCCATCACACAGAACAGTTAATATACACTTATACATTAAAAACATGCGCATAAATAGTGACAGAGGATACACATGAAGGAACTACAAATAATAATTATAATAACAATAACAGTAATAAGGCTTTCTCTGAAGGAAAAAAACACATTTGGGCATAATGCTGTTTAGTATACTGTAGCATGTGTATTTTAAAAACACTGTACATGGTTTAAAAATGAATACAACCAACTCACTCATACAGATCATGCTGAACTTAAGGTCTTTATTCACTTGTATTTATCTGCATTTGATATTTATAGGAATATTTACAGAGAGGTATGTGTATGCCAAATAGAAACAGTATGTATAATCATACAGAGAGACCATACACACTGAAATTAGTCATGACGATGAACTAAAAATATTGCTAATATTCTTTTGCTCCTTACATATACTAGATAGCTGGTCACTGGGGATGAAAAAACAGTTTCAGCTTTACTAAACACCTCTTCTGAAGTATTCATGTCAAAGACTGGAACTGACTATCTCCCTTTATTGAAAGGGCTGTTCTTTGGTCACTGTTATAACAGCCACAGTTGTAGATTCCATTAGATATGGGTGGGCAAAGTCTGCTCAGCCTGAAAATGAATTTGCCTTCCTTGAGCAACCCAAGTCAAACATAAAAATTCCATTAGGGAGAACTTTTTATGTTCAGTAGAAGCAGAATTTGGAAATTTTCCTTTTTTGGGACTACAGCTCCCAGAATCCCCCAGCAATCATGATCAACATCCTTCGGCTAGTGTCGCTGGGAATTCTGGGAGTTGTGGTCCAAAAAAGTAACTTCCCAAACTTCAGTAAGAACACATCAGGGGCCTGCTATATCAGTCCCAGATGTCAGGACACATCATCCTGATCCCTAATTTCTTCTGCCAAGACTACATCCTGGTTAAGTTGGGGGTAGGGGGAACTCAGTAGAGGATGGGGGAACTCAGTAGGAACCGGAAAACTTATCTTTTTAAAATACAGCTCGCAGAACTTGAGATAGCATGGCCAATAACTGGGAGATTCTGGGAATTGTTTCCACAATATAACTTCCTCAAGATCTGACTGCCAGCATCACTGTCCATCTAGATCATGGGAAGTGAACTAATAAACATATGATTCCAAGCCAGTTTTGCTATTCTTCTGAGGCTTATGAGAGTTGAACTTCAATCTCATTATCTCAGGCAAAAAAACCTACCAGCATAGTGGGCACATCAATATAGCATTTCCTGCAGGTTCTTATGGAGGGGGGCAAAGACTCTGAAAAAAGGCCTCATAGGCCCCATCAGTCTTTCACTGCATGTCGCTCCCTTTTCTCCAAATGTCTCCCCTTTGGGGACCAGGATGAGCTGGCAGATAGGGTAGGCACCGGCACAATCAAGACACAAGGCCTGTGCTGCTTAATTCTGCTTGCAGGAATGAAGCTAAGGGCCTTTGCCTGAGCATCTCTACTCAGTTTTGATGTCACATGCACACACACACACCCATTCTAATGCCATGTTTGTATCTATAGCTTAGCAGCTACTCACACATGATAGTAATACACAGCAACAGCTTTGTGTATGTGTATGGCTTGCTTCCAGAGCATCCCCCAGGAACTCAGTATCTGGAGGTCTCTTCCAGAGAGTTGCATGTGGATGATCTGTTTGGCTAAAACATTTCCATGTGTTTGCAGCTGCAGGAGCTTTTCTGTGGATGCTAAGTATGATATCAGAACTGGCCCCTAGATACCCTCTGGAAGAATATTGAACTAGTGGTCCAGCAGCTCATATATCATTGTCACTGTTGATTCTAGTTTTCCAGACATTTTATCTCCATGTTCTTTTCACCTCTTGGAGCAGTTAAATACTTTAAACTCCCAGCTATCAGCCATCTGCATATTTATAACAGGAATACAAAAAGAAATATTCAATGGACTAGAATGCATGGTTGCATGATAAATGATGATTGTTCAACATGAGTATCTTGGATGTTTTTATTATCTAAGATTACAGTGAAGAATTAAAGTGCCTCGCAACTGCCTCCAAGGAGAAATAAGATGTCTCTGTGTTACCATCAGTTGGTTTCAGACTTTCTGCAATGCTGTTGATGCTGTAAATTATCTTTAATGAGTGACCTATTGCAAAACATGAGCACACTTACAAGGAATGAAAAAGATACAGGCCTGTAACCTTCTAATTCTTCCTTAAAAGCTCAGGGAGAATAAACCCAAAGAAAGCTATGCATCTTGTTGAATAAAATCC
Source organism: Ctenosaura bakeri (assembly GCA_948474755.1). Lineage (NCBI taxonomy): Eukaryota > Metazoa > Chordata > Lepidosauria > Squamata > Iguanidae > Ctenosaura > Ctenosaura bakeri. Next base: position 282,800 of record CAOLHI010001590.1, read on the forward strand.
ATGAGAACCAGCATCAAGTTTAAATTAATGGTCTCCTTATTGTCTTGTCAAGCTTTTCATCCATTCATATAAGGGACCCCTTCCGTGAGTGGAAATCACTTTTAATGAACAGAAGAAAGGTCTTTTGTGGATGAATGCACAGCTTAAAATATATGCCTATAACTTTAGTTTCATTGCAAGGGGTGCACCTAGGCATGCTGTACAATCATCACATGACTGTCAAGGCACCAGCCCCTGAGATATCTGTCTAATACAATGTCAGACAGCCATATGCAGTATAAGATATGGAAGCTAACACCAGGGCATCAACCATACTATGTGGACATAAGCAGTTTGCTACTCCCAATGATAAATGCTGCAAACATGGAATTGAGGCAACTGGATGCTGAGACACTAAGCAAACTAAAAAATCAAATGATATGTCCTTCAGTTCCATTAACATGAATGGAGCCTTTTGATTTTAAGAGCAGATGCAAAAGCTGAATGTCAGCCATTGGAATGATGCGTGGCTCATTTGCATTTTCCATCCCTCATCTCCTCCCACCAGTTTCAAAATATCTGAAAAGATTCACAGTCCAAGACTGATGGAATTGCTCTTTTAATGCACTGAAGTGAAGGATACGCCTCAACGGGTTGTGAGGTCAATGCATCATGATACAATGAAGTGGAGAAAGTAATCTATGTTGTAAGAACATCAAGAGAAATTAAGAAGGTGATGTCATCATTCAGAGAAAGACTGCTGGGGGAAAGGTTGGTACCTTTCATATGGTGGCTTGATTTTTTTTTAATGTTGCTGGAATAGTCTACTTTTAGAATGAAATTAATCTGTTAGAGACAAAGAAACCTATGTGTGTAGAGACAATGAGGAAACCTGGTCAGATTGTGCAGAGAAGTTGGGATGGAATTTTCCAGCAGAATTGTGAATGTAACCAAAATGTATCAGATGATATCATTTGTTCAAAAATAAAACCAAGATTATACACATTTTACAATTAGTCACAAATATTTTAGCCTTATGGGGCCATAGTCCCATCATTACGACACATCTCTATTATAAAAGAACTCTCATTTATTTACATTTCAAATATACAAATTGACAGTAAAGACTTCCAATAAACTAACATATAATTAATTCTCTTTCCAACAGAGCTCATTTTCAATGCCTCATCAGTAGAGAGACTTGTTGACTTCATCAGACTTTCCTTCATAAATATCAGTTTCCCTTAATTACTTAAGAATTCTGTTTGTTCACATGAGAGCTGTGCCAGGATAGCTCCACTGAAATTCTAGAGACTTTTCCCCACATCATAGAACAGCTGAGATTGGAATATATGTAAGTTTTTAAGAGTTTGCTCATTTTGTCAAGGCTTAATCCTGGGCAAGTGGATACATCTTTGTGGATATTGTATGTCATCATAAAAAATATTTGAACAAATTCTTCACTAATGTTCAGCTTGTCATAGAATGTTCAACTTGTCATAGCTCCTAAAACCCTTGGTTGTATCTAAGCATATAATGAACAAATAAATAAATGACCTAAAGCAGAATCCTCTTTTGTCATTTACTCTGGCATAACCACTGTATGTAGTTTTATGGACAGTACAGAGGGAGGTATCCAATACATCACTGTGCAGCACCTTTTGCAGAACTGAACAATGGCAGCTGGGCAGCACCCAGGCACACCTTACATGCAACCAGTGTCCCATGGCTGCAGTCATGCCTGGCCACTGTCCAGCTGCTGTTGCACAGCTGGGGGGAAAGAGTAGCCTTCACCTTTCCACAGCTCCACCAGTGATCAAACATTATCTTGACCCTGGGTGGGGGGATCAGTTATATATCATAATGCAGCATATGGAACTGAGTGATGATGTCATTTATTTTTTAAGAACTGCTCTGGGAACAGCAATTTTGAGCAAAGTGAGGTGTAATAAAGTAATAAATTTTGAGCAATTTTGAGCAAAGTGAGGTGTAACAAAGTAATAAACACCCCCCCAACGTTATTCCTTCACTTTGAATTCTCCATTACCACTGAGTTCTTCACATGAAAGGGAAATGGTGTTAGAAATCCATTATGTACCTTTGGGTGTAAGAGGTAGTTGTTTGCCTTGCTGCTCAGTACATGATGAAAATGAGTAGGATGTAAATAATATATTGGCTAAAAGAACCTAAGATGCTCCCTTTCACCAGACCTATTGTTAGTTAGTTTAGCTGGCTTGCTCAGTATTATCTACCATGACAGAGAGTGGCTCTCAAGTTCCAGACAATCATGTTTCTTCAGCCCTTCTTGGAGAAGCCACAAACTGAACCACGGACATTCTGCGTGTAGAGTGAGTCCTTTACCACAAAACTGTGGCACTTCTCCTTATAGGATGAGCCACGATCTCACTCAAGTGAGTCATGGCCTTGAGCCATAAATCCAGCCACTGAGATACCATTTCTGACCTGAGTTCATTCACTCTGTCTTAGTATGTCTCCCTTCAGTTGATAACAACAGGCTGACTTTCCATGGCTGTTTTAATAAAAACTGAGATAACATCTGTCAAGTAGTTTGAGCTATCACCTTCCTAAGTGTAATTTAAACACATTTTCCTCAAAAATTCCTAACTGGCAAACTTAGAGGCAAATCTGTTGCTACTGAAGTCAGTCTGAGTTCCCCTGCATGTCAATGCTCCCAGCATTTCCCCAAATCTTTGGATGGTTTTCAGAATATCAAAACTATGCATTAATGTTCGCACTACAACTAGAATGGTCTCAATAAGCCTTTCATACAACACTTCTTTTCTTTAGCGGAAGTAGACATTAGGATCAATAATATCTATAGGCTTATGTAAGAACATGCATATGAGTCTTGGGGAGAGTTGGGTAACAAATAAATATATTATAATAATTATATCATCATCATCATCATCTCTTACATACAAATACCTTTTCCTTGGCAATAAGACATTGTTAATCCTTACGGACTGGGTTTCCCCAAGGGAAATCCAAGTATTAATACTCAACATCTTCTAAAATTAAAGATGCTGTCAGTATTTCTCAGCCAGGCTTATGAATGCTGGAAGCACCCAGTAGACCATATTACATGTAAGATACTTATGAATAAGTGGGTGTTGAAAATTGAACAAAATTATACAAATCCACCTCTCCTTTCTTTTTTAAAATAAAATGTCTGGCTACCTAGTAAGCTGATTCTTTGACCCATCCATACATCAGAAATAACATCATGAAGATAAATAAGAGCGAGAGAGTCTTTTGTTTGTATTAATACTCAGGTATGTGGATCAATATATTTACAGCATTCCACTACAGCAACCAGAAGTGGTCATAAAACAGACTGTGGACCAGGAAACTATCAAAGTAACAATCAAAACCGGCCATTAGTATCTCATTTTCCTGCCACTCACCTCACTTCTGATCAGTCTCACAATATATTCTAGGTTTATTTAATCCTTCAGCCCTACCAATGACTGGGAAAAGCAAGGAATAACTACATTAACAGTATTTATTACCATATTTTCCATTTGTTTTCCAGTTTCTTTTACTTATACTGTGTATTTCCTGAAGTATCTGTCCCAGGAAATGGGTAAAATGTTTCATTTTCAAAAAGAGAGAGACTTGATCTGCACAGCTGGTGACACTGGTTTCTACTCACTCATTCTTCTGCTGACACACCCAGGCCATTTCATGTAAGCCATGCCAATACCCATGTACCATAATTTCACACTTACCACAGGGGTGTAGCTAAAAGGGGCCCCAAAATGAAGGCACTGTCTGCCAAACAAGAATTCTACTCTTCAAAATGAAATTACATGGTGTTAACCAACTGAAATTTGCCTGGATCCTGCAATCTGTAGCAGAGGAACATGCTGGCAACCACTGCGGAACCCTGAAAGTACTCAGTTCTTACTGGGTGGGAGAAGATTCCACTTACAAGTTCACTGAAGCCATTCTGGTTGACCCTTTCTGTAAGGCTAGCAGACACAATCCAGACACCCAATGGATCACCAAGCCAGTTGACAAACAGATATGCATGGGTTAACCTCTGCTGGCAGGAAGAGCCATGACTTTGGCAAGGGCCACAAGTTCTATCACACAATTGGTGGCTCACGCCATGCTGCTTGGAAATGGTGCAACACCTTGCAGCTTCACCAGTACTGCTGATTCTTTTGCTTATAAATTTCTCATTATAATAAAGTCAGTTAGAGGCTTTGGGAAACAAAATTGTTCACACCAAGGACTCTTATAACTTGCTGTGTTCACATTCCCTTGGTTAACTGTGCCTGCCCCTTTTCTTTGGGTGTCTAAACTTCATTTCAAAATACTCAACTGATGTTTGAAAGCTAGAAATTGGGAGCCTGAAGGAAAATTTCATGGGGAAAGAGAGAATTCTTCTTTGCCTTAATTTGCCTACTCCATAGCTACAGCCATGTCTTACTTCCTTTCATATACTTTCCACACCCTGAAGAAAATACTATTCAGCATCTTCCATTTAAAAAAGAGTACTGCTGTGCCAGGTGAATAAAAAATGAATGCTTTTAAAATCCAGAGAAATATACAGTTAAAAATATCACATGTAAGTTATACACAGAACCCTACTCATGATTTGCCAAACATGTGAAGAAGTTGTGAAGTCACTCCAAATAGCACCACTCTGGCCATTCAGTAACTGAAAGTTGGGAACACTTAGTGAATATCCTGAGGCTACAAGGGTCAAGAGGGAAACAACATGACAGTCCCTGTGTTCTAGAAAGCCACATTATGTACACTTTCTCTTTTTGGGGATACAATCAAATGGAGGAAGGAATATGTGACATGATGCATTCTCAGATATATCGGGCTTCCTGGAGACTAGTCTAGTATGGTGAGTTTACAATCACGGGGATCTGTACTAGGAAACTGCAGGTTGTCTATGACATCATACATGCACACAATCACAAGCAAAGGCCACATGAATATGCTTTGGATGTGTAGTTGCCCTGAAATGAATGGACAAAATGTGGAGTTATTGTGAAGTTTGTCCAGTTGCCATGAAGCTACAGTGAACTTTCAGTTCACTCCAACTCCACTATGAGATGTACTCAGCTGCCAGTGAATTTTTTAAACTAGAATGAGGGAAGGCCTTCCTCATCACCATTAAGTAAGTTTTGACTATTTCCCCTTATGTCCCTTTAGAGAGAGCATGTAGCATGACCTTACAATCTAATCTGCAGAGTACAGATCCCAGCATTGGCAGAGGTGTGTAGTGAGATCTCAAATCTGAAATTAAGAAGTTTCACTGAAATTTGGAATGAAGAGTTACAAGAGATAGGGGGAGAGATAGGCAGCCTTAAGAAAAGATATAAACCATTTTCTTAGTACTATAAGCTAGACCATCTAGAAGAGAAATCTGAAATTTACTCACAAACGGCAAGGGTCATCATGAATTCCATTAGCTGGGAATTTTTCCTAGGGAATTCTCCCCATTTCTAACCATGGGGAACCAGCAGAGGTGATGGGAGGGGGCTCGTATGCACACAACTTTTTGAATTTACTGTGGGTTTTAGTATGGATTTTGTTTGATGAAGAGTTTCAGCATCTTGGATTGCTCCTATTAAAGCCTGGGCTAAGATCCAGAGCAAATCCTCTGTGCCACTGACACTGACTCTGGAACTTGGGAGGCACTGACAGAAGACATTGTTCCTTGAATCATTGTGTGGGATTGGATACACTACTAGGAGCAAAGTTTTGACACTTAGGACTGGCGTGTCAAACACAGAAATGCACAACTTGTCACTTTCCAACAACTCAGGAGGGTAAGATGCAAAAGATGCAAATATGAAGATATTTTCAATCTACACCAGGCAGATAGAACCATTGAGGAGAGGATGCTTGAAGAAGGACGAAGGTGGCTAGACAATGGGTAAGTGGGGCTATTGTGTCAGGTACAAAGAGACAGGCATTTTCAAAGAGACAGGCATTTTATTTGCATGGCATTCTCCATAGCAATGTCTTTAAAGATCTTAGTGGTTGCTTATTTAAGGACTGCATCGGCTGACGGGCGATTTCCGCACTAGACTGTTATAGTGCTATTATTCCACTTTTAACATCCTATGGAATCCTGGGGTTTGCTGTTTAGGAAGGGGTCTTTGAGGCCCCTCCCTAAACTGCAAACCCAGATTCCATAGGATGTTGAAAGTGGAATAATAGCACTATAGCAGTCTGGTACAGAAATGGCCTGAGTACAGAGTAGTACAGAGATGGCTATAGCAGTCTAGTAAAGAAATGGCCTGAGATGTCTTAAAAGTGTTGCAAATATTTGCAACACCTTTTAACTTTGGAGAGATATTAGCTACTTTTTTTTTTCTTTTTTGAGATACTGCCTGTGTTTTAGGCTGCCACTCCTAACTGATGATTTTGTGCATTTGAGCTATCAAAGGCACAAAACCTAATAGGCTATTCAGGCACTGTGTAAGAAGTAGTTTACATCTGTCTATCAATACCAACCTGCTGCTTTTGCATACTGGGGGGTGACCCTGGATGTTGGTACTGAGGGAGAAAGTGAAGAAACCAATCATGCACACATAAATTTTAGCCAGAGATTGGGTTCTATAGCAAGCTATTTTGCCTATAGCAAAGAAAGTCAATTAGAATTCCTGATCAACAATTTTGTTACGATAAGGGACCTGGGGAAAACAATCATTTTCAAAATATTTAACAACATCTGTGAGATCGATCCCTATAGAGTCAAGGAGAGGAAAGGGGAGTGTACAGCTTTCCCGTTTTCTCAGAACATGTGAGATAACACCACTGCCACCAGAAGAGAGCTTGTAAGCGGAAGCCCCACAGCTGGTGCTTATTAGCGCTAGCATGAATCTGACAGAGCAAATTGCAAGCAGCCTTGTTTCCATAATATTTAACTTATGGCAATGTGTAATAGTAAGTTTTTTTCCAGTCAAAAATTTATGGGTTCCAAAAAGAATCAGTTTTCAATTGCCCATGAACAAGTTAGTATAAATAGTGGCATGGGATCCCTGTAAGGAATCAGAGCCTGCCTACACTGCAAGTTGCCTGTGCTTTTGCAACCCCACCCCCACTCCACTAAATAATCCTGGGAGATTATAGGAAATATATTTCCTATTAACAGAGTTTTTCATTTTTGCTGCCTTCTTAAACTCTTAGTTTCAGCACACAAATTTAAAAAAAAATACAAAATTTGGGTTCATGTTCTAGATCCTGGCAAAAGTATTGGGCATTCTTTTAAAAGTTGTTTTAAAGGTAGCGAAGGTCTCCTAGCTGTATGGGAGCTGGCTACCTATCTGCAAAGAACTTTTGCATAATGTTGTAATGATTAAATAGCACAGGCAGCAACTACTGTATGGGTCTTTCCTATCAAATTGTCCACATTTACTCATGACATCTATTTTTCTCTGCAGTGTCCCTTTTCCATCACCCAAATGGACACCCGCTTTGAAACAGAATACACATAATAGCCAAGATTCAATATAGGGGTTGCAAAACATAGTTACATCTGTGTGAGATACCATGAGTGCACTGGATTCCACCACTGAGCAATCAGTCACACAATCTGCATCATATTGACAGTGTGTTCCTATTGTACAATGGTTGATAGGCCTTCAGTCAAAATGCACTAGGGGATGCCCCTGTGCAATGCCACAGAAAACATAATCACTGACACAGCCGTTTCACTGGCTGAACTCTGCTTGCACAACCTTAATCAACTGACAAAGATAGTTGTTGGTAAAAGGGTACTTATGCCAGCGTGCGTCACCAACAGGATTCTAGTCAGTAAAACTAAATAAAATTATATTTAGGCAACTGTACTTGTGTTCACACACAGCCAATATAATGTAGTGGTTTGAGTATTGAACTATGACCCTGGAGACCAGGGTTTTAATCTGGCCATGGAAACCCACTAGGTGACCTTGGGTGTACCACACACTCTCAGCCCCAGAAAATTCCATGATAGCTTCATCTTAGGGGTGCCATAAGTTGGAAATGACTTGAAGGCACACAACAACAACAACAACAACAACAACAACAACAACAGCAACAACTTGTATTCACTCTTAATATAAAATACAAGCATATATGTATGAAACCTTTGTGGAAGCATACTTTTTTCTCAGGGTTGTTTTTTTTTTTTTTTTTTGGATCTAGAGGTTTTTTTTAATGAATGCTTCAGTTTAAATTTTGATTCTTTGCAATATTCAGCTGATGCAATTGCTTGATTGGTACTAGCAGCCACATCATTTCAATTAATAACCATCAAAATCCCATATGGCTATGCCAATCTTCCATATTTTAGTTACATCACTCCAGAGTTTCCAATACTAATGGAACCCCCTCATCAATTCAGTTCCTTTCAATCACACACCAAACATGGGACAGACAGATAGTGGCAGCTAGTGGCTTCCATTAATGGATCCATCTACAGTACTTAAGCCTATCTGTCCTCTGCAAGATGTTTAGCACCACATTAGTTCCTTTAAGGTTTAGAACAAAACCTAGAGAGCATTCACTGGTCCACTGACACCGAGTTCCCACTGGAGACAGTGGAATGGAGGGAAGAAGAACCACATAAAACTCCATAAAGGATCACAGAAAAAAGTTCTTGGCAGTCAGTTCCAAAGAAAATTTACCCATTCTATGTCATTACACAGCTTTTTTATGGTTGTTTGTCTTGCTACAAAGCCCTCTTGTTCTTGCTGCCAATTACATCAGACCTTATGCTGAGGACAGCAGTACAAATCAAAGATCTAAAAAGAACTATCAGTATCTAAAGAGGATTGTAATAAAGTTCTAATTAATTGAAAATTAGTGTTTCCATACCTATGAATCCTATGCATTTTCATAACACCAGAGCTTAGAGTCAAATTTACTTTCGCCAGTCCTAAATATTAAAATGTCTACTGTATTTGCTGGCATACAAGACTCACTTTTTTCCTTGAAAAATACTGATTGAAAGTGGAGTGCATCTTATATGCCAGTGTGTCTGATATGCCAGCAAATAGTATTTGCCAGTGTATAAATGGGGTGCATCTTACGCATGGGTGCATCTTATATGCCAACAAATACAGGTAATTAATTTTTGAAAAGCCTGGGCTTTCGCTGACTCTGAGGTGCATATCATGCAGGCTTATCTCCTCCAGAAGAGATGAGTGATTCACCTTTCACCACCCCAGAAAGTTCTCACCTATATCTTCATCTCTCATAACAGTGCTTCCCCTGAGTTTTGTGTCTCAACAGTCAGACTTCCAAATTTAGCCTGTGGTTAGCCTCCAATGACCAAATACACAGCAAAGCACACTAAATGCAAGATCCACAGTTGTGGACAGTCATCTACTCTGACAAACCAATGTCATTCATCATTTCATGGAAAACTCTTCTAAATGTTTTATCTCATTCAACCTCAATTTCCCCAGGAAACTCAACTTTGCTGGTATAAGGCACACATGGGCTCGCTGGAGCTGCGCCAAACCAGCGATGATCAACAAGCCTTATAGTTAGAGCTCAATTTGATTGGCTGAAATGGTCTGAAACAAAGAACTTCTTGAAATCTGCAGATTTCTAGGGTCTTGCTCAGTAATCTCACTTCAGCTGGACAATAAAGAAAGGTACTGTATTTGCCGGTGTATAAGATACACCTGTGTATAAGATGCACCCCAATACTATTTGCCAGTGTATAAGACACACCAGCATATAAGACGCACCCCATTTTCAAACAATATTTTTTTGGGAAAAAAGTGAGTCTTATACACCAGAAAATATTGTATCTGTTTAAGTAATTACTCTTCTCTCTTTTCACCATTTTTTCTGTTATTTACAATATGTCTGAATTTTCACTATAATAAATGCACAGACTGAGAAAAACCCTTTTAGGTTTTTTTTTTTCTGATAGGAATTCCACCTAAAAGAGAATCTGTTTTTCAGCCATCACATTTTATAAAAGAGTCTGCCCAGATTGCTTGATTACAGGAGTTGCTGGTCAGCCTAATAGGAAAAAACAAATGCTGAGAGGGAAAGTGTAACTGAGAAACAGCTTTTGATAAAAGCTTGACAACGCAGTCAAAAATATCCACCACCACCACCCCAAATATAATGGGATTTATATGGGCACATCTAGAAATTTAAGACTGGTAAAGGGGAGGGATAGAATGTCTCCCTCATGCATGAAAATGACCCACCAGAGCAATGTTGGATTGGAAGATTTCACAAAGTCTTTGGGTGGCAAGATTCAATCTGCACAAACACCCCAATTTACATTACTGATTAATTGACAATCTCTGAAAACATGAACTGAAGATTGGTCTCTGGACATCCCTACATTACAGGTCCATTCCTGAATTAGAAAGAGCGAAGATGAACAGCCCAGTAAAATTAATCTTTTTTTTAGATATAGTATCACAGATATTACAACACACAGCCATCTTCCCTCTGGACTTAAGTCTTGAATTCTGTAGGAAATAGAAAGGTTTATAACATTCTAAAATTTGCTCTAAGCAACAGCTTTTGATCTAGCAGAGCTTCTTCATAAAAGAAAACAGGCACATCTAATTGCATTGGTGGATATATCCATTTTCCAAATATAACTTGATTGGCTGCTACCAGAAGTGTATGTGAAGAGATAGCCTAACAAGAAATGTAATTTAGAGAAGCCATGTCTGAAATAGTGCCTAGTTTGGAAATTAATGGCTGGGATTTTCTGGTTCTTCACTACCAATTCATAAGAAATGGACTGACACTTTTTTTTAAGCACAGCAGCAATTTAACAAATGCCTCTGACAAGAGTAGTGAGGGGTTGGGAATATTGTGATAATTGATATATTGCTTCTAGCCCTTGGGTTCCTAAATACCTAAATGTGCAACAAAGTGAGTCCTGACAGCAATAAAATCCATTAAACGACATGCTTTTCTTACCCTCACCATACAAGGACCAAGCCATCTGCTCTCTGACCATTCCAAAAACCATCACTGCAGATTATAAATAGCACCATTAAATGTCTGTACTAATACAATTATGTTGTGCATTTTTTAAAAAAAAAATCAGTGGTTATAAAATCTGCTTGTTCATTTGTAGCTCAAGAAAGCTTTGTTCTTATTTTGAATTACTTTGAGAACAGGTTGGTCTGGTGAGTAAAGGAGATATTAAATGAAGGCAAGAGAGAAAATAAAAGAGGTGTTTTTTTAATCAGCATGAGTTGCTACATACTCAAGACCACTAAGCAAGCACTGACCGCCTCCAAACAGATTTTAATCACCCCTTTTGCATATATAGATCAAAATGATTCACTTTCCCTCTGCTTTCAATGCATTGATATAGAATGTTGTTTTATTTTGTCAAGATTCACAGTAATTCATCTACACAGTAATTCATCTACACAGTAATTCATTCATCTACAATAAAAAGTGATGGGTGGTGCCATGATGCTTTTTTTTAAGCCACTAAGGCAATAGGTGGCTTATACCATCTCTTATCCCATCATTTCAGTGGACAGCCAGCATGGTATAGTAATTTGAATATTGAAATAGGATTCTAGGAGACTAGGGCCATTTCCGCACTAGACTGTTATAGCGCTATTATTCCACTTGCAACATCCTATGGAATCCTGGGGTTTGCAGTTTTGGGAGGGGTCAAAACTGCAAACCCTAGGATTCCATAGGATGTTGCAAGTGGAATAATAGCGCTATAACAGTCTAGTGCGGAAATGGCCCAGGTTTCAAATCCCCATTTGGCCATGGAAACATTTAGGTCACTGTGCTCGAGTCATACTCTCTCAGACTTAGGGGAAGTTGATGGCAAACTTCCTCTGAATAAATCTTGCAAAGAAAACTCTGTGATAGAATCAACATCTGTGATAGAGTGATCATCCCCATCATGTTATGGACAGTAATAGAACAATTCCAACACCAAAATGCAAAGAAGAGAATATTTTGAAATATTTGCATATGGGAAAATAGCTGCCCCTCCTTAAATGCTTAGGGTGTGATGCAGACTTAGTCATACTTAGAAGAGACCAGGCATTGGAAAGGTTCCTTTGGGGGGGAGACTTTAACTCCCCAAATTCCCCAGACAGTATGATCAGCATCTACTATCATACTTAGAACAGTTCAGAGATTTAAAAATTTACATTTTGCAGTACAACTCCCAGAATCTCTCAGGTTGCACAGCCATTGGCTATGCTGGCTGCAAGGTTTTTGGTGTTTCTTTTTTTTTTTTTAACTTTTCCAAGCTGAAGCAGAACCACTAAAATCAATGGGACTACAGTTGGTCATCATGAGTAAAGTTCCACTGAAATCAGTGGGATACTGATTTTAAGTCTGGACACAACCCAAAGTGTTACTTGATGGTCTTGTGTTATGACCAGCCAATTTGCCCAATGATCAATCAGCTTGATCTTAAGTCCCCGTGCTGACACCACCACCATTCTCTCATATCATCTCTGTTCCCTATGGCTGCTGACTGCAAAACTCATACAAATAGCATCTTACATGCATATTTTAAAAACTAGCTGCCTCAAATCCAAACAGTGTGATTACATATGATTATAGAGGTAGCTACATTGTGTCCTTGGTCCAACACAAAATAGTCCTGTGCACTTTTGCTCAGAAATAACTCCACTAAGCTCAATGGCATTTATTCAAAAGTAAGTGTGCCTAAGATTGCACCTCTGGTATCTGCTTAACATGGGAGCCAGGACCCTGGAGTTGGCGGCCACTGAGGAAAAAGAAAGAACTATGAGGATATGTTGGAAAATTACCAGCATTCTCTTTTCCCCCCATTTCGTTGGTAGAACAAATGGGATTAGTTAGCATAAGGCTTCCTCCCCTGTTTGCATGCTAGATCTCTCACATTTCCTTTCTCTGCTTTTATTGCATGATAATAAATACCTTTAGTGCCCAGGTCATCAGATCATGTGACCCAGAACTGTATCCTGATAGGAAGAAAGTTAAGTCTCCCCAAAAAAAGAGAAGGAGACATTTTTAGTCTTCTTTGTTCCTTGCTCACTCATGGATCCTATCCTATGAAATCTGCATGCTCTCCAAACCATCAAGGCAGGATGGTGGTGAGTCATACCACAATTATCCTCTAATTCTTTAGTTAGTTAAGGTAGCAAGCTATCAATGGAAATGTAGATGAAGAAGTCATTAGTAAAGTTTTAAGTCTCTATTCAAGCTACCTGTGTATTTGCATTTAATTGCATCAAGCATTCTCAAGTCACGAGTTCTCAAGCAGAAAGGACTTTAACCACTTCCTCTGCATAATTCTGCTAATGAAGACTAAATTATAACTGGTTTAGTCTAATTTCCTACAGGATAATCATAAAGGATAAATGAGAAGAGAATTTGCAAGACTACTACAAGCCCTGATTCATAGGTTGAAAAAGAGCAAAGAATCCTAAAGACTATTTGTTATAGCATGAGTTTTCATGGACTGTAGCACATTTCATCAGACACAAGTGGACTACAGTCTACAAGTAGTGGGCAGTGTTATCAATTAATTAGTTCTTAAGGTACCACAGAGCTCTATGTTGCTTTTGTTGGAACAGACTAATATAGAAAATGTGTTAAAAGGGTAAAGGAAAATCCAGGTTCAAAGGAGATGACTTAGCTTTTTCTTTTATGTAGTATAAACTGGCATTATCGAGTATAAAAGTAAAAAAAAAAAAATTGGAATTTTGCCTTAATCACACAGGAGACATTTCAGTATGTTTTAAAAATCAAATGGTTGCTGATATATATGATTATTACAATAAGATGGAGTAGGCATCATAAAACGTAGATGATACATTCAAAGTGAAAAACAGGATTTGAGTCCACAGAAGTCCTACTTTTTTAAAGGAGAGACAGACGACTCCCGCCAAGGGAAAAATTCTACTGTGAAGACTGTGTAAAAGACAAGATTGTCATAGAATTTTTAGAGCACAATATTACAGCTATATTATATATACATTCAGCCTTAAGAAGACTTAGAAGATAAGCACCATTGTTGTGCAAGTAACCTGTCTTAAAAGCAGCAATTATGCATAACTGTACAAAAATTAGGAATGCAGTTCTTCACTAAGTTTCTCCTTGAAGATAGCAATGAGTAAATTCAGCAATTTTCCTGACCCTGTGAGAAAGTCTTTGAAAACAATGTAGCTTTTCAAAGGCTATCTGCAATTCAGGACTTATTCTGTGCAAAATTCACATGTGGTTGATTTGGGCACAAAATAGCATTTTTTTGGCACAGGAACCAGTATTTTATGTGTGGAAAATAATATTTAGTGCAGAAATATTAATTCCGGCATGGAAAATGCTGGGTTTTTGCACCAAATATGTTATTTTCTATGCAAATCAACCATGTGCAAATTATATGCAGAACAAATCTTCAATTATAGATTTTTTTTTTCTGAGCAGGAATTAATATTTCTGCACTTAAACATTATTTTCCACATAGAAAATGCTGTTTTATGTGCAAAACAACCACATGTGAATTTTGCACAGAATAACCCTGAACTTGCAAGGATTCTCATCAGTCCAGGATTCTTCTCACCAGAATTTCTCAAGACTCAAAAAAAACACATGTTTTTCAAACCCTTTTTTTGAATATTTTCAAATATTCTTTCCATCCCTAACAAAACTCTCCTTCATGTGAATATGATCAACATAGTTTCACTTTAAAAGTGTCATCTGAGACATCATGTGCTATAGACAGTAGTAAAACTGCTTTCACAATTTTTTCAGGTATTTAGTGTGTCAGTAGTTTCATTCACACATGTATTCTAGTTAAATTGGCCAGACACTTGCAGATGTAACTTGGTTCTCATGTACCTACAAAAATTGCTTGAGCCCTGGGTATAATGTCATATGATATCAAAGAAGTGCTCAACACATGATAAGAGGTTTCTACCTGGCACCAAGAATTCATGTTAACAGAGTCTTGAATTGTGGTTCTCTGTGCAGCAGTTATTTGTAGCTGTCTCTCATTTGTATGTTGGTGATGCTGTTAGACACTCCAAGTATGCTGTTTCCTTCTCCTTTAAAACATCTGTTCCAGCAGCAGGAGAAGGTTAAGAAGATCCATGGTGGTCTATGGGTCTACGAACTGATGTTATGGATTGCAGCACAGATGTGTAAAGCTATTCATGATAATGATGCATAATCAGCATAGAGCTTTACATACATATCCACGTGATGTCCACTCTACTAATGTACACCAATACATTTTCAAGACATTTGGTATCACGCTAACCTACACAAAAATAGTGGGAAGTTACAATTAGGAGTATGTTTTCTAGGTTGTGACAGAAACACTAGTTTCTTATCAAAGGTCATTAAGTGGATATACATTTCAAAACAAGAAAAAAAAAACCCAAGATAATAGGTATCGCCTCAAATATTCCTCTTGAATTTCTATCTGTCATTCTCTTCCAACCATGGCTTTATTAGATTCAGAAAATCAGATTATTGTTAAGTGGAATGACAGAGGTTATGCACTTCCATTTTGTACCAAAGGTGTCTATTGACAGTTAATAAGATTTTCTGCAGGTGCAACTACAGTTGAAAAGAAAAACCTAGTAACAACCTATGTTTCTTCTGGATGTAATGTAGAGCAGTTAATTTTGTTTTCTTCCTTCCTAGAATATTCTGGTTTCTCTGCACTTTTCAAAAATGTATAACAAAACAGGACCAGATTAAGAAGGAGATGGCCAGTCGGGATACTTTTTTTCCACATTTTGTATGCTCTTTATGCACAAGTTGTGGGAACAGACTTTATTGTCAATTATCATGGTACTTCCCAAGAATGTTTTTGGGGCACCTGAATTCACTATCTGTGAATTAGCGAAGCTTGATTAGACTAGAAGCTGCAATTCTATATTTAACTGAAGGCGAAAAAGCACTCCAGGAGAGGCTGCTTTTTAGAGAGCAACAATTTTATTGCAGCTCAAGTGTGGTGTTTAGCAGTCCCTTAAATGAAGAAAACAAGGTATTTGAGTTTGCAGAAATACCCGCTTCTTATCTCCATTTTATAACTGGAAAAAATTCCAGTTTTCTAGGCAGAGCCAATCACAGGCACGTTTCCTCAGAGCTATTGTGGCACAGTGGTTTGACAACTGGGCTACAACTCTGGGAGACCAGGGTTTGACTCTCTGCTTGGCCATGGAAACCTAATTTTGTTCTAATTTTGTTTTTAATTTGTTTTTAATAATTAATGTGTTTTAGGGGGATAGAAGGGTTGGTGGGTAGGGAGGATGAGGTACATTTTAACGTTTTAATGTATTTATATATTTTTGTAATGCTGCCTCGATCCACTGGGAGAGGCGGGATAAAAATAAATATTATTATTATTATTATTAATGGGCGATAGCAAACCCCTTCTGAGCAAAGAAAACTCCATGATAGGTCCCCCTAAGGTTACCATAAGTCAGAAATGACTTAAAGGCACACAAAAACATTTTCCCATGTGTGTTTACTAGAAACACTCCTAGGGCTCTTGGTTCCTATCTCATCATCCTGATGTCATTGTGTTAGTGTCAAATATGTCCATTCAGTACAGGCTCAGTTAACCAATAGCAGCAGCACTCAGGCCACTTAATTAATTAGAAATGTGGCTACAAGAGGAATGTTATTAACACTAGGTTTCGTTTAGACCTCCACACATTTTGTACATTGCCAGAATGTTGCTGCTGATGGCACTTGCCCTGGCCAAGATCCCTTCCTCCACTCCCTGAGCTCATCTCAAATTTCAGAGAACATAGTAGAAGAGGACTCCTGTGTTACACTAGGCTTTGGAGCAGAGATACATTTATGCAGGCACCAAAGCTCTGTACAACAAGTGCCCTTCATCATTTTTCCATGTGAAATGAGAGATATTCCATCCTGTCTTTGAAGGTACCAGAAGGCTTTGGGAAAATTGGTGGCAGCTACAAAGAGATATTAGCTATTAGGCCAAGCCATTGTTCCAGTGATTTGACACTAAAATGTGTCACATAACAAGTCGAAGCAGCATGGGGTATGCAACATAGAGACTCTAGGTATTTGGTGGTGCCCTTTCTTTGGGATCCAGCTTATGTGGGCAAAAGCCAGACTGAGATGGTCAGCCTTTTTTTAAAAAAAAATCTCTACATCACTGGCTTTTGCACCAGCCCAGAGAAAGGCAATTTCATCTTTGCTTTCACCCATAGGAATGCTGCTTGCCCCATTACATTACAAAACAGAATGTTGCCCCTGGATATCTCAGGATTACATGTCTAGAAAATTTCATGTCTATTACCATGTTTGCAAGCTCATCATGGTGCTAACTCAGACTAGTAGGAAATAATATGAAGGTCAGCACAACTGCTGAATTCCAGGACTGGATGGCATGCAAATATGCCTAAATCTGTGGTGTCTCTCCAATGTAGATGTATATTAGATTAGCATCTGTGTAAATAGCATTCCTATGATCATATTCCCAAAATACTTTCTATGACCACTCCAGGCAACTGGGAGAAGTTAAGCTGGACTACCAGTGACAGGGCATGTCAGTAATTGCTCAACAGAATTAGATTCTGAGTTGGTTCACATATGTACTTACATCAGCAAACTAGTTAGCAACTGACAGTTTGCAGCTGCATGTTTTAATTGTACCAAACAGCACCGCACTGGGGATGATATGGAAGTCCAGCAGCTGTGATAGCTTACTCACAAAGGCAATGCGGTGAAGCTCACTGATCAAGCAATAAACATGCATATGGGAAGCAACCCTGAGAAAGGTTTCCTAAAGCCTAAAAAACCATTTTCCTTAAAAGTTGTGAGTTCTTTTTGTTTGTGTGTGTGTTTGTTTGTTTGTGATTTCCCATCTGTGATTACAAAAATAGGACTTAATGATAATCATATTATCAATAAAGCAATATGAATAATACAAAATAATCATCATTATATACTTTTTAGAGAAATAATTAACAGAAACCAGCAAAACAGACCACACTCCCCCTCTACTGAATTAAAAAAAGGTGAAGATGTATCCATTGTATAAAGACCAAGTTCTCAGCACAAAAAGAAGGGGAAACAGCTTGAACACAGGCAGCTTTCTGTAAGGCAACACATTACCTTTCATTTCCTTTCTAAAGTTCCATTGGGCTTGTCAGGTATTTTTAGAAAATGTCAGAACTTGGCTTGCTTCAGTTTATCAATGTGATAGCAGAGTTTCAGTGCTGGTCCCAGCTTCAGGCCCAAATATTTCATGATCATATCACTTTTCAGTAGTAGCAAAGCATTACCATCAATCTCCTAATTGAAAAAGAAAGAAGAAATCAGAAACAAGGACTATGATTTTGAGATACATTGCAAGTGAAAGAAGCTGTTGCAATAATAATAATAATAATAATAATAATAATAATAATAATAATAATAATAATAATAATAGCAGCAGCAGCAGCAGCCTCAGTAGCCTAGATGCTTGAAATTATTAGGTCTGAAAACTTCAAAAACTACAAAAAAAAAAGAACCTTTTTTCTGGTTTCTATCCAAGTGAAGTACTGTGAATTTTGAAAGGAATGAGAATGGGTACATCCCTAAATTTATCTCTCATTTGAGTAGCACAACTCTTGAAAAATCTGTTGGACAAAAAACAATTATCTTTGTCTTAGTTACATGTCAGAAACGAATATATTTCACTTCAATTTCTCACATGTTGTTTGTGTGAATTACAGTGCAATCTAACACCCATGTACTTGAAAGTAAGCCTTGTTGAATTCAGTGGGTCTTACTTCTGAGTAGACATGCATGTTGTTGTTATTGCTGTGTGTCTTCAAGTTGTTTCTGACTTATGGTGACCCTAAGGCAGACCTATCACTGGGACTTCCTGGCAAGATTTGTTTAGAGGGGGCTTGCCTTTGTCTTCCTCTGAGGCTAAGAGAGTGTGCTTGCCCAAGGTCATTCATGGCTAAGCAGGGATTCAAACCCTGATCTCCAGAGTCATAGTTAAATACTCAAACCATTACACCTCCCTGCCTGCCAGACCTATATAGGATTGCACATTTAGTGTCACTTAGAGCTGATTCACATGACTACAATTCATTATTTGAGGCAGGTTGGCTATAGCAGGAGCCAAAATATCTGTATCATTTATATATATATATTCCCAGACTGTTGACTATGAGATCTCAACATGTTTTTCAAAAGAAGGGGGGACATAAAACAGATCTGGGAACAAGCCGTCTTCTGAATTTGTAGTAAAACAATAACATGGCCTGTTTTCTTCATCAATAAGCCAAAAGTGATTATATACTTTGAGGAATGTTGCTCATGCCACTTTTTGTACATATATTGCTGTACATACATTACCACATAAAGCAATGAAACAAATAATACTTGGGTATGCCTATCAACATCCCAAATATGCATAAACAAAGGAATGTACAAACATTCATATTACTGTACTTCATACTTTAAAATGGGTACATGGCGCATCACTTCAAAACAGATGCATGCTGTATCAAGGAAAGTACTGAATCTCTACATGTGCATATTTTAAAAGGGCAAATGTTAACGACAGAAGCATGTATATGCTTTACTTTTGATGAAGCACCCAGACATTAATACTTAAATAAAATGTTGCACATGAAGTGTTCCTCCATGTACATAATCTCGCTTTCTGTTCATATTCATCAATCCATTCATCTTTTTAATTTAAATAAGTATATCCCAACTTTACTCATCTGAACCCAAGGAGACTAATAACAATAAATTAAAACAGTATAAAGAATTATAAGTTGGCCTAAATACCTTGAAGGTACCAGATCCTGTCTGATCTTGGAAGCTAAGCAGGGTCTGGCCTGATTAGTATTTGGATGGGATACATTACCTGGTACTGCCAAGCAATACCAGGCGTAATAGAGTTTAGAGGAAGGAAATGGCAAAACCACCTCTGTGTATCACTTGCCCGAGAAAACTATAAAAGTCACAGGGTCGCTGTAAGTTAGCAGTTAACATGAAGACATATAAGCACACACAAAGAATTAACAGCAGCACAGCAGCAAAACACTAAAACGGTTAAGCAAAAGTATAAAAAGTACACAGAGTCATTAAAAATTATTTAATGAGATAGCTTCTAGCAAGTTCAAACAACCCAAGGCTCTAATTACCTGGTAGAAATCCATTAAAGAAAAGGACAAGATAAGCTGCCCTCCCAGAGCCAGGATGCAACCACTAACATACACACATACACACGGAAACAGACACACTCAGATAGACAGACAGGCAGACAAGCCATTTCCACACTAGGCTGTTATAGTGCTATTATTCCACTTTCAACATCCTATGGAGTCCTGGGGTTTGCAGTTTAGGGAGCGGCTTTTGAGGCGTAGTGCGGAAATGGCCACAGACAGAGAGACACACTGGCCCTTTCCACACGGGGAAATAAAACGTTGTAGCGCGACCTCCGTGGGAGGTCATCTACACCGTAAAGTGGATTGGGGCGGATTACTCTAGAGTAATTCCACACCCCAATCCATGCTAGGGCGCCCAGAAGTGGCGGCGCCGTGTGCTTTTTAAAGACCACTTTTCATGTGGTCTCTAAAAAGAACGATCGTGCAGCCACGTGCAGCCCTGTCGCAGCGCCTGGTGTGGATTTGCAGGCGCGCGCAAGGGCGTGCCTGCAGATCTGCCGGGGGCGGGCTTTCCAGCTGGTGAGCTTCTCCGGTTGGTGGAGAGCCTCTGCCAGCTGGCAGGCGCCATTTTGGACGCTGCAGGACCCTGCAGGATACTGACAAGTGTGGAGCAGCGAAAACGCGCTGCTTCACGTGGCGACGGACTGGGGTAAGCTCCGTTTCAGGATGTCTCAGGACGTCTTTTCATTTACGTGTGAAAAGGGCCACTCCCAACTAAATAAGTTCTGGTTAAGAGGGAACAAATTGGAGGGCCTCTGCATATGTTTCAAAGGAATGTGTTCCCTAAAATACATGTATGCACATTTCTCACCTCGTTCGCAGCACACACGTGTTCTGCATTTGAGTGTATTACCTCAGCTAGAAAGTCTAGAGGAAGCAGTACTCTTAAGTACCACTGTGTGGAAAGCTGCCAGTAGATTATTGCAGGATGTGAAAGAAAGGCTTGCTGAGTGCAAAATAGCATGACAGTCAGTGACCCACCACAGACTCCACTGGTAAAAGTAGAGTCCAATTATAGATCTTATCTGTATTAATAATTTCTACAATAGTTTATAACTGTTGCTGGGGCTTATGACCTATGTGAGCTTTTCACCCTTGGCTGAAAGATGGCAAAAATGTACGGCAGCTTGAAATATTTCATGTTGCTTTCTTAAGATCTAATCCTGAGCACACTGACTTGCCAAGCTTAATATTTCAAGCTTAAAGTTAAGCACTGTGAAAAGGCCCACCAACCAACACAAACAGGCACTAAATCAGAACGCTGGCTTCACTGTGTCTACTTAAAGTGTAACACACTGCTTAAAGTGTAACGTTGCTAGTAATGAAACAGCAATGACAGGAACGCTCTGCCAATTTCTTTGTCCCTTTCTGCTGCTGCTAAAGAGGAATGATTTTGCCCGGCAGTGAAGTCATAGTATTCAAGAAACACTGTAAAGGGTGGTAAGCTAATTGGAAGAAAGCTAGAATAATCAATACAAAGATGGTTCAGCTCCATGAAACAATATACACTTTCAGTTATAATATCCATCATTGGAAGAGGCAGGATATAATTCTGAAAGAACAGATTTAATTGGCCTCAACTCAAAAGCTTTGCTCTTCCTTCGATATTCATTTTCCAGGAACAAATCACAACTAAAGTAGCAGCGCATTGCATCATTTTGCTCAGTGTCAGGCTGGCTTTGCTCTGGGTTAGTTTTCCTTGATCTTCATCTGCATTCCTCAATGTTCCCCTTCTAAATTTTGCTCCTGCTCTTTTCTAGCTCTTTTTCTCCAGAAAGGCTACAAAGCCTCCCTCAGAAATACAGAGGGAGGGCAGTTAGCTGACAAGGAAAGCACCTCTGGGAAATCTGGACTAGGTGTATCCTGTCTTCTTTTGCATATGATCACCCAAGAGGAATGAAACACTGCTTATCCAGAAAGCATTCCCATTGACACAAAAAGGATTGATTTCAGTACCTAAAATCATTCAGGATTAGGTGGACCTATCAAGCTTGGTTTTATTCAGCTCCCTATTTTTCCAGCTTTAAGTTTATTTTGTCCCTGCTCCATATCAGCTTGCAAGTTTTTAAATAAGAGTTCACATGAAAATTTAGGCATATTTCATGCATGCTTCTCCTTATTTATTTTTTCATTCATGAGGGTCCATAAATGAAAGCATAAGACACATAAATTATTATTTGAAAACAGATTTAAAACCATTCTAAAATCCAGTTTTAAAAACCAAGGACCATACCAAGGGCCATACAGAATAGGATTATTTTGGGTATCTACTGGAACTTCTGCAAGGATGGACAGACCTTGCTTTGGAGCAAGTCATGTAACTGAGGTGTCATTACTGTCTTGTGTACAGCTGCAGCCAGCAGCTTCTATGACAGTGATATAAGTGAATCTGCTCTTGGTTTTAGTCTGAATTTTAAAGGAGCTCTCTTTTCCCCACGGTCTACAAGAGAGAGTAGCTCCTATACACCAGGAGGAGATTTCCCATACTACTGACATGGGAACTATAAACTACTACTCTCTTTGTGTTCATCAACCTAACCTCTCAATGTGATTGACCATGTCACAGAGTCTCTGCTGAAGATCTCAGATCCCCTGAAGGCTCATATGGGAGAAGACCCTCTTTCAGATAGCCAATACATGCATTTTATATACACATCTTCCAACACACCCATTTTTTTGCAAGTCATTTCTCCAGTATAATGTTGTTTTGTATATTATTCTCCCAAATATATGCATTTTTATTTATTATTAGACAAGGCATTTATTTATTGCTTCTTGACCCACTAAGATTGCTGAGGAAATGCACAATTTTTGTGCCTACTTTACTCTAATATATGGATTTTTTCCTACATATATTTTTGATTGGAAATGCACATTGCAAAACTCAGGAAAAGACTTTGAACAGTGAAATGCAACTGTATTTTGGCTCGTCCAGGAAGTAAGATTAGGTTAAGTTTGAATTAAAATGCAAACCAAACAAACCTCTGACCCTTTCCTAATTTGAGCGCAGGTTCCTTGTAGTGTGATATAGTGAAAAGCACTGGGAAGTTGAATTCATCATGATGATCACACGAGTTTCCTGCTTGCGCAGAAATCCTGTCAAGGCCAAATTATCTGACTGCAAAAGCAAGGCTTTCAGGTGCTACTTGGGAATGTCATTGGCATGCAGGGCTTCATACTGAATTATGCACCTGCTCCTTAGAATCGTTTAACTCATGGAAAGACATGGCTAAGGTTAATGGAATAATCACTTGTCTCTCACCTCTGGGGTCTTCCTGCTAATCCAGTTTAGATATGAAGGTTGAACAATTGCAGGGAAATGAGTAATTCAAAGGCATAATTGAGCTGAATTGTGTGATGGCCTTAATCAAGCATCAGACCTCTTGTATGTTTCCCTGTGAAGCTGACTGAATTATAAGCAGGAGGTGAGTCGGTGCTTCAGTAGAGAAAATTTAGAACCCATCCAACCTTTCAATCTACATCTGCCATTCAATCCTTGGAAAAGTGGTCATGCTGGCTGGGAGATTTTGGGAGTTTGGATCCCCCAAAAATGTCTTTCAAGCTTTCAAGGACTCTGGTATTCCATCAAACACAGGAATGTATTGCATCTTCTTCTAAAGTCTGTGTAGCCTATAGTGATTACCATATCCTATAGGAGTGGATTCTATGCATTAATTGCACTTCTGTGGAAGTATTTCCTGGATAGTAAAACCAGAAATGTACAGTTACTCAAACTTGGGTCAGATTTGTATAAAGGTATAATGCTCCTTCCTGGCAGTCCCAGTACTGAATCCCTCCTGCCACTCACTCACTGGATTGATTTTTTTTTTCATTGATTCTACAGTTATTTTGTTGCCTGATCTTTGGCAGTGCAGACTCCATCAATTTATATGCACTATATGCATTGCCATTTCAGACCACCGGTTGATATGTGAAGCTGGCATTTGCCCACTTACCCAGTTGGGAGCAGAGAAAAGAAAGTTAATTTAAAAGGGGCTAATAGTTTTAAGTGTCAGTGAACTCAAAATATGTCTCAGTCATAACTACCAACAGTTAACTAACCAATGAACAACTAATCTATCAACCTGTTAATCCCTTTCTACTAAGTTTTCTACCTCCAGTTTGGAGATATAGTTTCGAAATTTTCAGCAGTATTGTTGGGCTTTTACTATTACTAAATAAGTAATTTCATTTGCAAATTTACCTACTTCATTTCTTAGCCCAACTCCAAGTTATGTATGAGCAAGTTAGCAATACCAGACTCCCAATATAGGTTTTGGGAGACCTGTTTGTTTACCCTCCTCAATGGTAGGGTATTGCCATCATTATTGTGCTGCCACCCATTACTTTAAAAGCTCTGACACTTCAGTTTTACTGTTACTTTAACAACTGTTACCTTATGAGCCCAGAAGAGCAGCATTTTGGTCTGCTCTGCTACAGTTACACCTGCATACTATAGTTTCATAACTATATATATAACTACAGCTGCTGACTGCAGAAGTCAGAAGAGGAGAGTGTTTAATAGAATTCACTTCACATATGAACTAACTTTTAAGAAACATAAGCAAAAAATGTACAAAAGAAGAGGTGTGCCTTACCAGCTTTGATTTCCCAAAGAGGCCAAGCAGATGCTGATGGAAAGCAATATGGTTATTGCTACATCTTGTGGTGTCAGATTCCATAACTAAATTAGGCATTATGTGAAGAAATAATTTCTTTTACCTATTCCTCCATTCAGCAGACAAACATCTTAGATCTAGAGAGCCTGCAAAGATGTCAAGATAGGGGTGTTCTATTCTTTAATTAGGTTAATATTGACAGTGGTGTTTGTGGTGATTTTATATCATTAAGAAGACAATGCAGTGACATCTTAGACACTCAGTGTCTTATTGCAGGCCTAGGCAAACTCTGTCTCAGGGAGCTGAACAGAGCCCATCAACCATGTAACATGGCCTAACAGGTGCAACACACTCCACTGTCTGTTCTCACAGACCCAGGCAAACAGCAAAGCAGAGTTTTATCAGGGACTTGAGGGACTGCCATATCCTGCTGGTGGGCTTCATTTGGTTTGGATGCATCACAAGTTCTGGAGGCCTGGTTTGTCCCCCTGAAGATTAGACTTGGTTTGTTTCCCCAAAGATTATATTCATTCTGTTATGAACAACTGCCTTACATACGTGTTTTCTGAAGAGTTCCACGTGAGGTCCTAAAGCATGAGGATCAGCATCTTTTACGAACCAAACCACATCATCAACAGTCCATGTCAGAGGATTCTTGTTTGTGGGCCGAGCTGCATCCTGTCTTTCTGGTGAAGGACTTGAGGCTATAGATGTAAAAAGCCACAGGGTGAGGGGAACACACAGACACCAGTTAACCAGTTTCAATAGCAACATGGAAGCCATTGCTTGTAAAACCAAGTATCTGTAATCCATTTAACGTAGGCTATGCTCACAATGTCACCATTTGACAAAAGTATTCTGCATCATCAATGTTTCTTAAATGATAGACAAGTTAAAAGAAGGGAGGATATGAGGGTCAAGGTCAGTTAACTGTGTACCTCAAACTCCATTTCAGCCTCCAGTCTTGCACCTCTCACTTGCCCCTTGTCCTGGAAGAAGCATTGCCACAGGTCTGTGTTTTAAAACCTTGTCAAAGTGCTATGTATATATAGCACTGTTCAATAAATGTCTTATGCCACAAACTGTGAGAAGCCTGAATAACTTGAGACTGAGCAGATAACATGGAAAGGAGTAGAGGGCTTTTGCCTTCTTTGTGGAGGCCTCTGACCCAGCCTTCTCCAATCTTCTGCCTCGAACCAGTACAACCAATGGACTCGTTGGCTGGGGATGATGGGGATTGTAGTCCTGCGCAAATGAAGATGATGAGGGAAGGATACTCTAATCCCAAGACATAAGCGTATTCTCCTTATTGATTAGGTTAATGCTGAAATGTGAATATTTGGAATAACAATATAGAAGCCCCCCAAAAACCTTAGATAATGTGAAGCAGCAAGACAAAAAGTGCTATAGCACTTTGAAGACAGAGAGTATGACTTGATGCTGGAAAGAGCTCTGGATATCTGAGCATATAATCTCTTGAGATGTGATCCTTCTGAGATCATAGGGATTGTAGCACCATTGAGAAATGCATCTCTGTGGCCTCTAAGTAGAGAGCAGTGATTTTTATATAAGCCCATACCATTGATTTTCCTGTTTCCTTGCCTCTTCCTAATCATCCCCCCTCTTAGAATTTAGTCCCGCTACATGTAATGGGACTTGCTTCAAAATAAGTATGGATAAAAAACAGATGCTTTAGAGGGTGAGAGGCTGGAAAATTATGAGATAGGGCAGAACAAGAAATTTTAATAATCAATCAATAAATAAAATTGGAGAGGACACCAACCATTTTATATTTGACTGTTTAGCAGAAGACATGACCCTTAACTGGTGAGCTGTGCTTTGAAAATACAAAGGTCCTAGTCTCCAGCTACAGAGTGGAAAAATATGCCAGCTCCCATATTCTTAATGGAATAATTCCTGCTATCACAACTACAGGCACCTGAATTAAAAGCATGAAAATTGTCAATACATGAACAGACCCCCACTCCCCCAGAAACACCACGTTAACTGGCAAGTTAGAAAAGCAAAGGAGAACTTCAGGATACTATTTCTTTCCATGTGCTGATAGATTACATGCTACTTTATACATGATCTCCCTCTCTCCCACTCCCCGCTGGGCATCTCAGTTTTCTGTGGCCCTTTGTGTACATACTTATCTCTACACTGGTATTACTTGGGGCAACCCCTAACTCCCTTTGCAGAACAGGGATGATTTCCTGCCTGGTGTCCACCTAATCTCTCCCTTTTACAAAGCAGTGTCCTCAAAGAATGCCTATTTGGAGAGCTACTAAAACTGCATCAAGATGAATGTTGCACATGTGACTTTTTAATGGCATCAAGCCTAAGATGATTTAAGGTCACGTCAGCCACCTTCAACATTAAATCAAGGCAATAAAGTGCATTGGGATGAAAGTGCATTTATGTTTTTTATTCTTAGTCTCTGTAGAATTATAAATCTCCACTGCTATCTCTGCACCCTGTTCCTTTCCCGAACTTTACCCCCTTCATTTGCTCCTCTCCCCTTTCAAAATGCTATGTTATGTTAGAATGAATGGTGCCTGCTGTGTTTCTCATTCTGCCTCTAGTCTATGTTTGTATGTGAGAGAGTCTGCGTGGAGAACAGGAGCCGAATGAGCTCAGAGGAGATGGCATCATGTAAAATAAAAGCTACAGTTTATGTGGTGCCATTGACTCACAGAGGGTCAAACTAGATGGGAAGGAGAATGAGCATTTTCTATGACAAACCTTCCCTACATAACAGTATTCATGGTGTATAGGTTGCCATGAGCACAAACATGTGAGTAAACATTACTGTAAGTGTAATTGTAAATACAATTGGTTTAATGAAACACTTGTATACCATAATGGACCACCTGGAAAATGGTGGATCAACACATAGGTAAATCCAGCTGATTAACTTCTGTTCTGTTCAGGCCTAACAATAGGATTTACATCACCTGATGTTAATTAGTTTTATTTTTTGCATTTACAAAGTATCAACCACAATAAGTTACACAACATTAAGGGTGAGCAGACCTGGGCTGATGAGCATCTTTACTGAGGGCTGATGTGAAATACAATGATTTCACTGCAGCCTGAACAGATATTTTTACTGGGAGTAAAGGAGTACTTTAAGTCTTCTCTTTATAAGGGTATTGCTGATGCTGCTGGCATGGGAGTAGGCTGTTCTCTAGGATGCCTGAAGAATAAATTCCCTGTTCAATGGCTAAAAAGCCATCTGGAATCTCTGGCATGTAGCTATAAAATAAAAATAAAATGGCAAAGCAAGTATCAGCCTGTGATATTTAGTTATTCTAAGTGTATGAAAACATCTGACCTACCTGTTAATAGGAAGAGAGAGCTATAAAGAGCCACACCTCAAATGGGCACACTCTTCTAACCACATCAGTTCTGTTATTCCCATTTAAGGGGACATCTTCTTTCTTATAAGCCTTACAATATTGGTTAATAATATCAGGATCAAGAGAATATTCTCAAAAGGTAAATCGCCTGCCCTCCACTGAACTTATGAACTGCATGTTAAATTCTACTTTATTTTTCCTGGATAAATATAGGCATACAATATAATTTATGGATGGAGGTTCTTTCAGAGATATAAGAATCTATAAGAACACACCATTTGTCCCCAAGCTGTTGTCCAACTACACCTTTCAGAAATGCCAGAAGGGAGAAATGGCCACAAGAAATCTT
The DNA here is from genome assembly GCA_948474755.1 of Ctenosaura bakeri. Lineage (NCBI taxonomy): Eukaryota > Metazoa > Chordata > Lepidosauria > Squamata > Iguanidae > Ctenosaura > Ctenosaura bakeri. The sequence goes on from CAOLHI010001590.1 coordinate 311,262, forward strand.
TTTCAGGCATCAGAAATAATTAAAATCTTTATCAAATTTTCTTAGAATGTATGTATTTTAGAATTATATATGTGGAATGGAGACTTAGTCAACAATGTGTTTATTCATGTTCAAACATTTATCTATAACAATTCTTCTAAATATTCATAGCTCTACATTAATGAAAGCCAAGCTTACCATTACATTCTTCCAAAATATCAGGCACTACTTAGAACTAAATTTTGTTTTCAGAACACTGAAATCAAAATGATCAAGGAGATAGGACAAGTCACCTGCAAAGAAGAATTGTAAGGTTTGGATTTTGGGGTTTGTTTTGTTTTTTATCTTAGAAAAGACAGGGAGGAAGTATAACAGGTGTATATAAAATTATACATGCTGTAGAGAAAGTAATCAGAAGTTATCTTTGTCTCTCTCTCTCATATAACTATAAGCCAGGGTCATCCAATCAACCTGAATGATGGGAGATTCAGGACAGAAGGAAGCACTCTTTTTTTCTGTGTATTTTAAAAAATGAGTGATTTCTGTTTCAGACTTCTCTGTTTTTAAAGGAAGATTCATAACAGTTGGGATAAAGCCATGAATTTTATAACCAGTCCAGATCATCACTATTGTCTTATTTCATTATTATGTTTTTCCTACTATTATTTTTAAAATTTTATTATTTTTATATTATTATATTTGTATTATTTATAAATCTCCATTAAAACCTTCTTTAGAAAAGCTTTTGGAGTTTAGTTTAATGTTGTTTTATAATTTTGTATAGTTTGATTACATGTACTTGTCAATCTGTTTTATATTATATTGCATTTTTGGTACTTTACTGGGATAACTTATTTTACAATTGAATGGTATATTTTTATTATTCCTCCCTTCCCATTGTGTTTGCCTGTGTATATACATGTTCTAGACCGTGTGCCTTTGGTAGGACCCACTGTTTCTGGTTGCTTTGTTTGTAAACTACCAGGTATAGTCAGCCCTCCATATCTGTAGACTCTGTATCTATGGTCTCACCCAACTGCAGCTTGAAAATATTCCACCACCACCACCTCTGAAAAAATCCAAAAAGCAAACTTTGATTTTGCTATTTTACATAAGTGATGCCATTTTACTACACCACTGTACATAATGGGACTTGAGAATTCACACATTTTGGTATACATGAGGGGTCCTGGAAACAAACCCTACTGGATACTGAGGGCCCACTGTGCATAGATGGTGCTTATGTAAATAAATAATCAATCAATAAGAAAAACAAGAATATATTTTAAAACAGCAGCTGCTTTTATAGCTTTATCTAACCTTAGTCTGCAAAATCCTCCATTTCAGATTTTCTCACTTATAATTCTGTCATAAACTTAAGGTCTTCAATATTCTTAAAGTTAAAAATTCCACTTGTTCCACCTGCTCCTTTTGTTTGTTTCCACTCTTAGTAACAAATCCTCACTCTGCTCACAAACAGTGTGTAGGATTCAGGTATGGAATTCACTATAATAAGGTGTGAAAACAGCCACTTTAAAAGGGGATTTAGAAAACTTCATGGAGGATAAAGTAGTAGTTGTGGTACCTATATATTACCTCTAGTTTCAGAGAAAGTAGCCTCTGTATTACATTTCCAAGCAAACACAAGGTGGCAGGTGCTATTGGTCTCATATCCTGTTTTGTGTTGGCTTTCCAGAGGCACACTGTGCAAATGGAATGCTATTTAGGAAGTTTCCTTACACAGAAACATTGACCTATGTAGCCAACTACTGTCAACTCTGCCCATTTCCGCACTACACTCTTATAGCGCGATTATTCCACTTTCAGCATCCTATGGAATCCTGCAGTTTACAGCTTCAGGAGGGGATGGCAGGTCCCTCCCAAAACTGCAAACCCCAGGATTCCATAGGATGTTGAAAGTGGAATAATCGCGCTATAAGAATGTAGTGCGGAAATGGCCTCTGACTGGAAGCGACTGAACAGACCTCAGGCAAGGTTCTGTCCTGGACTTACCCTGAAGATCCCTGATATTCCCTGTTGCCATCCTATGCAAGAACTGATCAGGATCTATCTTGCTTAGTTTGCAAAATCAGAGAGAATCTGGTGTGTTCACAGTGTTATGGTGCTGAAGTAGATAGGCCTTTGGTCTGATCCTACAGGGTCGTTATGCTCTTCAACTCTTCAGATATTATCCTTTTAGGGATGTCTAGAAATCTGTGGTACGTCATGGCCTTGCAGAAATCCTGGAAGAGCTGGCTAAGATGGGCTCCATTTCCTGAGTTTTCCCAAGTATGGAAGTCAAAATAAGGACTCTAAGTCAGAGAAACTTAACGTACAGAGGCGGTTATCAGAGGCATGCTGTCAGATACATTGGACCCACTGTATAAATACAATTATCACTTTGGATTTGATTCCGGAGGTAATTTAGATTTAGTCAGTAGAGCTGTTGCACCATTGACCGACTCCTTCAATTCTTTCTGCACAGTGAATGTTTCTCTTTTGTTTATTTTATTTTTTTTTATTTTTTTTTATTTTCTTAATGGAAGAGCCCTACTGACATATAAATCCTGCACTTATACACCTGAAATTATTCACACCAGGGATTAAATACATTAATAACGATCTCATCTCTCACATGTCAAAGGTATCCTGGGGCATTGTGTCATCAGAATTAATCAAGATGATAAAGAATGCACAGATTACAAAGGGAGGGGAGTGTTCGGTACCAATAATTATCCTTAAAGATCATAATTTAGGTAAAATCCAATTTCCTGGCTTTGGCAGGTGGCAAGAAAAAATGTAAATGAACCATGGGGTGCTTAGAAATTCGGGAATTTCACAGAGAAAGTGAATCTTTCTATTAATTCTTGAACAATGAATGTAGATCCTCGTGCAGCATCTGGAGACAGTTTGGAATTCAGATAAAACACTATAATACTATTACTTAGCTGGACTAGATAGCTGAGCAAATAGCTCATACTACCTCAAAAAGTGGCGGAACAAGTGAAACTAAAGAAGGTATCCCCCCCCCCCAAAATAATAGTTCTGGTCCTTTTTCTGAGGAAGTATCTAATATTATGGGTGAAGGGGTAGCAAAAGGGATGGGACTTAACAGGCAGAATGAATAGGTAGGTTTGCTATCAAGGTTGGAATCCTATGTGGAAGGAAATCTCACTGAACTCTGTGAGGTTTACTTCTCGGTAGGCATATTTCAGATTGCTTCTTCATTTGTTGAGCTATATAGAATATCAATGTGCATATGATGGTGCAACAGGATATTAATGGTTTCTTCCCAGCATAATTATGCACATAATTTAAATCATTTTAATTTTCAAGGATTTATTAAGGTGTTTTAGAACTGTTCTTCATCATGTAAGATGCCAGGATGGTGTAGGGACACGATTAACACATATTAAAATTAAAAAAAAATTGAACAAATGAAATTCTTCAGTTCACATTGATTAGAGAGGAATCTAAGACGGCAGTGGTGATTGGGGAATTCAGGAAGATGTCATGCCCAAAGTAACATTCCCTAACTCTTTAATGCATATATAAGAGTAGCCAATTGAACAAAGCAATCTGTGTGCCTTGTCAAAGATCCCACAACAGCTTTGTAGTCCAAGAAAATAAGTTTCCCAGGATCTGTATTTAGGCCAAGGATAAAGCCTGACACCTTGAAGGTGACCCCAAGCAAGCTTTTTCCTATTCAGATACTGTATCTTGTGAGGGATTTCAGACAAAGTTTGCTGCAACTAGAGGATTAGTCAGCTTCAAAAGGATGGTTTGGGATAGGTTTTTTTCTGGCTTTCATAACTACGGTCAGTATAACTAAGCACCTTGTGTGTAAATTCATTTCATGCAAGTTCCTCTCCTTTCCTCAGGACTAAATCAGGCACAGAGATTCTCAAGGTGCTGCTCTGGTAGAGAAGGAGGGGGAGGTTGTTATTCTGTATGCACTCACTGCAGACTTCTCCAAGGAAACATATATTTCGTTGAAACTGAACAACACAAAAACTAGAGATGAGCAACAGAGCATGAGAGGATTTATTTAAAAAAATCTCATACAAATGGAGTTTACTATGATGAACTTTATTTTACTCGGTCCACATGCAATTCCATCAGATTTGAAAAAAAAAAAAAGGGTTATGAGACTAAACAGTGAGATAAAGCTATCTGATTGCAGCACAGGAAGTGAAATGCAATAGTGTAATTTCTGTAACAGTATTTCAGAAATCCAAAGCTTTTGGGAATTATACAGTGGCTGGAAAGAGGTGATATTCAGAAAGTGATTTGCAGGAAATATTTGATCACAATAAACAAAAATAAAGTAAGTTTCTAGTTCAGAGATTGGGTGTTCACATGTTGCTGGGTCAAAATGCTCACTATCCATCAACCAAAGCTTAGAAATAACTTGTTAAAAATGAATGTGTTAGCCTTAATTTGTTACCAAAAATATCATAAAGACACAATAATGTGATGTGGACCTTAGGAAAATAAACACATTTGAGACCCATATGACATGAAAAATGACCCAGAGATAAGCTTCTTGGGGGTCAGAGCAATGCCCAAATGGAGTTAATAGATGTAGAGTGGTGAATCCATTGGGTATATATCCCAAAGCCTATAGAACATACAGGTTCCCCTCCACACTTTTTTTACTCAGCAGAGTATACATGGGTGAAGGTTTAATACCCCTGCAATGTCAGCAACTGTAAATAATTTGGAGGGAGGATTGGTATGCCAGTTCCAGGTTGGTATGGCTGAGCCTGGGACATCATGAGGTATTCTAGAGGGTTTGGATCTAGTGGATCAAAAGCTGCTGGTGTCTCACTTGCTCTTTGAAATGCCCCATTTTAGAAATGTCTTTCTATCAGCTAATTATAGGAACACAACTTCCTTCAGTGGATGAGGTCTACCAATGTAATCTCCCACTCCACCCACCCCCAATGCCACCAGTAGAATCTACTCACTGGTAGAGGACACTTCTGCCTTAACCTAATCTAGCCTAACCCTGGACATTTCCGCAGTAGACTGTTATAGCGCGATTATTCCACTTTCAACATCCTATTCCATAGGATGTTGAAAGCAGAATAATCACGCTATAACAGTTTAGTGCAGAAATGGCCCCTGTGGAGTGAACCAGCTCTTGGGAGTTATGACTGCAAATCCATATTTAAAAGGAAAAGAAATGTATAAGTGACCCTTAACTGATTAGAAAGGAGAGAATATGCTTTTTAAGATTAGTTAGTACAGATAAGGTAATAATGGTCACTTTCATGAAGCAAGAACAGGCATTTCTTTAGAATAAATTGATCCAAGGCCAGTGGGGGAATTACCTAATATGTTGAATGTCACCCAGACATTGTTGGGGGTGGGTCTAAATGAATGGCAAAGTGCTACACAGCTATATACTAAACTATGTAATTTTCATTTTAAAAATGAAATGAAAGAAAGCAAAACAACAGCAATCATATCAACAGCAAAGTACAGGTCTTTTTTTTTAAAAGCAGGATTCTGCTGCAGTCCTGATCATGATTCCATTTTTCCCCACCCTTTAAATATATGTTCAAGTAATTTTAAAAAAACAGGTAATTAGCAACTACATTTGATCCTAGTTTTTGAACCTTTTAGAATTCACATTTGAAAACTTCCTCTCCTTCTTTAATAAGGAATAAGAAGCCTTGTTGGACTTTTGAATAAACATAATCAGATTGTCCTGTTAAATGCTTACATCAGGTTTAAACAACTTTTTATGTATCAGCCCTGTCCATCAGTCAGCTACCCTTCACCAGTCAGTTGCTGTCTCAGTCCTATGGGTAGACCATATAAGCCTAGTGAGCTGCATTTGACTGTTGTGTGGCCTGATCTTAAAAAGTAACACCATGGTGAATGTTGGTGTTAAAGGAAGAAAAGACATACAAACCTTGGTATGAGCCCACTGGTATTTTCTCCACCAGGTACATTATAGGAGGTCCACATGAGCATACCAAAATGCCAAAAGCCAGTTCTAAAGAACTCTCTGCCATCATCCCACATACAGTGAATGCACATTTGCTGAAGTGGGATCAACAACAGCAAACTCCACCAGTCTTGTGTTAACTAGATGGTTTAGTTTCTATGTGGATAGTTCCTAGGTGGATAGGCACACAGGTATATGCAGAAAATTCATATAGATCAGACGTGGGGAATCTATGTCATTTAAGATATTGTTTGACTCAAACTTCCATCAGTCCCAGTCAGCACTGTTAATAATCAGAAATGATGGGAACTGAAGTCTAACAACATCTGGAGAGCTGCAGGCTCCCCACTTCTGATACATACAGTACTTCCATGCAGGTCAAAATCAGGTCTTTTTTCCACAATCCCAGTCCTACTATATATGTCCGACTGTGGACACTAGTACTGTAAGTCCTTCCCCCAGCCCCAAACCATAAGAATTATTAAAGTGAGTAGGCAGAAATGGAACTGAGCACAATCTTAGCATCATTAGAGGGAATAGAGTATAATTATTTACCACTTCTGTTTCCTTCCAGATAGGTTCCATTTCTGGTTGGGCTTGATGTCTGGTGCCTCAGGCTGGCAGTTGATGGTCCTCCAGAAGCTATCTGACCAGAACGATGACTACAGGAAGAAGAGGATCCTCCACCATGGCGTCCATCTCCAGAACTCTGCCTCATGGAGTATACAGATCCCATACAATTGAAGGCAGAATCAGAGGGGTCAACATTGTAATGTTTTGTAGTTACTGGATCAACTAGGTAATCTTCAGGTATAACTGTTTCTGCACAGAAGGATATAATTTCAGGGGTTAATAAATGAAAAACACTGATTTTTCCACCAGAGATGAAATAGGATTTTTTTTAAAAAAACTTTTCTATTTTCACTCACTCTTGAATATCAGACAGATAGCAAATCCACTAGCAAACTGAAATGTGAACAAAATTGAAAGAACTGTTCTGTGTGAGATTAATTTATCAATGAGGATTTACAAGAGAAAATGGATTTGAATTAATTTGAATTAATTTCTGAGACAGCAGCTTTCTAGTCCTAAAATTAATTAACAATACATGAAAGTCAACTTAACTTGAGAAGTTGGTTGACTGTAGTGCTTGGTATGTTCCTCTACAATTAGAGAAAGTATATTATTAAAAAAGTATGTAGACTGAGTAGACATGCAAAGCTGAGGCACAAGTTTTTATTTGCATAGCAATGTGGTGTGAATCACTGAATAGACAGCACATCACATAGTCATCAAGCCCCTCTTTCCTTTCACTTCCAACAGGCAAATAAGAGGGGGAAAACATGCCATATTCTTAATTATTATCATCATTATACCACCTTTTTCCCAGTTCAAGACTCAAATTGGCTCACAATTAAAAACAAACATGCAATTAAATTGGTTAACAACTCCTGCCAGCCAATGAGAAGCGGAAATAAAAATGGATTTTGACAAGCATACACAGACACACACTTCTCGATATGTATGGCCCTCTTTCACTGTTCTTAAGTGTGCTTACTCAGCATGCAAAGAAGGGAGATGCTAGGCCAGCCCCCTCTGTTGTCACTTTGCTCACATGAAGAGCAGTGATTCTGAAGACCAAAACCTCCTTCTGCCAATGGAGGCTGTCTACACAAGTTAGAACATGGGAAAATCAGAGTCTAGTTCACAGGAAGTACCTCCATGGACAGAAAAGCCTTCCCCATTCATGCTCATCATTTTTTACGTGAGCAAAGCAACAACAGGTAAAGGCAGGGCTAGCATGCTTCTCTTCTTGTGCGGTGAATAAGCATGCTTAAGACTACCTGAACACAATTAATGACATCTATCTAGTTTCTGCGTACAGAATTATCTTTTTATTTCTGTAACATACTGTGCTCCACAGCAGAACTTGCACCCGTTGTTGTTCAGAAAAGTTAACTTTGACTATCGTGAAAAAAACCACTTTATTTTGATGGTGTGTCATGGTTTTCTGTGCTTCCACTAAAGAAGATATGTGGTACAGGGTTTAATCCCTTGTCATGTTGCCTATAGCTTACACAATGATGTCTAGGCTATGTTACTCCCTTTTCTTGGGGCTTTGTCACGCTACACTGTTATAGTGCTATTATTCCACTTTAGCTGTCATGGCAATATCACATAAAATCATAGGATTTTCAGTTTAGTGAGAGGCATTTAGAATTCTCAGCCAGAGAGCTCTAGTGCCTCACCAAACTACAAACCCCAGAATTCCAAAGGATGTAGCCAAGGCAGTTAAAGTAGAATAATAGTGCTGTAACAGTGTAGTGTGATAAGGACCTTGGATAAGTAAGTGACTGGTGATCAGGGCACACAGGATAGCAGTGCCATTATGTTTGGAAGGATAAAGTGTGCTTAGATAAAATATTGAATTTTTGAAAACTGAAAAATATGTTAAAAAATTGTTAATAATATCCCATTACCGTGAACAGATGGTTTCAAGTCCAACTTCAGTTATAAGTATCCTTCCTAGTCTGGTTGCCTACTGGTGCCAGTGGCTGAAAGCCAATGTAGACCTAACATTAAATCTACTACTTGAAGTGCTATGGGGTTTGGGGGATTGTAATTGGAAAGAGCCACTACATGTGGTTCAGTGGAGAGTTTCATAGTAACCCAAATCACAAGATAGTTAATGCATTTGACCTTACTTCTGTGCTTAACTATGTGATTTTTCCATCTCTTTCTAGTACCAACCAGAACAGGTGTCACTACTGGATTAATTGCTGAATGTCAAATGTAAAATCAACATTTCAACAAGTCCCATTTATTCACTGGGTCTACTCTAGTTCTGACTAGCAATTGAATTTGGACATCTGTCTTGTATTCATTTTCTGTCTTAATTCTTTTTACTAGTTTGCTGCTGTGCATTATGCTGTAAATCACTAGTCCTTTTTAATCTATCAAAATTATATATATCTGTAAATATCTGCACATGCCATTTTCTGGTACGTAGGTTCATGCCAACTGAGTCTACACGCAATTTGTTCTGTGTCTTTGCAGCCCCCTAGACAATTGTGATGTCTATTATGGAGACATCAAGGCTAGGGCAGACATGCCACAGAGTGGTGTCAACCCAAATCCAGGAAGATGGCCAGAGAAAGACAACCCAAATCCAGTTTTAATCACACTTTTTGACTGAATCCATAAATAACAAGGGTTAGGCTCTAGTCATACAAATAGGACTGCCAGTCTGAACATTAGGAACTCTCTACTGTGCAATCAGGAAACACCTTCCCCATAATTTCCACTTTCATTTTTAACATCTTTACATCATTTTATGGGGGCAGCATTCACACTATTTAGGCTGTCCCAGTTCAGTTCCTCATTAATATTCCCTGGGGCAATTTCTCTCTTCCTCCCTTCCCCTCTCTTTGATTCTTTCATTCTTGAGCTCATTTCTCACTGGCACTATTCATATTATTTCATCTTGAAATCACCCTATGACCCTATCCCTGTACCTTTTTAAGTGCTATAATATTTTTCTTATAATGGGATGACCAGATGTGACCCATCTATTTTCAGCACCATGATCTCATGGCCACCCAGCCTTGCTCCCTCTTTTAGTTATGCTGTTGGTTCATCTAATTGTATGACCTGCTTCCTAAGCACCGTATTGAGTAAATCCAATCAGTCCTAACACCTTAGGAGAAAGACTACCTTAATATTTAATATCTGTTATTATTTGGTACATAATGCTAGGATGTATATTTAATGTCTGAACTCACCCTAGGACAGGCAACTCATTAAAATTGTTATCAGACAATGATTTAAAAGAAGAACTGACTGAAACAAAAGTAACCTTAGCATTCCTCCAAACCAACAAATCTCAGCTCCAAATGACCTTTGTTATGGTAAGAAACAGTATGACTAAAGCATTAAGAAAGATGTTAGGGATATAAATATTCCAGTGCTGTGTTTCTTTGACCTGGCAGCCCATCATCAGATGCATAGGGACTGACTCTAGTTTGTCCCTTAAAAGAATGATAGATAAAATTAAAGTCCTGAGATGGCATCCATCTTCTATTGCAACAACAGCTCCTGATCAGCTTCCTCACACTGTAGAACATAGTTGGATAAATTCTGCCATACAATTCATCATCCATGTCATATTAGGAGCTGTTTTCGTATGGTTCCAGATCACTGGCAACGTTTATAAAATTAATTCTGTGGAAACTTTGGTGCAGAAAGTCATTTACCTGACACACAATGAGATATTTGCTTACATACTGCATGGTTTGTATAGATTTAAAAGAGGGAACAGAAATAAATCAGAAAAGATACCTATAGCATTGTATCTTTGAGGGACGCAGGTCCAGCAAATGTGTGGCCACAGATTCTTCCATGGCTGCTCCCAGATTGCTCCTAAGATCATGTCTTTTGCCATATAAGCAAGGGCTCCTGAATCTCAGTAGAGAGGGTGGTACCAGCTCCAGCACCTGCAGGCATGCCCTATTCCAGCAACCTAAGAACAATACATGAGGAGGCCTCTCCTTTCCATCATGTGCTCTGACCTGCCATCACCCCTGTGGGGAAGTTAGCTGCCATTTCCATTGTACCAGCCTATATAGCTGCTTGTACTGCCAGGACTAGGTAACAGGGTCCCTCATGCATGGAGATCCTGCTTTCCTATCTGCAGGGTGGGCAACCATAGCCTCAGCATATACTAAAGCCCTCTAGTGCATCTGAATGATGGGAATGGAATCTACCGCATGACTGCATACAATACTGAAAATAAACATTGTGGATACATACTGAAAGCCAAAAAACAAAATCACCACATGGCTGCATATTAACAAAAATTGCTTAGTCTGGTTTAAAATCTGCCAATGTAGCTCCACAGAGACATTAGACAGCTGTCATGAATTGAAAGTAGTAAATAAGTGTCAGTTTTTGCTTTCTGCAAAGTAGATGTTTGCAAATGGTATATTATGCTAATATAATGTCCCCTTCACTGAATCATTGTCAAACAGTGCTTGAATGGGGGGTACAGAGGCGACAGTACCACAACCCCACTTTTGATTCCAGCTCAGCTGTCAAAAAAGAGTGAAAAATCCATGTTCACCATCATCACATTCCATTTCATTTCAAATGCTTCAGACAACATAATGGCCTTCTTTCCACAAACCTTTTTAGATCAGGCAAATAGTTTTCTATTAAATTTTGCTGTGGTTGAGTGGATTGCAAGGGTCTCCCATTCCCCCTTTAAATCTGACCTTAATATTTTATTTATTGTTTAAGGGATAATGTTCATGGCAGAGGAATATATGAGGCAATAAATGGCTTGTGCAGGTAATTAAATGCTGAAGCAAAGCCGGGACTACTGATAACCATAAAAGCCATTTATTCTGACTGTACTCCAAAGCGATGTGCTGCAGTTATTATAGGAGGAAAGGCAAGACTGAGTTCTGCCACAAGACTAAATAAGGAAAAGAATAACACAGGGCATTTATTGTGTTTGAGGGACTCAACTAGTTTTGCTTCCCCTCTCCTAACCCTTCAGATCACTTCGAAGTCAGACAGGAGACACACATGAGTATTATGTCCGGTCATTATATGGATTTTCATAAAGTCCTTGGTGGGTTTTAAAAATTAATAACTTTTTATGGTAGAACAAAATTGCAAATGTCATTATGACACTTTATTCTCCAAGCACTTCTTTTCCACTCAGCTTGTACCGCGAAGTGTTGCTATTTGGCAGATCTGAAGATGGTGGTACAATTAGAAAGAGTAATCCATAAAATCATCAGGCAACAAATGAAAGTATATTTTCCTCATTACAAACCAGAATTGTCTTTATTATTTTATTTATTTATTTTTGCCAACCAAAGGGATACACCAAAAGCATAACAACTCTAGCAATTGTAGAGAGTGAAGCAATACTGCAGTTTACAGAGCTCGAAAATATTAACTATTTTTTAGACAGCAGCTCCCAAAATGCCCAGCCAGCATGGTCACTAGTGTTGTGGCATTTTGGATCTGTCATCCAAAAAACTTTGTAATGCATATATAATACCCAACTAATTGAACAAAGTAATCTGAATGCCTTGCCCCAAATCCCTCAAAAGCAAAGTCAAACTTAATAGCTTTAGAGAACCACCATAGAGTAGTGGTTTGGGCACTGGACCACGACCCTGGAGACTAGAGTTTGATTGTCTGTTCAGCCATGAAACCCATTGGGTAACCTTGGTCATATCATACACTCTCAGCCCCCAGAAAACCCTGTGATAGGTTCACTTTAGGGTTACCATAAGTTAGATGAAGGCACACCACAACAATAATAATGCAAAAGGAAGCCAAATGGCAGTTTTCCCAGTGAGTGGCTCACTACACAGGTATGGAATGGAATGGAGAGGGAGACAGTATGCTCTTCAAAGCTTAGATATCAGCTCAGTACTGGGGAAGAGAGCAAAAATTTAAATGCGTAGTGAGTCTTACAAAACACATTTCTGAAGGCCAAACCACAAACCAAATGGGTGACCCATGATCAGTTTTAACACCAATTTGTACTTTGAAGCAGTTGTGAACATCAGTTTAAGAGGGTATCAGCAGCTATATAATTCAAGCACTGTTAAAACCTACCTGATTCCATTCGTCCATTTTCATATTCTTCTGGGTTTTCCGAAGTGCTGTATTGTGGGAAAGGCTGGTTGCTGAAAAGATTGTCACACAATAAGCTACGGCAAAGCTTTTTGAGGAATCGCAAAACATAACCAATGCTGTTCACCACCGGCAGGCTCAAGAGGTGTTGTTTCCCATCAAAAGAAGCAGAAACTGGATGAGAAAAGGACAGGAATTAGGAACCTTGTCCACCATAAGCAATAGCGCACTTTTAAAACCAACTTAGGTTGTCTTAAAGGAGTGCCATTCCTTTAGTAGCACGATTGAGTCTGATGCAACTTTTGAAAATTTGCTGATTCTGTGACTTCTTGGCCTCTGGGCCATCTACTAAATAATTATATGAAAGATGATAGTGGCGGAGATACATCATTTTGTTTGACTGTAAACCATCAGTGAGCAACATATGATCCATGGACGTATGTGCTCTCCCCATCCAATTTTGCAGCTGCTGATGCCCCCAGAAACCCCCAGCAGGACACACACACACACACACACACACACACAAAAAACACTTTACACTTAAAAAGGGGAGAATCACATGCTTGGAACCTCCAGGAAGTTCAATTCTCTTTTAGAATGAGACGTTTGCCCACTTTGTTTTGTTCAAAAATAAGGGTCGGTTTTGGGTGGAGGATAACAAAGCATTTCTTGTTTCATTGCTAAGGGTGGTTACAGCAACCCAGTCATCTCAAGCAAGAATATTTGCTCCTGGAACCATTGAACTGGTCCACCCTAACCCTAAATAGTTCCTAGAAAGAGGCAATCCTGGATTTCCCTTCCAGGGCCACAGTGTGGATCATCTCCAAGGTTACATACAAACTTTGCTCTTGACTCCTTCCTCTGTGTTGACTTAAATCAAATCATCAGACTTGGAGGAAAACTGTAGTCTGAACATGGCTTCCTGCCAGTCTAGTACATAGCACTAATTCACACAACCACATTGGGGTATTTAAGCTGTGTGTGTACAAGTTGCATGGTGACCCCATGGATTTCATAGGGTTTTTCTTCATCAAGGAATACTCAGAGGTGGTTTTGCCAATTCCCTCATATGAAATGGAGCCTATTGCACCCAGTATTCATTGGCAGTCTCCCATCCAAGTACTAACCAGGGCTGACCCTGCTTAACCTCCAAGATTATATGGGATCTGGTGCTTTTAGGGTATTTAGACAACCTACATTGTAGTCTATGTATGTAGTTGCTGTTTAAATAAGTGACAAAATAACAAGGGGCTGCTTATTGCTTAGCATTTTTAAAAATAAATAGACAAACCAAAGTGATTGACACTAGTTCACACTTCCATGTATGTGCATGTCCCTTCAAGTTGCCTGTCAACTTTTTGATAGGAGTTTCTTCATCAAGGAATACTCAGAGGTGGTTTTGCCAATTCCTTCCTTTGAAACAGAGCCTACAGCACCCAGTATTCCTTGGCAGTCTCTCATCCAAGTACTAACCAAGGCTGACTCTGCTGAGCGCAAAGTTCAGGCGGGGTCCAAAGCCTTTAGAGTATTGTGAGGGGAAATACAGTAGACTGGAAAAATCCAAAAAGTCTTACAGTGTACAGTGAAGAACAAGATCTACATTCCATGTACAAAACCAAGTACATTTGCAGCTGACTCTTTTTGTGAATGTTTCTTCAACGCTGGCCGTGGGACAGGATCTTCCACTGTACATAAAGGGAGCAGGCTAGTTTAGGCATCACAGGGGAGGCTGTGTGGTATTTCACTAACACCACAATTACCTGCTGCCCCTTCCCAGTGTCTGCTTTCTGAGGTTGCTGCCTCAATCTGTCTAATGGTAAGGCCAGCCCTGGGGGAAATGCCCCCTAAATTAATTATACTAGATGAAGCACCATATATATTCAAATGTTTGGGCCCAGATCTGAATGGGAATGAACTAATATTCATCATGCAGTGCTGCTTTAGCCCATTGCATGTACTGCTGTAGGCTTACAGAAGTCTATCCTGTCTTTTTAGGTTGGTTGGAAGTTGTTATTGTTGAACTAACGCGTCTTAGATCAGGGTTAGTAGAGGTGATCTCTGTGCTTTATACTTTTCGGTAAAGAAAACCAGTGATCTCAATAATATGCATATTGGTGCTTCAGCTTAAATCTAACAAGAGAAACCAAGCCAAATGAATCTTGAGCATGAACCCATAAGGCTATCATCTTATATTTAAATTAAATTAATTTAAATTAATGCCCATACAAGAAGAAAAGAGTGAACCTTATTGGGCAAAACTGCTTAGCATGTTTTCCGAAATTAGCTCAAATAATTTCTGGAACATTTTTGTTTCTTTGAATAGAGGTGAAAACTGGGAACAGAGTGCCTCAGGGGGGAATTAATGTGGAAATAGGATATAATTAAATGTTGCACAGCAGGAAAAAGCTTGGGGTTGCACAGCATGGAGAGTCCCAGTGATGCATCAAAAATATTATTACTGCAGCAGGAACAGGATTCTCCAGATCTGTCTTCCACAGAAGATGCCGATCTTCAAAAGCATTTTTCTGCACATTTATTTTAACAAGATCACGTAAAAATTAACATATTTTATTTCCAAGTTGTTTTGTAAGTGTGAATGACAATTTGTGGATCAGGTTTTTTAAAAAAGTCATAGGAGAACATAGAGCAATTTCAGATATTAAGGAATAAACATGTGAGGAAGTGTGACATAGCCCCACTTCTGCTCCTGGTGTACTTCCATCATTTTCCTCATATAGAGAGCGACTTTCTGAAGGGGAGAATCTTCTCTATGGGTGCAGTCTCTGAAAATGATCCCAGATGCAAAAACAATCAGCTTTCTAGAGGAGAAAGTTGGTGCAGAAAACACCAACAGACAGAGAAGGCTCTCTTCCTCAGAAAAGTTACTCTCCTGTGACCTGAATGATGGAAATTCACAAGAAAGAACTGGGCTGGCATACTCCCTCTTGTCACTTTCCCCCCCTCTTTTGTCATAAAATTAAAAAATAGTATCTTAGCTGTTTACATAATATTTTGATTCTTTAACTAGAAATGTGACATCAAGTACAGAAGTTAAGGAGATTTTAGCAGATACCTTGTTCCATCCATCTCAAAGAAATGAGAGCTTCAAAACGAGAAAAAGTAGTGTGGTGCCTTAAAGATTAGCAGATTTATTATGGCAAAATCTTGTTATGGATCAGAGGTCACTTTATCACACATATAACATGTTAACAGCTGGCAGGTAGGGATATGCCAGGATGCAGAGGGGAAAATGTTAACAATGAGATCAAACAGAAATGAAATGGGGGAAAATACAACCCATGACTATTATGTTCGTGTTTTAAATATACGCACAGTAGGAAAAATGTCTTTTCAGAACTGCACTAACTGATGATTACTTGTCACTTCATATAATTATTCACCTGGTTATGAATTGTTACTTCACTTTCTTGTCAAAGCAATGTGGAGAGGGACTAAACAATGCAGGAGAATTTCTGGAAAAATGTCTTTGCTTCCTAACAGAGCTCCTGGCTCCAAGTTTCAGAACCTGCCTCTGAGAAAGCCAGTGCCATCACTAACCCATTGAGGTTAACTTGTTGGCAATTTGTTAAAATTGAACAGTTCACCCACCAAAATGAAATTAATTTATTAATTAATTTGTTATAAAAACAATTCAGTTACTAAATATGACCCACAATGAATTAAAATAGTGAAAAAAATGTTAATCATTGCCCAAAGTTAATGTCATTGAATGTTAATGATGAAAATAAAGAATTTTTAAATCACTGTTGAAATTTTTCAAAAATAAGGGTTTACAGATAGTTTTTCATCAATTATTTCCAAGCCCCGTGGCACAATGATGCTGCCCTAGCTGATGGGGTGGTGACATTGATTTCTCATTTGACAATCCAGTTCTTTTTCTCTTTGGTTCTAATGCAGCAATACTATGAATGATAAGACTTGGGAATGGAATTTCATACAAGACACAATTCAATATTTAATGTTCAAATACTAATTTAACCACTTCACCGGGCTTCCGGCTGGCGAGCTTCTCTGGTTGGTGGAGAGCCTCCGCCAACCGGAAGCCTCCATTTTCGTCACCGGAGAGTGTGTAGCGCGGGCGCATGCTGCTCCGGACCGTTGTGGATTGTCGGGGGGAACGTGCCAGTCTGGTGAGTAACCGACTGCCCGATTTCCCCCACAAAGTGCGGAAAAGTCCATGGTTCCAATGTCTGAAGATCAGCTCATGCCCTACAGTTGTTTTCAAGGGAGCAGGGGAAAATTCAAAACAGACTGTAATGCAACATCTGAAGCAAAGCCCCCAATCTATCAGTGATTTACTCTTTTTATGGAATAAAATGAAAGATCATTTCATACCTTCCAACATTTCAAGGAAGGAATCTGGGACACATATGGCCAAGTAACATTAGAGTGTGATTAAGATGATAGACGTTATTAGTGAATAAAAACACACAAACTAGAAGCTGGAGCTGTTTGCTTTTGCCTGATCATGCTGAGAAGGCAAAGATTCTGCCCCTCCTGTCCGCCCCCCACTAAGTTTATTGAGCGCAAACTACTTTTGCAACTTGAACACAGTTTACAGCAACTGAAGTAATATGAAGATGAAGGGGGAAAGTGAGAAACTGGAATATTTTAAAAAGAGCTAGAAAAATAGGGAGGGAGAGGATTAATCTGCCAAAGCAAGATAGTTGAGGGGATCCTGTTTCACGTCCGGTGGCCTTTTCCTTTCCTGAACAGAGATGATTTTGTCAAAAAGGACTTTCTCACTCTTTTACCTGACACCATTTCACCTCCGTAGCCCTGCTTGACAAGTGAGAAGACTGTCTTTTGCTGATGTGCACAGTCGATGCAGGCCTGGACTGCCTGTTGTAGCACCATAGAAGGCCGTTCTGGTCCAAAGTGGTCTGGGAGTTGCTGCACTTTCTTCCGCTCGAGGTAGGGCCCCACATTTCCTTGCTTGTTGACATAAATGCAGACTGCAGACAGAAAAAAAATCACTGTTACATTTGAAAGAGGTCTGCTAAGAGGCTTCACAAAATTAAATCACTTTCATATGTGGCTGCATCAACCTGAAAAAACAAAAACAAACAGCAGTGACATGTGTGAGCAACCTTTCTTTTTTAAAATGCAATATCCTATTGGCTTCAGCCCCACAAACTGCTGACATGTGGCTCTGAACAAATAACCTGTGAGTGAATACAGTTCTTGTCAGACAAAAGTTGCTAAAGTTAGCAATATGTATTTCCAAACAAACAGCAGCCAGTGTGAAATTCTCTGATGGTGGATTTCAAGGGGTAGTCCAAAATATATCTATGTTTTCAGAGTACCAGCAGTTTTGTTTCAATTTTCATGCAACTAAATATGGAGAGGAGGGAGAGAATCGCATTTACTGTTGCTCAATTTAAAAAGGGTAATTCTAGAAGTCTTACATTTCTAAGAGTGCATTAAAATGAAACGCACAAGGAAAAAGTCAAGATTGGACCCCTGTTGAGTAATTGCCCTTTTGATCTTGTTGTTATTTATTGGCCCATTTTGGATGCTTCTTTATAGTTCACAGGAGCCAGCAGAAGAGATTTTGTTTGTGTCTGCTTTACATTTCACATCCTCTGTGTTTAAAAACTGTCAGCAGACCACATTGCTAAAAGGAAAGAAGTACATCAATCTAACTTTTACATGTTAGATTCACAATTAATTAAACGTTTGCAGCACTATTGTCCTAACTATTATACATATCAGAACATTTCTCTCTCTGTCTCTCTCTTGAAGAAAAAAAAAGCAGGGGGGATAATAACAGAGATTCCAGCATTTCTAGGACTTATCGGTGGGTGGGTGTGTTTGCTTATCACAGACATGGTCTAAATCAGTCTAAAATAAGACACATTATTATTGCTGGCTGCAAGCTTGCCACCGTTGTCATCACTCAGAACATATAGCATTACCCTGTGACAGAAATCAGATAGGTGACAAAAGAAATTATAACAGAGCGAAGGACGTGGATGATGGCTGTGCAATGTTCAGGATAATATACCGTTAGTATCACCATAATGAAAATCTAGTGCCTGAAGTGTTAGCAACCGCTCAGGCTGAACAATAAAAAGACTCATAGCAATCTATTCTGAGTAAATAGGACTATAATAGCAATAATAGTTAGCATTACATAGCACTTTAAGCCATCAAAAGGCCATACAAACAAACAGGGGAAACCATTACAAGCATGAACGAGGAACACAAACAGCATTACAAAGGTCTGGTGACAAATTTATTAATACAAAATGGCACAGACTTTACCTTATGCCCAGAGCATGGTGTTTCCTAATTCAGAGCTAGTATGTGATTTGTTTATGTGCGCAGAGGTTCTACTTTACTGTGTTCAGTCTAGGTAACTTTAAAATGAAATTGAGAATGGAAAGATGAGTGAAAAAGGAATCTGGATAGATTGCCAGCAAGCAAATGGATCACCTGCCTTTATCCATTAAAACAATAAAACTTTGCATTTTAAAAGGTAATTGGTCAACTTGTTTTTGCATCGGGAACCTGTTGAAGGATAGGAGGGAAACCTCCCACAGAAATGCATAGATTTTTTAAAACAGAAAACTCATTTTGACGGATTATTGATTCCACATACCTGTGAGGGCTTGTGGGGCTGCTGAATTGGGTATTGTAGCTGCATCCTGTGGAATTGAACTAATATCGGGTTCTGGTGTGCTTCTCGGTGGGGAGATTGCTAAAGGAGTCATTAGAACACGAGATTTCAGCTGGAAGACAGAACCAATTTAGGTAATGAAAACACATACGGGATCTGTTCTATTACACTACATCTCTGAGCTCTTTGTACTCCCACACTTTAGCAAATTGCTATAGTATCACATTTGCTGTAGATCCATTAATGCTTCAGAAGAAAATAAGATGTTACTTGCATTATGCATTAACGTTTCATGCTGTAAAGTGCAAAATATTATGCAATTCATACAATAGTTATTTACATCATAGTAACGCACTATTCATATATAGCTTATTAGGAATATACTTTGGAAGTTTAAAAAAAATCCATAGAAATGAACACTGGGATTTCAGGTTCTTTCAATGCTATAAAATTCCCACTTAAATCTGACTCTTAGCTGGAGCATGTATCAATCTCGAAATGAACCATTAAATCATTAAGATTGTATCTACATTTACACTATTTTAGCTGCAAGTAAATGGGGCCCTTAGGTAATAAGAGCCAAAACCCTTTTCGATCAACAGGCATAATTATGTTGCTGCTGCTAGTGGCATAGGTAACAGCAAGACCTCCCCCCCAAAAAGGGGGGGCAGGATCAGCAGCAGCAAGGAAAGAAGGGGAAATGTGGCCTCAGGAAAGAAGGCTGTGAGCTCCGAGCCACCTATTTCTCCACTACATGGCATGACCTCTGGAGGTAGGGGTCCTCAGAGCATCAATGTCTTCTGGGGAGGATGACTTGGGAAATTGCCTATTCCATGGCAAAAGTAATTGTGTGTGGGGGTTTTTGCTCTTTTTCAAATATTCTAATTAAAATTTTATCAACATTTTCCAAAACAAACACTACAAACAAATATATATATATGAAAGGGGGGCAGAAAAAAGAACACCTAAAGACAAAGATATACCTATGGGTTAACATACGAATTAAAAAGTAACAGGAGGGAAGGAGGAAGGAAGGAAGAGAGAGAGGGAGAGAGGGAGGGCCTTCCCCCTTCCTCTGGGTAGAATATAGCCTACCTCCCATTCCAAGCCTATCAAAACAGGCAAAAGAAATCTAACCTTTTTGTTTTCCTCCCTTGCTCCCTTTCCTCCCTGCCTTGCCATTCCAAATTTCATTAGCAGCTTTTTTTCTAACTGATTTTGTATGAAGTGCCCCTTAGTCTTCATGGAATAAAAATGGATCTCAGGGCAACATGTGGTTGCTGGCTGCCCTTTCCTCACCCTGATACATTTATTTATTTAAATTTAAATCACTCCATCTGACTTATTATTGGGAAGAAACAGTGAGCGATGACTTTAGTTTGGGTGGGGGGGTAACTTAAAAGCAGTCAAGAGTGGACAAGATACCTGAGCCCACTTGGCTGCCTTTCAGTCAATATCTTCTCAGTTCCTGTACTGCTTCTTATCCAGCCAGGACTCGGCATCTAGCTGGATTTTAAGTGAACAGGACTGCTGCTTCTTTTTACTGATCTGTTTTTAACTGCACATTAATCTCTTTTTATATTTTAATTGTATTAAGGGTTTGTGTGGTTTTCACTGTTATCAACCACCCTGAGTGCTGGTGTTTGACAAAGAGGTGGGATGTAAAGGTAGTAAATAGGCTATGGAAAGTTCTATGAATGTGGATCTCTTTATTCTTTTCAGTATCCAACTCCAAATGGTTTCGCACAAAGATCCACAACTGTAAAACATCCTCCAACTGTCCCAATTTGGTAGGAAGAGTCCCAGCTGATTCTCTCATCCCACTTTTTCAGCTACTTTTAAAATGTACTAGTTTCTCTTTCCTCCCCTCACTTTCCCCCTTTGTCTTTTAGGCCATTTCCACACTAGCCTGTTCTAGTGCTATTATTCCACTTTCAACCTCCTATGGAATCCTGGGGTTTGCAGGGTAGGGAGGGGCCCCTCCTTAAACTGCAAACCCAAGGATTCCATAGGAGGTTGAAAGTGGAATAATAGCACTAGAACAAGCTAGTGTGGAAATGGCCCTAGTCTCCTTGAGTTGGTGCAAACTGTGTTTGCACTCAGCAGTGGGAGAAGAGAAGACCATGTGGAATCTTGTTTTTCCCAGCAGGTTCAGGCAAAAGGAAACTGCTGCAGCCTCTGCTAGTGTGTGTACTCTTTGTCATTAATAATTTTTGCCACAACCACCACACTATAATGTTGCTTGGACAGTTGTGATCTAATTGTCATCTATGAAATGGTGGAGGGTATGCTCTGGCTGTCTTGAGAGTCTGGGCTTGCAATTCCCATAGGTTCTCATCATTGCCTATGCTGGCTCGGGTTGATAAGAATTATATGCCAAAAGGACCTTGAGGACCACAGTACCTGTCCCATTCAGAATGACGTACAATACCCTAAGTTCCAGTTCTGGGAGATCACAGTGACATCAGGATGTAACTATGGGGAAGGGGGCAAAATGATGGCATTGCCCCACTCAGTAAGAATGCAGTCCCCACACGTGATATTTTCCTTCAATCCTGAACTTTCTAGCACTGCGGAGAGTGAGACATTGAAAATCAGTCATATCTAGAACTTTCATAGTTTCTGCATTTGCATTCCCTTGATAAATTTCCTCTTCTTCTTTGTGTATCGAAATGGTATTTTTAAATGTCTGGCTGAAGTTTTACATTATTTCAATACCAGAACCTAGAACACTGAAAGAAAATTTCATGGGGGGTGGCGGCAGCAGAATTCTTATTTGATGGGGGCAATGCCCCCATTTTGTCCCTGTCCAAGTGTCATTCTTCCTGGCAATGATAATGAATATTCCTGAAATCAAATGGCATAGTTCACATGAGATATTTGATCTCCTTTCTTCTCAGGTTAAAAGCTACGTCACAGCATTGGCCAAACTTGGAACAATTGTGAGAGTGAATTCCACATTTGATTCAAAATATGTGATAAAAAATTAATTCTCTTTTCCTATGTATGGCAAATGGATAAATTAATGATACTGCAGAAGAAATATACAGAGAAAAATGTATGAGATAGAAGAGCTCCTGTCATTTTTTAAAAATGAAATGTTACCATCCAGGAGCTCTTTCATGCACCAGACTATACATTAAAAGAAGCGTAATCTCCGAACACTATACTAAACAGAGAACAAGATATGACAACAGAAATTCAGACAGTTTGAAAGTGACAGGCTTTGACAGTTCAGGGTTAAACACTATTATGGAGAAGCAAGGTGTCCATGAACCCCGAAACAAAGTTTTTAAAATAGTAGTACTTTAGGAAGAGTTTTGGTCCTGTTAACAATTAGCAACACACTCTAAAAATAGACCAAGAGAGCTTCCAAAAGATCCTTGTAAAACCAGCTAGCTACTTAGAGCATTCATTGGATCACAGAAGTGACCTATATCCATCACAATTGATCCCAGACTGTATCATATTGTGTGCTCCTCTAGCCATAGGTCAAAAAGTGAGATATAAAAAGAAACAAAGACACATCCTGTTCTCCTTCTTTCCATTCATATGTAATACTAAACTATGGTTTGGAGAGATGCTTTGGCCCTTTCACCTCTAGTGGCTCCTGAGCATCTCAGGAGGCAACAAGGCAATGTTCTCTCCTGGCAGAAACAGCTTTTGTTACGGCTCTCAACCTCCCCACTGTCCCAGCACTTGCCGTCCTTTTCAAACTTATGTCACTCTTTGTTTTTAAAAGAGACTCAGCAAATTAGAAAACATAGTACGATATACATGTTTATTATTATACTTCACATAGTGCTCCCGATTCTTAATAAGAATAATCATAGCACCAAAATACTAGTATAATATACTAAGAATAATGATTCCAAGGAAGACCAGTCAAAACTGCTGTTCGTCCTGTTGTGCATCGGTCCCAACATGCATCAGTCACTTTGCCAGCCCTCCTGTAACAGTGGCCATCTACTGGATATGATTGTTCCAAAATTCCCAGTGCTAATTCTTCCATATAAGTCCACTTGAGAATATGTAACCCCATGCAGGATTCCGGCCATCACCATCATCGAAGAAGCGATTGTACAAATGCAAACAAATGAGAAGAGGCTTGCTGCCCAAGTTTATGCTGTTTATGCTCTATGAGAAAAAAAATGTTGTTGGAGAAAGAACTACATATTTCTATTTAAGTAAATGCCTGCAACATAATTTGTAAAATAAAGTCAATTGATTATTTTTTCTTCTATCATCATCATCATCATCATCATCATCATCATCATCATCATCATCAATAAATCAATCACAATTGATCCCATTCATTTATTTATATAATGCCATCACTGGTACATGGTACATGGCAATTTACAAGTAAAAGAACAACAAAGCAGTTCTTTTCCCTCAAGCTTACAATCTAACTAAGACATGACCCAAAAGGAAAAGGGGTGGCCAGTGTGGGAGGGGATTAAGTCCAGCAAATACCACCTCTGCTTCTGGGCCTTAGCATGATGCTGCCACGCCTGCCTTTTCTTCTGTTCTTCTGAGGACATAATAGTGGCAGTTGGGATGCAGGGACAGCCTTTCATCTGCTTCTGGGCCTAGCCCTGTTGGATCTGTGTCTCCTACTTCTTGAAGAATGAACTGATGGCACTTAACATCTGTCACACTGTTATTTTAATAAGGTACCTGCAGATGAGTGCTGAAGAGGTTGGGGGGAGCATGAAAGGTTGTAACTGTATATACTGGTTTTTCCCTCTGGAGCTCCAATTCTGGCAAGAGGTGCTTGCCAAAATGCAGATAAGCACTGACCAAAATACAGCAATGTCTCCTGCTTTAGGTATTTTGTCTCTGTTTATAGGAACTAATGCGTCTCTGTTGGATAAAGATATGGTTA
This sequence comes from Ctenosaura bakeri, assembly GCA_948474755.1. NCBI lineage: Eukaryota > Metazoa > Chordata > Lepidosauria > Squamata > Iguanidae > Ctenosaura > Ctenosaura bakeri. The sequence continues at coordinate 335,385 of CAOLHI010001590.1, forward strand.
GGTTTGGATGACTAGTGGCAAGATTGATTATTGGGCAAAACTGGATATGTCTCATTCCTTTCACAGCAGAAAGACAGATTCTGGACGTTATGGAAAAGCATACTTCATAGATGCAGTCTTTTAAAAATGAAGACAGATATAATGGTAACCTTTAGGCAATATGATACCCATTTATTTCATATGCAACAGAAACCCAGATGACTTTCACATTCAGTCTTTCACAGTGATCTCTGGAAAGCTATGATACATTAAATTACACAGCTTTGGAATTTAATATAAGGTGCTACCTATTGTATTTCCCTGAAAAGACTTGTAAGTGCTTTATTACATGTAATCTGATGTCATTGGGTCAGTTTATTTTTCTTTGTATTAATTTAAAATTACATTTTTAAAGGGCGGGAAGAATCTAATATGTAATGATAAAGTATGGTTCAGCATTATGTTTGAATGGCCACTGTCAGTTTCAATATATCATGAGCTTTTGTCAACTCCTCTTCTGAAGCAATCCTTCTTAGCTAGGGTGTTTAGGCTGCATCCCAGAGAATGTCATGGTACCTTTAATTTCCGCAAGGGTCAAGCTAGATATTAAAGGGAATGCTTGATTCCTTGCATTACCGGTTTGCCTCCCCAGAGACTGGCTCATGTAACTCAAAATTGCATGCTTCAGTAATCAGACTTGCATATTGAGCCTATTTTTGTTTTCCAATGGTTAATCACACACCAGTGGATGCTAAATGCAAGCTACACAGGTGAGAAAGATACACTGTAATGACAAACAGGTATCTTTTACCATTTGACAGACCACCTCTGCAAAAAGAAAAAAAAATGCACTAAACATATTGACCTCAAGTAACTTTCAGCTTCTCCTATGTGTTTCTCCTCTGTCCTGAAACTTCCATCACTACTGCTAGAACAAGTGGAGCTCTGTACAAGCTGAAAGCAGCCAGCAGCCCTTTTCTTAATGTTAGTAGAGCCATTTCCTCATTCCTTCTCTTATCAGTCTGCCTCCCACTGCTGCATCCCAGTATTTGTGTTCAAATGCTGTGGTATCTTGTGGCTCCCATATCATTGGGATGATAAATCTGCTCCAGATTTTAGTCTGAACTTTAAAGAAACTGTCCATACTGCTAGTCCTGTGATAGGAATAGGGCTCAGCACAGAGTTACAGCTCAGGCTAAAACGTGGAACAAAGTCACCATCTCACTGAAATGCTAACGCTGTTCAAATGTATATATTCCGTAAGTGGTCATTCTTTTGGGAGAAAAATAGCCCTCCGTAATGAAGCTCAGGCACTGGCAAGCAAGGACCAGCCACAGTGATTGGTGGAGGTGACCAAATTCTTCAATGAGGTTTCTTGCAATACCCTGGGCCAGTCTGGACAACAATATGTCGGGAGTCCAGCAGAGCCCTGGCTTATTGGTAACAAGCAACATGCTGGTCTACACTGTCTATGGCTCCCATCTGCAGTGGAAGCAAACACTGGCCCTTTCTGCACGAGGTGAGTGAATCACTCCATGCCGTTACTTACCGGTTCTTCTTGGGCCTGAAGTAACACAGACTTTCCCTTGAGCCCTTTCCCTGCAGGGCTCCTCCATTAGTCCAGGGCAAACCAGCGCAGTGTGAGGTCTTTAGATCTGCACTGCTCCAGCTCAAAATGGCAGCTTCCAGTGTCTTTGTGGGAGTGGACCAACCGCTGAGGCTGGCCACGCCCACAGCCTGCCCTCCACTGATCACAGGGTCACATTGGTGCAAGCCTACACGTCTGCACAGGTAAGTAGGAACGCAATGGCGTGCTCCAGAAAATTGAAAGACTGGATTTTTCCAATCTTTACTTAGTGCACTGGAGGACCACCTGGGGACGGTTTGGATCGGACTAAGGTGCAAAACTAAGTTAAATAGTCCGTACTTAGTCCAATCTAAGGTGCGACGACCTCCGTGCCAGGATGCCTTGGTCCGTTTTAACACCCACATGCAGAAAGGGGCCATTGTCTACACATGGGCATTTCCTCCTTCCTTTCCCCAAAAACTGGGGAAAGAATCTAAGGTTTGTTTTAGATTTGTTTCTCTAGTTTTCTGCAAGAGGAATAAACAAAAGAGCAGGGAAGTGCCCACATTCAGACAACACAATAAACAAACTCTGGAGTATAGCTTTGAAGCTAGTTTACCCATTCCCACTGTGAACGTCACATGAGTGACAAGCTGGAGTTCCTGCATTTTGCTAGTTTATCATGTTGTCCAAACTGAGTGTCTGTCCCCTGCTATTTCTAATTTAATAAGGAACCATTCTGTCCTTGAAGGGTGGTCTTACAAAACTGATAAACGGTGTACACTTCTAAACACAAACCAGGGACTACTGCAGAACGTCTACACAGAAAGCGACATGTTGTATTTCATCTTATTTTTCCCCATCAGTTTCCTGTCACTGCCTGACAACAAAATTTATGCCCCTATTTATTACCCATTAGAAAGTAATATGATGACGGATAACATGAAAAGGGACATTTTAAAAGTCAATTGTCTGAAATCTACATGTTCCGCAACACCTTTCCCTCCCACCTTTCTTTCAAATGCCATTCTTAGCACAGCGTGTAGAGGCCACAATGAATTTTTCAGAACAGAAATGTTCCATATAGCTGCCTGAACTGTGTATACACTGGTACAACACCCTTTTGGAACAAAAGTTGCTGTAAATATATTTCACAATGCCTCCACAACTGTCATCATTGACACTGGGGAAAAAAAACCTACATGCCATTAACTCCCATTTGTATTTTCTGTAAAAGCTACAAGATGCAATCTTTGGAAGACTTTAGAAATATTTCACAAGTTTAGTAGTATTTCACAATTTATATCTGCAGAGTTGGCCAGTGCACCTATACAGAAGCCTATATACTAATCGCATCCCTTTCACTCCCTTGCTAGCGAAGATCCAGGTCTGTTTAAACCCAAGGGCTGCATCTTCATCTTTTCTCCACTTTCACTGTTTCCTGTTGTCAGGCTATAGGTGGGTCTCAATGCCTATCTTAGGGATAGCTGCATAACCACCAACTAATCTGATTTGGCCGAGACAGTCTCAGTTAATCCTCTACCAACGCACATCCCATAAAAACTGCTTTTTAAAATGTCCTAGTTTCTCTCTGTCTTCCTCCCACTTCCTCCCTTAGGCCTTGTTTTTTATGTCCATTGCTGCAAACTGGGTTCAAAGTGCAAAAGTAATTTGCCCTTAGCTTTGCCCTCCCAGTAGGCTCAGGTAAAAGCAAACTGTGACAACTTCTCCTAGAGTGTGTGCTCTTCCTCATTAACAACTTTTGCCATTTCAACCACACTCTGATGCTGATTGGCCACACACGTTCTGGTTTTCATATGTGACATGTTTGAGAGCATGTAGTTGCAATGTAGCCTAGCTTAAAACCTGTTTGCTCTCTTTACGGACCTATGTTAGTAGGCCATAATGGTCTGGACTTTAGTGATGAGACTGCTCAGGGATTCGTTGATGTGATGGTGGCATGTATGACAATAGCATTGAAAATCCACAGGCACTGCAGCTATTGGACTAATATGGAAACCTGAAAGTCCACTGAGTTGCACTAAAATGATAAGAACAATGATGAGGGACATCTGTGATCTTTCATAGTGCACACATTTGGGAGAAAGGCATAAGAAACCACAAAACAATAAGTGCAACAATATCAAAATGGAGAGCAAAAAGGCCTACAAATATCTAGTGTCAGGATGGTAACTGGGTAGGCCATGGACCACTCATGGGGCCCCCAAATATCCATCTTGGTCCCACCATAGTAGGAAAGAAATGGGCTTAAAAGCAGCTATACATGGCCCCAAAATCCTTCAGGAAGGATAAAACTTGCCATTTAAGGGCTGTTTCAGGTGCAAAATAGACGTTTTTCAAAATGAGAATTGAGTTTCTAGTCACTTCTGGATTTTGAAAGAAAGGGAAGATACAATCTTCCAAGGTCCAGGGGGAGAAAATGGGATGGGATGGCACTCCAACCCTCAGTGGTTCTCCATCCTGATCTAGTGGGTGAAAGTGGAGTATTCTATTAGAAAAGAGGCAGATCATAAGTGGTTATGGAGACCTAGACGAGCCTGAAGGTGGGCTTTTCTGAGTGGGCTGAAATCAGTAGCTGTGTGTTGTGGGGAGAGTTCACTTCCTGTGGTGTATATTGAACACTTTTAATTTGAGCTGCTAAGCCCAAAAGGAAAGTAAGGTGGATGTTTTTACTATATGCAGTAATACTTCTTTAAAACCACAAGTTAACTTTCACGAGTGGGTTTCATTTAAAGTACTTGTATTGCATTTCAAGGTGAAGCTTCACCAAGGCAGTTCACACATAAGGACAATTAAGACATAAAATATTTAGAACAACTACTGCAATAAAAATCACTTCAGAAAGGATGGTATTACAGGCATACCTGAGTTAATAAAGCCTCTGACAAAGAAGGTCCTTTTTTAGAAAGCCTTTTTATGCTCACTCAGCCCTTCCTGCTTTTCTTCCTCATCCTCTGACTAGCTGGATTTTTTTTACCAGCACCAGCATTGGGAAGATGGTGAAGAAGGGCTAGAGAAACAGAGGCTTTTGGTGTTAGTTTTCAGTAGCACATGTGCGATAAACAATGCAATAAAGCTTGAGCTGATAGAAAGTGTCATTCTAATTTAGCAAATTCGATTATAGACATGTGTGCCTGCCTACCAAAGGCAAGGTAAATAGCAGCTGTACTGAGACCCCTTTACTGAGCATACAGAACAGCAAAACACAGTGAAAAGGGGAAAGCAGATAACATATAGAGATATAGGTCTGGACATCAAAATGGAAATCATAAGAAAGATGGAGTCTGGTGAAGGGGGGAAAAAAGCAACCCTGGATGCATTTTGGAAGAAGTTTTAAATCTGTCTCCAGTAGGGTCAACACATTTCTGTTTAGCTATACTGGCTTGCCAGACCTCATTGTTTCAATTCACATGCACATTTTGTTAGTTTGGGATAAAAAGTTTGCAGGAGCACATTGAACTGCTATTCTTTTTTATGGTACAGAAAACTGTCACTATTCTTCCCATGTTATTTCTGCCTCTGGTACCAAATTTTATGTTAAAGAAGTACTGCCTAGAAACACATCTACATTAACTGAGGTATATCTATTCATTTAACAGCTAATAGAAATGGTCCACTTCAAAAAAGCCTATTTAAAAAAGGCATAAGGGATTCATTCCATAAAGAAGGGGCAATTGCAGAAGGGGGCCTGTCTCTGACTCCACTTTGAAATGATGGTTACCTCCAATCATTATGTAGAACTAAACAGTTGTTAAGGAAGGTGCATTTCTAACAAGTGGATAATGATTGATTAGTCAGAGTAACCACTACTTAATTTTGTCTGGCTGAAACAAATGAAAGTTTTGAAGACTTGGGCTGAGTCCAGCATAGGTCAACTACAAGAGCTCCAGATAATCTGTCTGCCATTTAAAGGCATCAGCACTCTGGAATTTAGGAGGGTCTTTTTAAAAGGCTTTATGTTTCTGTTTTCAACATAATTATTTTCTTTAAAAAAAAACTTCCTGTAATAAAAGCATAAGTATACAAAGCTTGGAAATAACCTTTCTAGTATAAAGAGACTTTTCAAGAAGACAATCAAAAGCAACGGAGGGGAAAATTGCACATTAGAAGTCCTAATTTGAATCTGACGTAGATTTTAGAGAACAGAATAAATCTGGAGGTGAAATGATCCCTTTGTCTGTGAAGGTGGAGCTTGCCAAATACAAAAAGCATGCTTTTGTCTCAGATTTTGGATGCTCTCTCCAACTCTTCTAATACATTTAAAAAAAAAAAAAAGCAAGAGTAACTAAACTGCTGTTTAAATCTGCCTTTTCTTGTTCTTTAGTAAACATTTTCTAGGGAGATTCACATTAAAATATATGACATCCCAGCCACTCCATTTGTCCTGTAGCAGTGCTAAGCCTCTAGAAACCCAGTTTTCGCTGTACAATTAGTGAGGCTTTATCATAGAGTAGTCTTCTCTAGCCTGATGCCCTCCAGCTGTATTGAACTACTCGAATAAGATCCTCAGCTTGCAGGGCTGATAGGAAGGGCTGCTGTAGAGTATTACCTTACTTCCTTAGAATTCTGAGGATTTGTTTGGCTCAGCACATAAACAGGAATTACAAACAAGTTGATGTGCAAATAGAATGGCATTTGGAACTGTAAGCCTGGTTTTATGCTTAGCAGGGACCCATGTTCATGCCATGTGGGGGATACAGACTGGGGAGTCCAGTTTGGCTTGACTTGGCATGAATCACCTTTCTTAGCAGCCACACCTTTGAATTCTCTGTCAAATGCAAATGCACCCAGGGATGGATCGTCTGAAGCTCTTCACTCTGGCACTAGTGAATGGCCCTTGTCTCATTTTTGGTGGACATGTGTACACACCACGCCTTGGGATCAGACCTACTTAATGATAATACTGAGTGTTGGACTAGGACTTTGAGAGACTAGAGTCTGAATCTCTGTTCAGTCATGGAAACCCACTGGGTGACTTTGGGCAAAAAGAAACCTCTAAGAAAAGCAATAGGAAACCTCCTCTGAATAAATCTTGCCAGGAAAACCCTAACATAGGGTTGCCATAAGTCAGAGCTTGAAGACTAATAACAAGAACTACTGCATAACATTCCTTCAGGAATCTGGTGAGGGTTGAACCCCGGGCATCCAACTCAATGTTATTCAGAACAGCATCTCAATGCTCCCTGACCTTTCAGAGAGGTTTGCACACATAGATCTGCAGCAGAAGAGGGGACAAGAATCTTTTCCTCCTCCATGAGCTTTCTTAGAATACAAGCATCTGTATCACAATCAACCTTCCCTGCCACCCACCCACATTTTTTTTCCAGCTGAAATTCTAACACTCCATATCTCCAGTCCTCTTAGATACAGACTAAACCAATGTACTAAAATAATACAATAGATTTCTGATTGTTTTAAGCCTTTTCTTCATTGACAGAATGGAAATTAGAACTGTCAGTAGGAAACAGTAAAGAGATTCAGAATTGTAGAGCATGCGAGATTGGACATCAATCCTAGTTGATCTCTGCCAAACAAAGACCAACAGCAAAAACAAGAACTCCTGTTTTAGACCTCAATGTGATTCTGGGAGTTCCCTCTCCAGATAATGAGAAGAGTGACTTTCCAGACAATGAAAAGAGTGACTTTTAAATTTTTTCCTTCTATGCACCCAACCTGGGAGTTAACATGACATTATAAGCCCATGGTGGGGGGGCTAACATTTGAGTGTACTTTTAAATTGCATACTGCTTTTATTTTTAGTTAACATGCTGCTACAAATCCATGGACACGTTGACACTGGACATCATTCAGCTAGAATAAAATGGGTCAAATCTATCAAAAATGGCTGCTAAGCAAAACAATTGTAACTTGAGGAAAGCAGATGATGAAGGGCACTGGTGAAAACAGCTAGCCAGTATGAGAATAAATTTAAGAAAAATTATCCCCAATATGGTGATCATGAAGATCCACCATACCAAATCTTATTAACATAGTACATCTTAGTGACTGCAGCATTGCCTGGAACATTTCTCCTATCACTTCAGATAGCATATCTTGCTGTTTGAATGCTGATAGGATGTAACTTTTGATATGTTTATATGATGAAGAGAATGACAGCACAAAAGACTATACACAATACCCAAGGCACTTGCTCCAGTCAAGTGAAAGAGCCATGTGGTGAAGGCAAGAACATGACACATAGCAGAACCTGTCAAAGCCAATGTGTCCCTTCAGCCTCAGTTAAGGAAAGGTTTAGGCAAAGGGTGGTGGGGAGAAAAACCATGGAGCCAAACAAAGGCAGACATTTACAGTGTTTATCTACTAAGCTAAACAGAGGCAAACATTTATAGTTGTCAGTGGAAGGAATCTTGATAAAATCTTTGAACAAGGTTGGTGCCAAAGTGAGTAAGTGTTGGTGCCTAATATACTGTGGCTGCTAAATAATTTTTAGCCAGTAGGAAGCAGAAGAAGTTACATCAGTGGGGAGATATTGCATACTCACCACCTTCTGTACTTCAGAGATAAATAACTAGGTCTCTTGTGTTTTTGTTCTTTTTTTCATGGATGAGGAAGGCCATTTCTGCATGGGGCAAGGGAATAGCCCCATGTCGCTACTTACCGGATCTTCTGGCTCTCCGGTCCGGTCCAGACTGCTCTGGAGCAGTGCATGGTCGTAGATCTGCACTGCTCCAGCGTCCAAAATGGCGGTTTCCAGTTGGTCGTGGGTCCCGACCAACCGCTGAAGCTCGCCAGCCTAAAGCCCGCCCTCTGCAGATCACAGGCTTGCATTGGTGCGAGCCTGCGAATCTGCACTGGAGAGCAGTGCTCCGGGCTTTTGAAAGACCGAAAAAATCAGGTCTTTCAAAAGCACACTGGAGGACCACTTGGGGTCGTTCCGGAGTGGACTGAGGTGCGGATCTACAGTAAGTAGTCCGGACCCAGTCCGCTCCAAGGTGCAGACGTCCTCCGTGGAGGACGCACTGCACCGTTTTTATTACCCTGTGTGGAAATGGCCGAAATGTATATTATCCAGTTCTGTTCCATATTCTGCAATGGTTGCTTTGGCCCAATTTAAAGTGCCGATGTTGGTTACAAACATCTTGAAACCAGATTACCCAAGGAACCATCAACTTCAAGGCAAACCTAAATGGTCCTTACAATCAGCAGCACAGAATCTGTTTTCTGTCTCATTATCAACCCATGAAATCAGATGTGGAAAGAAAAGAGTCTTTTTGTGGTAGTATCAAGACTACTCTGAGTTTGCCAGTAAAGATTCAGCATCTTCCCTCCTTATTTTTGTTGTCAGGGAAGACTCTTTAGAGTCTTTTAGATTGGAACCACATGACCCTCCAGGTGTTCCTGGACTGCAACTCTCATCAGTCCCAGCTAGCATAATTTCTGTGGTGAGGCATGAAGGGAGTCGCAGTCCAAAAACATCTCAAGAGCCACGTGTTTCATATCTCATATCTTTTTTAAACCCCAACATTTTAAACCCAATGCTGTTGTTGTATACCCTCAATGTAGTCATTATTCTGATTGTTTTAATAGCTGATTGGGAGAGATTATTTGTTCTTAAACAACTGTTTGAACATGATTTTTACTTTACACTGTGCTTTTGTAGAATTACTTTTGTAGAAAAGCAAAGCACAAATAACAAGCCAAAGTGAACTGATCTATAATTAACATTAAGTATATAGTTAATTGTATCAAGAAATTATTCCCACCTCACCCAGCAGCAGTGCCTATGCCTTTCACAAGCATTATGTGAGACGGCAGTGCTTCTGCCTCCCACCACATTTCTCCACTAGCTTCAACCCTCCTTACTCAGTTGCTATGGGCAACATTTAAAATATGTAAGTTATCACCTCCAAGTAAAGATCTGGCAAACCTATCTGAAATGCAGAGAACTTCATGGTAAGTCATGCAGACTCAAGGTGGAAGGATTCAAAACAGCTCCTTTTGCTGTGCTTTTGCACATCCCCATCATATACGCCAAGTCTGTATCTTTGTGAAACAGAATGATTACAAAGACAACATCTGTCTTTAATTTTTCACTCTGTGAAGGAAATTGACCCAACAGCATCTGATTTATCTACATGGGTTTCCTTGGAGATCAATTTCCTGATCAATCAGTCTCCATGGAGATCAGTTACTTCTTGAGAAATTCTATGTTCTCTGCTTAAGAAAGGGACAGTTAGCTTTGCACAGGACAGGGACAACCAGGATCTCAAGGGAAGTTTCTTTTCTGTTGCTAATAGAGCTGAAATTTTATTAGCTGCCTTTTCTTGTCCTTTGTCCCTGGTCCCCATATGGCCAAGAAGGAAAGTGGCTTTTGCCTACATTGATGACCATTGATTGATTATCTTAACAGACAACAGAAGTAACATCTGAGACAAAATAGAGGCCTGTGACTCCAACATCATCACTTTTCTTCTCCTGTATGATTTTCAGCATCTTTGCTTGATGAAGAATCCAGTGAAACTTTGAAGCTTGCAAGATGTATTTAGTGCATTTTGGTTGGCCAATAAAGGTATCACTGTTTTTGTGTTTTGGATTTTGTTGCATATTGCTGATCAGCTGAGGAAGGGAAAGCATGACAAAACTGGTCACTGTTTTATAGCAGTTTTGTAGCATCACACACAACAGTGGGAGACTTTAGTCTAACTTAAGTACCAATGAACCCATGACTGCTAAATGAGCAGGGTGTGTAACGCATTTTCATAGTCTCCAAAAAACTCTGGAGTCCACACACTGTAGATCAACTATCTCAGCCTCTGGTGGAATATCATGCCCAGCTCTGACAGCACTTTTCCCCATTAAATCAATGCCTGTCTCAAGCACCGTGTCCTCTTACCTGCATCTCTCCATTATCCCTGATCCTGTCCTCAAACACAGAGCTATCACACAGCCATCAATGTCTTTGTCACCTAGATGCTAAAACCATCAACCTATTTCCTCATATGTTGAGACCATCAACTCATTCCAACCACCTTTTTCCACTCTGCAACCTCCATTGTTTGCTCAGGCTGAGAGCCATTTACACCCCTTGCCCTCTAGACAGATTTTGGGTATAAGAATCCTTCATTGAACCAGTTAGCTGCAGTACCTAAAATGCTGGACACCACTATGTTGCTCTGAATCCTGACTGTACTGCCCTTAGGTACAAGTCTAAGCCACATTGCTGTTTCTTCACTTCTCCTCTGGATTAGTAATTATATCTCTCTCCCTAAATCTCTGTCCAAACTTCCCTCCTTTCCTTCAGTTAGCTCTCTTGTGAGTGTGTGACTGTTTGAATCTTGTGTGCGTGTGTGATTGAATTCCCCTTAATAAACACATTTTTAATTTACTTTTGAATCTCTTGCTGGTTTTCTTGAAAAGACCCCATAGACATTGGTGAAAAGACCCTGCTAGTTACCCCACCTCTTGCTGCCTTCTCAATTAGAATAAATCGATTCCCCATTCTTACATTGAATTGTGGGTAATGCTGGAGGACCTCAAGGGCTCACCCACCTTTTGGGGTAACAAAGCCGGCAGTCCTTTGCACACTCACCTAGAATAATGACCCATTAAAAACAGTGAGGTTTACTTCTGATATGCATAGGACTGCACTGTGAGTAGCACAAAGATCATTGTGACAAAGAGAAGTGGCCTGGTGGCTTCTGTGTCAGCGGAGTGTTGAATCCAATCCAGATTTTAATAAAAACTTTAAAAGGACTCTCCAAGATGCTAAGCCTCATCCTGCCAAATAGGCCACCACCCCTGACAGCCCTTTTAAGTTTCATATTAAAACCTGGAACAGATTCATCACTGCCCTAACATAAAAGCCACCAGTCATCACTGACTGCAAAAAAAAAAAGAAAACATGTATGAAGCCTTGTCTGTCTTTATATATCTACAATGATCTGATTATGCTAGACACGAAGGTTTAATGACAACGTAGCAAATATATCCTGCAGACAATAAAGATGAATTTATTGTCATTTTTGAAGACAAACAAATCTCCATCAAAATAAATTTGAAACCAAACTGTAAATTTTGTGTCTGTGTGTTTGTGTGAAATACAGACACAATTTAATCCATCTGTTCAGTAATAATCCAGCAATCAGCTGCCATAAAGAAGTTGGTAGCCTGCCATTTGAGTGTGCAAGAGCTTTTAGAAAAGCATATAAAGTCTCACAGTAGCAGGGACCCATGCCATTTCTGAGCTAATTAAACCAAGAGTTCCACCCATTATAAAATGTAGTCTCAGACTCTACCAGCAAGTGAATTGTGAGTGAAAGCTGTGAGCTTTAATAGTGGGGGCCATGCATGAATGACAGAAAAGGTTTCTTGCAGAAACCTAAATGTTGCTTCAGTGTACAAATCTTCCAGTGGTAATGAAAAGCGCAAAGTCTGATGTGTTGAGCATTACAGGTAGCTGATGTCAACCTCAGAACCTGAAGCCATTGCTTACTAAAGGATGTCTTATTTCTGGTTTTTGCTCATCAAGAAACTGCATCACCCCTGAACATGCCATTCTTACATACCAGATGACAGGAATGATTGCATTAAACTAGACCCCATAAATAATGTATGATCTTCAATTTACTGCCTCTTCCTTTTTCTTCTTCACTTCTCCTATCGTGCAGAAAAGGAAATGCATCTTTGTCAGGTTGTACTGAACCAATTATGGTGTGTTTTTTTAAAAAAATGCAAATTTTCTTGTTGCTGCAGCAGTTGAAATGCAACCTTGCCACAGTCCCTGTTATAGTTAAAGGAAAAGAAGAACACCTAGGAACACTCTCAAAAATATCAGGTTTGTTGTACTTCATAAAACTATGTACAGTCACTTTGAAAGCACATGTGAAGTAGATCAAAACCTTTCCTGTGTCAATAGCAATCTTCTTACAATGGAAGGTCCCTTTCTGCTTGATGAGGAAGTAGAGGAATCTCTTCCAAGATCTAACCCAATACACTCAAACTTTCCCTTTATGCAGTCCACTACATTATTCAGTCCATCATCAAAAGCCTTTCTGGACCACCATATAAGTAAGCCAGATCAAACTTTTTAAATGCATACCTAAAAGCAAGAGAGGGCCTTTCCCCAACTTCAAAGACACCTCTCAGAGATCATTCATGGGCACTCTAAATTCAGATAAATTTCAATAGCCAATGACCTTCCCCCAGAGGAGGTCAAAGGTTATAGGCCAATGAAATTTCCCACAGTTCCCGCCACAGACCTCCTGAAGTATACTTGTGGACCTCAATTAGTCAACAGGTAACATGGTGAGAACCCTCAATCACCAAATGACAGCTGTTTTTAGAGCAGTCTGGATTCCATACCACAATATAGTTGCTCTGATATGACTATCTAGTGGGGATGCCCTCTCGATGTTTGACAGGCGCTAAGGATTCAATATGTAGCAGCCCAAGAGTGTCTCAGTACAGGCACCCTAATGATGGAATTCCATCCACTATCTTACAAACTTTTTCATGCAATTGAAGAATTCACCCAGATTTCTAATTCAATTGTTGTAGTATGTTGTAAAATTAAAAAGTTCAGTAAGAGAGATAGGAGGTTCCTTGCTGAATGGTTTCTTTAGCTACCATCTCAGAACTTGGAACATTCAGTTTAAAAATTAATTCATTATGTTGCCCAAACAAAACTGGGGAACTATTTGGTTGTCATTAACATTGGGAGTGGTGAAATCTAATTCATTGGATTAATAATTGATTAGTGTAGCTTTAGTTTTTGAAGAAGTCATGAGAATGGCATGTTGGGTTGTCACTAGGCATGCCAGACAAATCTGCGACAAACCACTTTGATTTGGATTTCAAATGTCCACCACTAAAGAAACCCAAGAGAAAGCATTTTTGTATATGATCTCTGTGCATATCAGGACCAATTTTGCCAATTCACACCATTAACACAGAGATTATACAGTGACAGCAATGGCATCATCACACTCAGTGTTTCATAACAGTAAAAAAAATTCCATAAGTTGGTGGACAGGGGAGAGGGGATCATCAATTATCATTGGACTCAAGATGCTCTCCTCTTTCCCTCTTTCCTGTAGCAGTCTCCTAGGCCCACGCAGGTTCTCTCACATATGGTATGCATTGAAATACACACAGAGGTTTTGTGTGGAGTTGCCACTACTGAATTGTGCATCCATCTATGCATGCTGCATGCTGTGGTCAGACATGGAGTAATAGTGAGGCCAGCAGCATACCCTCCAACATTTCACAGATGAAAACTGGGACACATGTGGCTGAGCAACATCAGTGTGGTAAAGATGACCAAAGTATTAACAAGGAAGAGCATACAAGCTAGGAGAGGCTGCAGCAGTTTGCTTTTGCCTGCACCTGCATGAAGAACAAGACTACACCCCCTTCTGTCCTCCCCACTCTCCTGATTATCTCACTGGAAGCTGCTCCTGCACTTTGAACTCAGTTTGCAGCAAGTGATGTAAGCAGAGAACAGGTAGGGGAAAGTTGGATAAGGACAGAGAAACTGAGGCATTTTAAAAGCAGTTGGAAAAGTGGGAGGACAGAAGATTAACTGGGATGGTTCCTGTCACATCAAGACAGTGGAGGTTACGCAATAGATCCCTTCCACCCCCAAAAATAATTTGATGTTGCAAGTGTTCAAAAATTCACCAGGGTTATATCTGAAAAAGAAGTGGCAAAAGACTTCAGCCTCTCAAAGTACCCTCTCACTGATCTCAAAGCAGCCACTGTGGAGGACCAAATGCACTTTAAGGGGTGATTCACTGAGCTGAAATACGGTTCATTAAAGTGTCATAGGACTCTGTTTCTTGTGCTGAAAACAGTCAAACTTGAGCCTTTTCATTGACAAAATTGCAAGGGAGAGATGGTGAAAAAACAGCAATCAACAGAGTGTGTGTGCAGGGAACAATGATACATAGAGAACGTACAGGGTATGTACTCTGTTTCCATGTATTTTTGCTTTCTTATAAGAACTATTGAGCAGAACAATCCTTGTACAGTTTATGAATGGAAAATAATAATTACTGAAAAAACACAGAATGAATACTGAAGCAGATAAGAGAACTCCTTATTTCACACTAGTTGTCATCATTTGCCTTTTAGTTGCAGATTTTTTTGGGCTCTTTCAAAAGTAATATTTAGTGTTTAAGTTGCCTTTCTTGACCTGACAATTTTGAGATCCCTTGGATTACAAATCCCATAATCTGTTTGACAGATGAAGTAATGGGAATTGTGGTTCAAACATGTTTTGAAATTGCCAGGATGTGAAAAAGCAACTTAAAAATTACTAAATACTATTTATCCTACTAATCTAACAATCTGTTCAATTAATTTTGGTCACTGATCTGCATTTTATTCTCTTCTTTCCACTCCCACCAATGTATATTCTGTTCAGCCACTCCTCAAATGCTCTGGATTGCTTTCTTGAATTAGAAAAGGTGAGTAAGGAATTATTCTTCTTATTCCAGTTGGATGTGACTGATCCAGTTATAGTGAAGTGTTGTGATAATCATCCATGGCTACAAAGATGAGTCAATGAATCAAGGGTGGAGAATTCTTAAATCAAAAATATCCTGAGTGCCTTGGAATAGATGCAGAACATTTTTCTGTACTACTGCACCCTTTGTTTTCCACTCAGAATTAAGAAATGCTATTTGCAACGATCAGTGGTAGAGCACATGTCTTGCATGCTGAGGTCAGGGCAGGATATAAAATTCAGCCCTTAGCCACTCCAGTTTGAAGAATCAGGTACATATATAAAGTTCTGCAATGTTTTTCTTATCACAAAGCATGACATCATTTTTCCTAAACTCTGCTTATCTCCTTGATTTAAACATTGAGCTAGCTGAGTATGCAAAGAGAGAGAGATTTTGGAGACATAAGAACTTCTCAACAGGAACATCTGCGAAATGGGTTTACTTGAAATACACTCTGCAATGCTGAACTCATCTGCCATGAAGTAACCCCTATTGGACTAAATAGAATTTGACATAGAGTCCTCCCTCCACATTCACGGGTTTGACCTTCACAAATTTGATTATTCACGAGCCATGTGCTTGCCTTCTCCTCCTCATCCCATTCTCCTACTCCCATTCCCTTGCATTCTTCACCCCAGGCTTGCCAGGCTTGTGTTTAAAATGGATTTTTTTTTTCCTTTTGGGTGAGCAAAGCCACTCCCTCCCCCCTCCCCCCACTGCTGGAGGCATGTCCTCTCTGTCACATGGCTGCACATTCTGCCAAGTAAGGGCTGCTGATTGACCAGGTGCTCTCTTTGCTACTATCCCTCCCCTTTGGGAAGAATCTCCTTTCTCAAGATGGTGACCAGAAGTAGCTAGAATGCCAGAACACAGAGTTCTGCTCTTCTTTATCTGAGGGGAAAGCACTGCTAAGCCCTTTACCTTGTCATTTTTCTTCCCCCGCCCCCCCGGAACATCAGGGCCAGAGGCAAGGGAATGGGAGGGGGGAGCTCTCCAGGGGAATGGGAGGGGGATTGCAGAGAGGAGTTATTCATGGTTTTTCCACTTCTGTGAGGGTTCTACACGCCAAACCCCTGTGAATTTGGAGGGACCACTGTATACATAACTCTGCTGCAATTTCACAGCAGCAATATATTACTTCTGGATAGACATGAGTGTAGCTATGCTGTACTTTCACTGATTTTATTTTTTAATGAAAACAAAAGACGAGGACACATTTCCTCCAAAATCACATTTATCACTATGTAGGCACTCTATTTAAAAGAATTCATTATGGCACAGCATTTTATTCTGTATAAAGAAAGGTATGTATACCTTAAAAATACAATATGAATAAAAATGGTATATTAAGAATTTTCAGGAAACAAGGAACAGCTTTTTTCTAAATCTGGCAGTGAACTTCCAGGACAACAAGAAGGGTGCATAGAAGAAAGGTGACAAATATATACCATGCAGAAGATCTTGTGTGATGGGTTAAGACAGAGTCAAAAGCAAATCACAGCTAAGCAGAATTTAAACCAGCTCCTCAGCTTTATCCACCACACTAGTTTTTCAGTCCTCTCACCCTGCCCAATTAGAAACCAGTAGAACTAGTAATGTCAAGTAAGCCTTTAACAATGAGGGGAAAGTGTCCAGTTTGATTCTAGGACCCTGTGGCATAAGTTAGAGTGAATGAAAAAGAGATGAAACCTCATTAACCTTATGTGCAACTTGTTTTGCTATGTTAAACTCTTCAATTGCTAATGTTCTGTCCTCCCTGTAGCCCAAACAAAATTAAAATATAACAAATTAGTTCTAATGAATTATTTCCAAGCTCTAAAACTATATCCCGGGGTCTACAATTTTGATATTAAAATATGATTCAATGTGCCTGAGAGGTCACCCAGATGTGCATGTAGGCAGCAATGGTCAAAGGATTAAAAACCAGGCCAGACCAGTAAAATCCCCAGTCACGTAGTCCCAGGAGACCTCAAGATGTGTAAACCCACAATAAACAAAGGGTCCTCAGCCTCGAGACGCTGACTTGAGGGGATTAGCGTGTCTGCCCCAAGTTGAGCAAATATTCCATCAGGCAACGACCATTTACATGAAGTCACACCACAAACTAACATAGCCGAAGATCCTGAGATTTTGGCAACACCTTGCAATCCTATCACACAAAGAAAATTACCATGGTGGAGCTTTGTTATTGCTCCAACACCCATTGTTCTCCCCAGGAAAGGATTAGTCCTCCAGGTACTTTTTCCCCTACAAATAGTCCCAATTTTTGAGTGGTTCTTTGGATCACTCCCGGCCACCCCAGCAGACTGTTGCTCCACCCGTTGAGTGATCCCTTTAGCCCTCTCCGTGCTGAGCCCAACTTCTCTGCTGCCTTCCCGAACCTAGGACTTCAAGAAAAGGTGCAGTATTACCCCAACTGTACCCCTCCAATACTCCCCTATCCAATTGCCTCTCTTTTGTTTCTTAATAGTTCTTGGGTGCGTGTGTGTGTGACTGCATTGGTGCGTGAGACTTGCATTCAATAAAATCATTTATTGGACATTTTTCTTTGGTTTTGGCTTGGCCCGACCTCATAAAAACTGGGTAAACGACCCCACTAGGTTACCCTGCCTCTCACATTGCTATTGCTTGTGCTCTGGCTAGTTTCCATTCGCCATCACGTGGAGCACATTGAGGTGTCCCCCAAGGGACCCCAGAAATCAGGGTGACACTAAAACAAAAAACAAATACACCATCTGAAATTCTGAGCACCATGACTGAGCATGGAGCAAAGGGAGAAAGAAACAAGGGGAAACTATTTGCATGGTTGCTTGCTATATGGTGTCTACCCAGAATATTGTGGAAGACTGAAATGGCCTGAAATAATCATGTCAACAGCTTTAAATCGGCTTCTAATGGGTTCTGCCCTAATGCAGTCAGAACTTAGAAGCAACCTGTTACAAATATTGCATTGTTTGTAATTCTTTCCTCTTTCCAGTAATAAAGTTGTTGTTGGTGTTGGCCAAGATTCTGCATTGTCAGATGTAGCTATAATGCTGTAGCTCTGTCATGATAGCTATGCCTCTTGATTCAGTCCCACAAAACTAAGCTGTAACAACTGTTTTTCTCACTGCACCTTGCTGGTAGAAGAAGGCTGGACACATCATTATTCAGTGGCGCTCTCTACCATGCCCTGGAACTTGTTTGATTGGTGCTGCTGGTTGGTTTCTAAGGTGGATTGTGGGAGGAGAATTTGTGGTCATTACAATGGTGCTGAAAGTGTAAACTGCAATACTTGCAATGTTAAGCGTGGTCTATGACAGTGTAAACACTGAAGAGGATGTCAGCCATTATCTTTATTTATACCCTACCTTTCCCTCTAAATCTGGGACTTAAGGCAGCTTACTATGACTAGGGTATAACTTAAGGCCCTTATTGCATGATGGCACCATCCTGGCATGGGGATGCATTGCTGCCAGTCTGTGATGCGTGTCATCACACACTGTTGTTGCAGTCCCACTGCTGTCACATCCCCAGCCATCGTCATCACATTGTGTACCATTACCGGAAAAAATCTGGTAATGGCGTCCCTTCATGCAACGATCCCATTGGCTGCAGGCATACAGGAAATGCGGAAATACTATCAAGCACTTCCTTCTGCAGTACAGCATAGGAAGAGGTCAGCTGTACTGCAGAAGGGAAAGAGTGTGTCCCGAACGCTACCCATCCATTGGCAGCCGACCAGTGCAGTGGGGAGCATTCAGGTCCCAATCCCATCCCAGCAATGGCATTGCTGGGAGTGTGGTAAGGGCTTAAGTTAGATCACTGTTAAATTTAACAAGGAAACATGGCATCGTAGAATCATAGAATCACAGAGCTGGAAGAGATCATAAGTGCCATTGACTCCAACCCCCTGCCATGCAGGAATATTCAATCAAAGCATTCCTAACAGATGGCCATCCAGTGTCTTGTTTAAAAACCTCCAAAGAAAGAGGCTCCACCATACTCTGAGGCAGCGTATGCCACAGTCAATCTGCTCTTACCATCAGCAAGTTCTTCTTAATGTTTAGATAGAATCTCTTTTCCTGAAGTTTGAATCCATTGGTCTGTATTCCCTGTCTCTGGGGCAGCAGAAAACAAGCTTGCCTCATCTTCCATATGACTTCCATTCCAATATTGAAACATAGCTACCATGTCATTTCTCAACCTTCTTTTCTTTAGGCTAAACATATCCAGCTCCCTAAGCTGCTCCTCATAGGTCATGGTTTCCGGGCCTTTTACCATTTTGGTCATGTTGACTTTTAGTAATCACTACGTTCCTTTCTAAGTGCTTACAGACTGTCTGTTTTAAATTTTCTGCTCTAGAATCTTTCCCGGTACAGATGGCAGGCTGACTAGGCAGTAATTGTTTGGTCCTCTTTTTCCCCCCTTTTGAATATGGGGACAATATTTGCCCATCTCTAGTCTTGTTCTTGATTTAAGATTTGCAAGCCAGATTCACACCATCACACCTCACTTTTACAGAGATTGCACAGGATGAAATTCTCTTCCAGTCATGCAATTACCAAAAGTCCCTCCAAAACATACCTTTAAGCAGTGCAACCCCACCACCCACCCACAACCCACATAGGGCCATTTCCATGTTGCTAAAGAGTGGGCATATGCATAAGGATGCATTCTGCACTTTTCTGGTAGGCGGACATGCTGCAGCTGACACCTGCAGATGAAGGATCTCAGCCATGACTAAACTTAACAAGTAATATTTTCACTGCTTATACAGCATAACCAATTTTTATTCATTTTTGTTGTTACAGGGGAGAGATCTTCCTAACTGGAAGAATATCACACAGTTTAAGTGCTGGCATGTTTTGTGCCTTGCACTCTCTTGTGGGTAACTGAGGTGATAATCAGCTAAATAGGAGGAGAATGTATTTTTTTACCACAGACTAGCAGCTTGTAGCATTCTGATGTTTTTAATATAGCTAAGAGTTAACTATTCCAGTTGCTTACAAGAAACATCAGAGTGTTGCATTTAAAAAAAGGTAACTAGGGCCATTTCTGCACAGGGCGAGGGAATTGCCCCGTGCCGCTACTTACCAGATCTTCTGACTCACGGTCCAGTCCAGGCTGCTCTGGAGCAGTGCATAGTCATAGATCCACACTGCTCTGGCGTCCAAAATGGCGGCTTCCGGTTGGTTGTGGGTCCCGAACAACCGCTGAAGCTCACCAGCCTAAAGCCCGCCCTCTGCAGATTGCAGGCTTGCATTGGTGTGAGCTTGCGAATCTGCACCAGAGAGCAGTGCTCCGGGCTTTTGAAAGATCAGAAAAATCAGGTCTTTCAAAAGCACGCTGGAGGACCACTTGGGGTCATTCCAGAATGGATTGAGGTGCGGATCTACAGTAAGTAGTCCGGGCCCAGTCCGCTCCAAGATGCAGACCTCCTCCGTGGAGGACGCACTGCACCGTTTTTATTACCCCGTGCGGAAATGGCCTATAACAGCAAATAATAGTATTCAAAGGCACTGAAGCTAGAACATTAACTAATTACTTTTTTGTAATAACTTTTTGAGATCTGAATGCAACATTGGAAAATAACTCTTCCTGTTCCTCAGGCATTCAATCATAGTAGCAAGCAGAAGAATCATGGCATTTGCTAACATTGTTCCATTTGTCTTAATGCATGTGTCCAGAATTTGTGGCATTCATTACCGGCTGAAGTCCTTAAAAATCTTCTGTTCAACCCATATAGATATACTGTAAACAATATAGCAATAGGAGTTACATTTCTATACCGCTTATCAGTACGAAGCACTCCATAAGTGGTTTACAATGTGTTCACTAATTACCGCCAACAAGCTGGGTACTCATTTTACCAACCTCCAGAACGATGGAAGGCTGAGTCAACCTGGAGCCCTGCATGATCGAACTCACAATGTTATGGCTGCAGTACCAGCATTTAACCACTGTGCCACCAGGGCTCCTCCACTGCACCAGCAGACACCCAAAAAAAGCCAGCCAAACAAATGAGCTAGAAAGACTGCATACCTTATATCCTGGCTTCCTCCCTCGCTTCTTTGGGATCTTCACAACTGGCAAAGAACCAGTTGGTGCAGAATAGAGATTATGAACAGCCATTTTTATAGGAGCAGAATGCAGTGGGGGCCTTCCTCTTTTTCTACCTGGTATTCTGGGAGACTGCATGTCAACAGTATCCAGCCCTGGAGGCAGTGATGGTAAGTGATTCATAAGGAAAGGATCTGTAACAAGAAGGGAAAGATGCACTCTTTAAAATGGAAACAAATACATAATTTATTTTGTTATTGTTGGGATGTCATTCCTTATCAAGAGGAAATCATACTATTTGCCACGGTGGTTGGTATCTTCCATGTCAGTGAGCAGTGGATCCACTCTGGGATTTAGTCTGAATTTTATAGGAGTTAAACAAGATGCTGAACCTATTTGGGGGGCAAGGTTCAGCACTCTGTGTAGGTCTTTTAATGTTTGGACAAAAATCCAGAGCAGATTACTGCTCCACTGATATGGAAGCCACCTCTCACCAGAGTACTGTATATACCTACAATTTTAAACTCATTTACTAGAGAGCAAATTCACCAAAAACATTTGGACATACTTCTGAGTAGATAGAGGTAGGATTGTGCTGCAGATGTTGTAACAGTTTGTTTGTTTGTGGCATTTATGTACCACTTCTCAATCCACCAGGGCTCCTGAAATGATGCACAATAGAGAAAAACATTTAAAATACCAAATACATAGATAAAAACATTTAAAATAAAACAAAAATACTCCTTAAAAATAATTTCAAACCAGATAGTTAAAACAGCAGTTTGAAGAACTAAAAGCCATGTGGAACAAAACTTTTTTATTCAATTACTGGAAACACTGAAGAGATGGAGAAATTAGTCTGACTGATGAAACAACTGATAAGAAGTTGGGAAGAATCTTTCATTACATGATCATGGCAGTAAGAGTGCTATATGCACAGAAATAGAAAAGTGTGACTATTCCTTCACATGACGACTGGCTCTTGAAGATGCTGGATCTGGAAGAAACTGATAAATTAACTATTTTAACTAAGGAAGTATCTTTGTGGTTAAATTTAAAAGAATGATTGAGATGAACTGATTGTATATCTAAGAAACTGTTGAGAGAGAAAGTCAATTATTGGTTTTGAAGGTCAATCTTATAGTTATTAAATACTAGGCAGGAGTGTGATAATGATAGACACACTAGAAGAAATATATCTTGTAGATTATCTCAGAACCAAAAGCTGGTGAGTTAGAAGTCATTTATATATATTTTTGGCCTCTTTTTTGTTTAGTTGTAGTCTAGTTTAATTTAGTATTAAGTTAAATATTAGAGTTTCTTTGTCTGTTTACTTACTGTTTGTCTTTGTAATCCTCTATATGTTTTTAATAAAAACATTTTTAAAAAAGGAGAGCTGGGGCCAGAGTAGCTTCCCTTGGAGAAACAGAAAGTCTTGTCACATGGACATGCCAGACTAAGGCCATTTCCGCATGTGGCGAGGTAAACGCTCCCTGCCACTACTCACCGGCTTTTTGGTGGGTCCATTTGGGTCTGTCCTGACAAGTAGCAGTGCGAGCTTGTCGCTCCACATTGCTCCGGCGTCCAAAATGGCAGCTTCCGGTTGGTGGAGGCTCTCCACCAACCAGAGAGCTCGCCAGCCTGAAGCCCGCCCCCGGCAGATCTGCAGGCATGCACTAGTGCGCACCTGCAAATCTGCACCGGAGCGCGACGATGGAGTGACATGGGGTCGCGCCTCCGTACTTTTTAAAAACCTCTTAAAAGAGGTTTTTAAAAAGCACACTGTGTGACCAGTTCCAGTTGCTCCGGAGTGGACTGAGGTGCGGAACTACGAAAAGTAGTCTGCCCCGGTCCACTCCATGGTGCAGAAGACCTCCGTTGGAGGTCGCTCTGCACTGTTTTAATAGGCTGGTGCGGAAAGGGCCTAACTTTGCAGGATGCTGGAACAGATATCAGGGCTTCCACTAAGCAGAAGCCTTACACATATGTGAAATTCAGAAAGCCTCTTCACTCTGCAGAGGGAGGGAATTCCACAACCAGAATACCACCACAGAAAAGGCTCTGTCCCATGTCCTCCTACAATGTATTTTCCCTATTGTTGGGACATGGAGGAGGACCTCTCCAATAGATTTCAATTCTCAGGCTGGTGCTTCCTCAAGTATCAAGGTCCCCAACTGTTTAGATCTTAAAATATTATTGCCAGCATTATTGAATTTAGAACAGAAATATATAGGCAGCAGTACAATTCCTTCACAACAAGTGTTATGTGATATCTGAATGGAATTCCAATAAGTAGTCTAGCTGCTGTATTTTGCACTAGCTGCAGTTTCTGAATCATCTTCAAGGGTAGCCCCCATAGCCTGCCTTACTGTAGTATAATTGGGACGTTACCAGTGCA